>CM067516.1:390897-468063 GCA_034509495.1 Acestrorhynchus altus | reverse complement strand
CACAACACACACACACACACACACACACACACACACACACACACACACACACACACACACANACACACACACACACACACACACACACACACACACACACACACACACACACACACACAAAACAAACAAACAAAAACAGAGGCATTCCAGTGACCAGAGCGGATTGGCTCAGATAAACAAACTGCCTTTAAGACCTGCTTGACCCACTGAGTGACCACATGGATTTATAACAACTTGGCAAAAAAAAGGTGAAATTCCAGTTTTACGCCGTTCCTCGTTTCAGAGACAGAATCCTGTTGTATGCTCCCTCACTTCACCTGCACCTGCACGGAGAACAGGTCGCTGAACAGTGATCATTCACACACATAAAAAAAGGAACAGTAATCACATTTTCATTCGAAGAAATACATCCTTGATTAAAGCAAAAAACGTACACAGTCCCTTTAATTCAGACGCAGTGAAACGGAGAACCCCGGCTGCTCGACACTGGAGTTACGACGTTAATGTAGCCAACAAATGATGGACAAAGTGTGTGGTGTTGATCAGTGGTCTTGGAAACACTCGTTTGAACCCTGCTACACAGTCCTGCCATGGACATGTTATTATAGCTGTCATAATGGATTATATATCCCAGCCAACATGCTCACGTGGGGCTCACGTGGGGCTCACAGTGGGCTGAGTGGGTTCCAGTTGGGCATGGGTTCTAAGTGGGTTTGTACATGTTGTTATTGAGACCCAGTTAGGCTTCCCTTTACTATTACCAGTAACTGGTCAATCAATCTCTTATGACATCTCAAGGCCGCATGCATATGGCATTAGTGTGTCATAACCTGTGCTAATGATCAGTGTATATACGTTTGTGAAGAGCCCTTCTAACGAACACATTCAGCTACATTAAGTTCCACCCACTGCTGACACGTGTGCCAGCTGTTATCTATCTATCTATCTGGAGTTGGACTAGTTCCCCACCCTGCCCTGGACTAGCTGACCACCTGACATCACAGACCGGCGAAGGCAGAAAGGAACATGGATCATAATTATCTGCTACTGTTACTATTTTGTTCACCATCAAACTATAATCATCACTCCTGTCTACCTGACCATTACAGCAGACCACTGTGTGGCTACATGTGCTTGTCCAGTGTCTCCTTATCAATAATCTATAAATAACTTGCCCTGTGAGCCTGGTTCCTCCCAACGTTTCTTTACCCTTCTTTTCGCCCTTTCCTCACTGCTACGTTTACGTCGTTATCCTTTACGTTGTGTGTTGATCATCATCATATTCTTAATTTCTTTGAAGCTGTGCTGTGACCCCAGTTGTAAAACATGCTGTAGGTCCGTTCATTTTACATTACTCATAGCTCCAGTGCCAAACATCTACGTCTACATCACGTGTGTCTATGCCAACTTAAAGCCTTCGTGGTGAGGGGCTGTTTCTGGTTTTACTGAACTACCACTTTAAGCCCTGCGATGGGTTTATAGTAGGGCATTGTCAAATTAACTTTAAACCCAGTGAGGTTAATGAAGCCCATATGTGCCACTGACTAAAGGACAAGATGTTCTCCTCGTTTCCTCTCTTTACGGTGCTGTTTTTAAACAAGGAGAAACATCCACGTATACAGTCGGACACACGTCCTTCTCTCTGCATTGTGGGTCAGTGTTGTGCTGAGTAAGCATGTGGGCTGGCTGTTTACAGGACAACCTACATGCTGCTCTCCAGGACTCTTAGAGAGTTGGGGGGGGGTTCTTATCCATGATTCAATGCTCAGGGTAAAAATCAACCCTTAAGGCCATTGTACACTTTCTCTGCCTGACCTTGCAAGTGCTTTTGTACCAGGACTGGACGATCTGCCACCTTGCCAAGCTTTGGTCAAAACCTGACCTGCCACACGGCATCTAATCACGGGCATCAGAAATGCAACATTAGAACGTGGTGTGTTACAGCTGTAAAAGGAGGGACTTGGAGTCAGAGGGAAAGGCAGCACCTAGTTGGCTGCATATCTACACCAGCTGAAATGTTTCTTATATTGCACACCCAAACTAAAAATAAGGAGAAGCTGGCGAAGGAGAGCCTGATCTCTTCAAACACAACCCCTACAGCTTCTAAGCGTTTCTCAGTCTACAACATCTGAAGATCTGAGCAACTCCGGAAAATGTTTTCAACTGCCAGGGTAATGACAGGCTGCTCTAACCAAGTAATAAATAAGTAAACAGGTCCCACAGCATTCAGCAGCTCGGAGGGATGCTGTAGATAAATATGCAACATGCTCTGACACAGTGTGCACACTGGCGAAGGAACAGCCCAAAGGACTACCCCCATACCATCCTCCCGAGAGACAAAGTCAGAATCTAGAAACCTCATGGTCTAGAACAATGAGTTAACTCAAGTAACAATGCAACAGAGGTGAACACCATTTCGGGGGTGGGTATCCAGTTCTCCTGTCGAGGGAAAAGGAAGCAGACGTGTGAGACAGTTTCAGGTGTTTTGAGGTTGTTCATTGTTGCTGCTGAAATTAAAAAATAAATAAATGCAGATGCTGAAGTCAATCACTGCGAGTCCTGGTTCCCATCAGTCACAGCAGTAAGTGTGTGCTTTGATCGTCCTCTCCATCTGGGGAGGAGCTGTTGGCTGGTGGACAGATGTGGCGAGTGTCCAAAGAAGGAAAAAGCAGAAGTCAGTTTTAACAAATTTGTTGGCGGTTGGAGTCACAGTACATGTTGTGGCTTCCTGGAAACATTTGCATGTCATTGCAATTCCTTTAACCACAGCGCAAAGCATTGAAGTGTGACAAAGAAACTGCACACCAGTTGTCAACAACCCTCCAGCTTGGGAATCTACTTTCCTAAAAAAATTCCTCCTAAACATTGGATCTACTTCATCAAGGTCTTTCAAAGACTTTGCCGAAGTTTCAGGGCCAAGAGGAAGTATGGTGACCACAGCGTACATCATCTGCACAAATATAGGACTTGCAAGCATATCCCTTATTTAGAGTCCTCAGTGTGACGCCTTAATGGAATACAGAAGTTCAGCAGTGTGAAACAGAGACATGGGATGGGCAGTGGAGAAATACTGGCAGCAGAGCCAATCTTCCAGCTCAGCGTTCCTTTCTGGCTCCAGCGAGCGTTCAGCAAACTTCATCATCAAAAGAGCCCTCTTCACATCCAGCCAGTTCAGGAGCCCATCATGTCTGGGCTGTTCTGAAGTTCCAGTCCCAATCCCGGACGAACCCCCAATTGCTGATCGGCTCAGCTGTTGCTGCTCCATAAGCTCCTTCCTCGGACCCCACAGCAGGCTTTGCAGCCCACGTTTAGCCTCCTGGATATGAATGCGCTTGATGGGGTCAGGCTGGAGCAGCAGACGTGCAAGGCGCTGGAGCCCAGCCGAATAGATCGAAACATTGGGAATCGATGGTAGGTCCTCGGCCCGGTAGTCCTGCTCACGAAGCGCAGGAGTCACCTCAAATGGGTTGGGCTGGTGGAGGAGCTCATAGATCAGGATGCCTGTCTGGAACTCATCAAATTTGCGGTACTGTGCAGCAGAGACAATCTCAGGTGCCAGTCGGGCATGGTCCCGAGGGGCAGAGTCTTCAGTTCCTGTGCCTCCACGCTGTTTGGCTTTGGAGAAGTTGCTGATGAGGAGGCGGGGCAGGCGCTGCTGGTGTGGGTCTGCAGAGGAGGGAGCTTCGGAGGCATGTTGGAGGCGCCAGTGGGGCACCAAGAGAAGGTTCTCCAAACAGAGATCCCGGTGGGTTATACCTTGGACCTTCAAGTGTTCAAGGCCATTGCACAGCTGCAGGAGAAGGAAGCACACACGCCGCTCATAAACTTCCGGCTGTGCCCGGTGGAACGCTGCCCATTCTTTAACGAAGTCCGCTGCGCTCTGTTGGGGCACTTCTCGAGTGATCACCACAACCCGCTCCTGCTCGAGAGGCCCAGAGTCTTCGCCAGGCAGCATACTTTGGGGGACGCAGGCGATGAAGTGACCGCAGTCCTGCTGCAGGTTGAAGTGTGGGGGGATTTTCTGCTGGACCGACAGACTATACAGATGAGCCTGCTTAGCATCGGTGGTCTTGCCTTTGCAGATCTGCAGAGAGAGAACAGAGGAGATAAACTGATCAGCTGATACAAATTCAACACCAAGAAACACATGACGGGTCACATGCTGCCTTAAATTATAAATGTATTTAACAGGGACATTAATCAACATTTCAGCAGTAATAACACTGATATTTTATATATATTCCATTTATTTCAAGCCTTTTTGTTGAAATGTTGATACTGTCTGATTAGTTATTTATTCAAACTCTAAATTAAACATTAATAATGTGTTAATTTTAATGAGCTATAAGCCAAAGTGATCAACAGTAAAAAAGTGATGCCCACAATAAACAGAAGAGCTCCTTTCCAATGAAAATGGACTTGTGTCTTAACTTCACCGTCACAGTAAAATCCTGTGATTCTGAGAATCAGGATACAACAATGACTATTGTATCAGTCTTAAAACAACAGCAACAACAAACAGAGTCTTCTCACCTTAACAGCATACATGTTTCCGGTGTCAGAGGCACAGGAGGCAGAGTAGTACACAGCGTCTCCTGCCAGGCAGCTAGCTCTGTTGCAGGTCAGCTTAAAGAGCGACCAGTTGCTTTCATCGAAGCGCAGCGGGTCCCTCTGGCTGCGGGTGAAATGCTCTTCACACTTCAGTGCCAGTCGACGCAGTGACTCGGCATATAGGCCACCCAGCTTGGAGTAGATACACTCACGGCTGTCCATGTTGCTCAGCAGGGTGTGGAGTTGCAGGGTGGAGCCCAGCAGGTTGGCACCGTGGGACGGGACCTGGGTGGCACCGTGGGATGGCGGTAGCATGCTCAGCTGCGGGGAAGAGCAGGACGTCACGCTTCCCCGACTGTGACCCCCAAGTCGTCCGTGCCCCTTGGTGGCCTGCTGATGGCCGCTGTCCAGCAAGTCACTGGAGGACAACACAGGCCGTGGCTCCACAGGACTGGATGGTCCTGCACTGTTGCTGCAGCTCACGTTGCTCTCCGAGCCACCAAATGGCAGTCGTGGACGAGCACGGGCCACTGCCCTGAACCCAGGGTCACCTGGAGCAGAAACGGTGCGGTTCACCAGCTTCTTTTCTGGCAGAGGAGGTGGCTGGATTTGCCGGCCCAGACTGTTGCTGGGAAACAGGTTTGTGCGTGGGGAGCTAGGGGAGCATGCCAAAGGGCTGCTGGGGAACGGAGATGGGCAAGAGTGCAGCGCTGAGTCCTGAGCACCTGGAGGGTCAGAGAGAAAACAATGTTATCAAACAAAAGGGTTAAATTTTCTCTCGTAGTATCTACACAGAAACCTCCAACAGACGATTCCCCACCGGTCAGTCCTTCACAGCCTGACGGAACAACAAACTACACTGAGGACTAACTAATACTGGGATGTTCCCAGTATGCAGTGGGCAGTACTTACTAAAAGTGTTCCAAGTTAAGACTTTATTCTCCTCCTTTCACCCTGATCTTCAATGATCAGGACCCCACAGGACCACCACAGAGCAGCTATTATGTGGGTGGTGGGTCGTTCTCAGCACTGCAGTCACACTGACATGGTGGTGGTGTGTTATATATATATATATATATAAATATACATGTAAGCAAATAAAAAATAAGTGGGAGAGAGAGAGAGAGAGAGAGAGAGAGAGAGAGAGAGAGTTACTGCTGATAGGAAAACCTTATTTGATGATACGTTCCTACATGTCAGTCACCTGCAGATTGGAACGTCGGAGTGTTACAATCACACAATTACTGTCTATTCTTTCCTACAAACAAAGCAGCTCCCTACCTCTACTGTCTCTCTCTCTGTTACATTGTCTCTCTCTCTCTCTCTCTCTCTCTCTCTCTCTCTGTTACACTGTCTCTGTCTCTCTGTCTGTCTCTCTCTCTCTCTGTCTCTGTCTCTCTCTCTCTCTCTCTCTCTGTTACACTGTCTCTGTCTCTCTGTCTCTCTCTCTCTCTCTCTCTCTCTCTATCATCCATATACCCTGTCAGTTCTTATTTATACGTTACAATTCTTGGATAAAAATCTTTGTACACAGACGTCCACTGAAAAATTCCCGTTTCACACAAGGATTTTGCATCCTGTTCACCACCAGCGTCAATAATCCTCTCTCTTTCACTCGCGCCTTTATAACAGCGGTAGCACGCTGGTCATGGGCCTCATCCAACATCTTTGTGTGTGTGTGTGTGTGTGTGTGTGTGTGTGATTGCATGTGAGAGTGTGTGTGTGTGCATGTGAGTGCATGTGTGCGCATGCACGTGTGTGTGTGTGCGTGTGTGTTCATAAGCATTAGTGGAATTCCCCTTTTCCGGGGTACTGCAGATACACTCACACTGCAGCAGACCCCCTTCTTAATACCCCCTGATGAGCAGTTTAATCAGACTGAATATCGATCTGTTCATCGCAGAAGCCTCTGAAGTAGAGTGGACGTGTGAGCCAGTCTGTAATCTGTGCAACAACAGTGTAACTACAGCCTTCACTGTTACAGGTTCACTTCAGTAGTGCTGCCTGTTAACTGGTGTCATTAGTTTTGACTGATGGAACTACACACGTGTCTCCGCACAGCTACAACAGTTTTCATTACTATGTCCTTATATGTATGGTTCCTGTCCAACGACAACCAATCGTCTCCATTTTTCTGCCTGTAGCTGCTCTCTACACCGTGTACATGATGATGGATAAACAGGCCAATAGAAATGCACTGAAATGACATCATTATTGTTTTAACTTCCATTCAGAGTCAAGAGGTTTTTGGTATCATACGTCTACCAGAGTCTGATTACAGCTCATTAAACATCTACTTCCCAAATGTTATAAACATCTAATTAACATCCGATTACAACATGCAATTAACATCCGATTACAACATCTAATTAACATCAAATCACATCTAATCAACATCCGATCACAACATCTAATTAAAATCCGATTACTAATTAACATCCGATCACAACATCTAATTAACATCTGATTACTAATTAACATCTGATTACAACATCTAATTCACATCCGATTTCCACATCTAATTAACATCAGATTTCCACATCTAATTAACATCCGATTTCCACATCTAATTAACATCCGATTACCACATCTAATTAACATCCGATTACTAATTAACATCCAATTACTAATTAACATCTGATTACAACATCTAATTCACATCCGATTACTAATTAACATCCGATTACAACATCTAATTAACATCCGATTACTAATTAACATCCGATTACTAATTAACATCCGATTACTAATTAACATCCGATTACAACATCTAATTCACATCCGATTACAATATCAAATTAACATCAGATTACAACATCTAATTAACATCCAATTACAACATCCAATTAACATCCGATTACTAATTAACATCCGATTACAACATCTAATTAACATCAGATCACAACATCTAATTAACACCCGATCACAGCTTTTTATAAAGGTCTGACTACAGTGTCTGGTATTATTTGGTCGGTTGTAGTTGTAGTACAGACAGTGTAAGACTGGAGGAATTCCAGTCTCTAAAGTTACTATATGTTTATATTCTTACATAGTAATCTCTCTTTAGTGACGGTGTACGTGTAATATACACATATACCGATTGAGGGGGCGGGGCTGCACGAGAGAGTATACTTTAATTAAGAGGTGGGGACCAAATTAGTGGCTTCATGGGGAATAAGAACATCGGAATGACTCCCTGTGATAAACGACTGGAAAACCCTTATTTCCTCCCTCTCTCCATCATTATCCCTGCTCTCTTTCTGGGAACCCGTGAACGCTGGAGGTACAGGACGCCGGGACACAACCGCAGTCTTTAAGCAGGGCAGAGTTTACTGCTGACCGGCTTAAACTGGTCAGCATTTCTGGGACAGTGTCCTAAAAAGCATTATGTAAATTAAACACTACAATTGAGTGTGACGATGAGAACACCCTGCACGTATCACTCCATTTTAATGATATATGATTTTATTATTGTGAGAGACGCTCCGGCTCGGGTTTTTCCCCTGAATGACGTTGTAACCTTTTAATCAGGCAGAGAATTATACAGTTCAGAAGACTGCGGGAGCTGCGACACAGTGGACTGTGGGCGATGAAAGCAGTCCAAAGCAGTGTGGCTGCACTGTGGGTCCACTCACCGGTGTCGGACAGCGCCTGAAGGCTGTCTGTTGAGGCGGTGTTGCTGTGAAGTCCTCGGAGGGAGTGCGGCAGAGACTCTACTGACCCCTGCTGGCTGACACGATCCAGCTCCATACTGCTTGCACTCAGCTTAGCACACACCCTGCACACACACACACAAATATTATACAAATACACCGTGCACAGACACACACACACACAAACACATTCAATCCCAACATATAAAACCTCACACTCCCAGTCGAAAATGCAGAATCGGAATGCACATCCTAACACCAACACCCTACACGAAAGACGTCAACAAATACATTCACCCTTAATCTGGGACTTAATCTCAGTCTTACACGAGTCAGTGGTGTAACCGTGTGGAGTGCGTTACAGGTCAGTGGTGTAACCGTGTGGAGTGCGTTACAGGTCAGTGGTGTAACTGTGGAGTGCGTTACAGGCCAGTGGTGTAACAGTGTGGAGTGCGTTACAGGCCAGTGGTGTTACAGGTGTTACAAGCCACTCTCTAACCCAGTCTGCCTGACTAACACACAGGACACATCAGAATAAACAATGTCAGTGGAAATTTTATGTATCGCCCTTACTGCTGAATGCAATCAAATCCTCACAACAATGTTCCAGAATCTAGTAGAATGTCTTCCCTGGACATTAGAGACAGTTACTCCAACAAAAGCTTCAAATTCTTTTTAATAGCCTTGAATTCAGAAGAAACTGTGAAGAAGAAACAGGTGTCAATACTTTTGTTCATGTGGTGAATTTGTTTACAGCAGCCTGAAAAATTTGCTCACAACTGGACACGACATGTCTGGCGTCTTCCATTCGTCCCACTCTCCTAAAAAATTCGGATGCACTCCAGAGTGTCCTCTAGTGTCTGAAAGTTTCATTTACCCTTAAGTTCTTTGTCCTCGCAATCTTAGGCCAGTTGCTCCCTCACGTAGCTTAGTTTGCTACATACACAAGCATTAGCCGCCCGTAAACGCAGCTCTGCGGGTGTTGAATGCGGGATATTTCAGTCGGGATCCGACGGTAACCGGTTATAACCATCAAAGCAGTGAGACACGGCATTCTTAGTGTGATGTACAGCTAATTCAGACCTCAGGACCTCGCTGTGCTCACATGACATTCTCCTTCACTCCCATCACTCTCCCAGCACCGTCTCCGGACACTTTACCCCACCGAGGTCTCTGGACACTGTCTCCAAACACTGTCTCCCAGCACGGAGTCCCACCAAAGCCTCCCAGCACCGTCTTCTGACGCTGTATCCCACCAAGGCCTCTAGATACTGTCTCTGGACACTATGTCCCACCAAAGCCTCCCAGCACCGTCTTCTGACACTGTTTCCCAGCACTGTGTCCCACCAAGGCCTCCCAGCACTGTTTTTGCACACTGTCTCCCAGCACTGTCTCCCACCAAGGTCTCCTAGCACTGCCTCTAGACACTGTTTCACAGCACTTTCTCTGGACACTGTCTTTGGACAGCTCCCTGGAAAGGCCTTGATCTTGACGAAACCTGAGAGTGTGTGTGTGGACATGAGCTAACCTGTCTGAACAACAAAAGAGCAGCTCATACGCCCTCCTGCATCACACACACACACACACACACACACACACACACACACACACACACACACACACACACACACCACCTCTATCAACTTAACAACTCCTTATTCTTCTGAAACAATGTAGTAACATCATACTGAAGAAGAGAAACTCCAAGATAGAGATGCTGTATCTGAGACCTGTAAACACAGAAAGAGAGAGAGAGAGAGAGAGACCCACAGACCGAGAGAGAGAGAGAGACACAGACAGAGAGAGAGAGACACAGACAGAGAGAGAGAGAGAGAGACCCACAGACCGAGAGAGAGACACAGACAGAGAGAGAGAGACACAGACAGAGAGAGACACAGACAGAGAGAGAGAGAGAGACACAGACAGAGAGAGAGAGACACAGACAGAGAGAGAGAGAGCGCGCGAGACAAAGAGAGAGAGAGAGAGAGAGACACAGACAGAGAGAGAGAGACACAGAAAGAGGGAGACAGACAGAGAGAGAGAGACACAGACAGAGAGAGAGAGAGAGAGAGAGAGAGAGAGAGTGCGAGACAGAGAGACAGAGAGAGAGAGAGCATGTGTAGGCATGTAAATGTACCCCCCTTCCATCTACCCACCTCAAACCCACAGCATGTCTTTCAACCCAAACACACGTATAAATATAAAAATATTCATTAAATATGTTTAATAAACTCATTTGAGTGTCGCGATTATGAAGAAATACATGTCCATATATTTCTCTTCTGTGTGGAAAACTGACCACTTACATCAGAGGACGAGACAAATGTCCAGAACTAACCTGCAGTTAAAGCCAAGACTTCAGAGCGTAACGTGAGACTAAAGACACTGTTCATCTACAAGATCATCAAATCATCAACAGAGGAATGAGTTCAGTGTTTCTATAAACACACAACTCCACACATTTCAGTCCTGAACCTCCATCCACGGTCTCCCGTCACAGCAATCACAGCGTCACAGCCAGTCGGGACAGTGACCTTTCACTAACACACAGCCGCAGCTGTTCTGCATATAAACCATGTTCAGTGGAGCTGCTTTCTGACTGTTCGGAGATCTTTTTAATCCCTTCTTCTGCATCTACAACCTTCTGTACAGTTTTCTGACAACAGGTGATATTATTTATAGGGATGTGACGGAGCTGAAAATGCTCAAACGTGGTTTTGGTAAACAGGGGGCCGAGAACACCCGATGAGCCCCGATGAGCCCCAATGAGACCCCGATGAGAGCCGATGAGCCCCGATGAGACCCGACGAGACCCTGATGAGCCCCGATGAGCCCCAATGAGACCCCGATGAGACCCCGATGAGACCCCGATGAGACCCTGATGAGCCCCGGTGAGCCCCGATGAGCCCCAATGAGACCCCGATGAGCCCCGATGAGCCCCGATGAGACCCCGATGAGCCCCGATGAGAGCCGATGAGCCCCGATGAGACCCGACGAGACCCTGATGAGCCCCGATGAGCCCCGATGAGACCCGATGAGACCCGACGAGCCCCGATGAGACCCCGATGAGACCCGATGAGACCCCGATGAGACCCGATGAGACCCGATGAGACCCGATGAGACCCGATGAGACCCGATGAGACCCTGATGAGCCCCGATGAGACCCTGATGAGCCCCGATGAGACCCCGATGAGCCCCGATGAGCCCCGATGAGCCCATTTCTGCATGTAGTTTTGTATTTTCTCAACACAAATACATGACGTTTAAACAGGCCATCAGTCACAGGTAGTCACAGACTCACGGTGTACCAACACGGTGTAACTGCAGGGTGGTTTCAGCAGGTCCTGAAGGTGAACAGGGCAGAAGTCAGCGTGTATGAAAATCTAGAGCCGGCTGTGTCAAACTATTTGTATTGATTGTGTTTCTGCTTGTGAAAGTCAGTTATGTTTTGTAAGTCAGCGACAATTTCAAAACCACAATCGACGAAAACTGTCCCTAAAACATCCGTCCAATTCAAATTCACTAAAACTTCATCACATCCATGTTTATTTCTACAGCACATCTTATATTTTTTAATTGTGTGTGTGTGTGTGTGTGTGTGTGTGTGTGTGTGTGTGTGTGTGTGTGTGAGTGTGTGTGTGTGTGTGTGTCTAATTGAGTAACAGCTCAAACGACCAGCAGTTAACAACTCAAATGATCATCACTGTCCCGTTCTGTTCATCAATGGACACTTTATTAGAAACCACATGTGTAGCAAGTATATCATAATAAAATCATAATAATAAAATAACAATAATAATAAAATAATAATAAATAATAATAATAATAATAAAATCACAACAATAAAATAATAATAATTATAATAATAATAACAATAATAATAAAACAATAATAATAATAATAATAATTATTATTATAATAATAATAATTTCAGGTGGATACGTTTCAGATTGGTCTGTCTCTCTCATACAAGGTCACTGGTCCAACACATTTGTCTTCATTTATCCATGCTATCACCATGGGAACCATAGATCTGTCCCTGAGTGGACAAGCCAATGGAGCGAGTCAGGGTTTACTGGCATTGCTGTGTGTGTGTGTGTGTGTGTGTGTGTGTGTGTGTGTGTGTGTGTGTGTGTGTGTTATACAGACAGTACATACAGAGAGAGAAAGAGAGAGAGAGTGTGTGTTTTCATAGTCTCTGATCATCTCTCGCTCTGCGTGCCCAAGTTGACCTTGGTAAGCTCTTGGCAATCAATGAACCTTTATCTCCATCTTTGCCTCGCTGTCTCGCGCTCGCTGTCTCGCGCTCGCTGTCTCGCGCTCGCTGTCTCGCGCTCGCTGTCTCTCTGTAAATGTAGTCTTGGACTGAGATGTTTCTTGGTGAGCATAAATTACAGTAAATGCACTATTCTATTGGCAGTTCTTCTCTACAGGGACTAGACAAGCTGTGTGTGCATTTGCACATCTGTGTCAGCAATGGGTGAAATTGAAAAGTCGCTCCATAAACAGTGCATAGAAATACACTCCCTGGCCACTTTATCAGAAACCCCCTCTTTGTAACACAGGGTGTTTCTAATAAAGTGGACACAGTATGTTGGCAGTATAATGAGATAATACTACACACTCAAGGGGCAGTGATGGCTGGACACTAGTGACCACATGAAAGCATTACACAGTGACACACTTCACATGCAGCTATGAGTCACACACTGTGTGTGTTTAGAGACCTGCTGTCTACCTCAGTACCACAACACACGCCATAAACGGGGACACGGAGACGCTTACGTAGCCTAACGACACGTTATAAGCTTCAGCATAAAACAGCAGAGGAGACCGACACGATGAGACGGCAGCTCTGATTGGCCAAAAGGAGTGACTGCATTTAAGCCAAAGGCTATAGTGAGTGGACATCCCTTCTCATTCAGCTACTTTAAGCTACACCCATTGCTGACACAGATGTGCAAATGCACACAGCTTGTCTAGTCCCTGTAGAGAACTACTGACAATAGAATAGGACTCTCTGGAGCAGATAAACAAACAGGATTCTATTGTCTCCATGTCTAATAGCAGGTGTGGACTAGAGGGGATAAAGACCCCCAGCATTGAGCTGTGGAGCAGTGGAACCATGTTCTCTGGGATGATGGAGCTCCATACAGTACTACTGGGATGAGTGTGGGACCATTAATTAAATATCCTGAAAAACGAACGCAAACACCAACCACGACATTTCCTCAGAGGAGTGTGTTCTCGGGTCACTCTCAGACACTTTAACCTTCAGCCAGTGGGATTTGCTGTGGCTGGTCCCTGGTTGGTAAGGTTCGACGTAGAACGTAGAACTGTGGTTCCACTAGTTCATCTCACCTGCTTCCCCTGGCAAACAGCCTGTCTGTACAGCACTGTCCAAACACAGCAGCACCTGCACTAATGACCATCACATGAGCTGAGTGGAATATTCCGGACATTAGTCTGGGAACGTGATGATTTGAGACACTTTATTTAGTCCACCTGAAACGGAACACGGATACGTCTGCTCCAAACATCATCATCATTATAAACTCTTCGGTCACCACTCAAAGCTTCCAGCCAAACATCTGAAGTTGCATGTTGCGAGTCACATTTTGGTCACAGGTCCAGCTGCTGTGAACTACAGAAGCTCACGAGATACCAAGCAGGTCTCGGCTGATCCGGGTCCAGTGATCAATCATGTGCATTTAGACTTTTTGCCCAACTGATCCTTTGCTGCAGGAGCAGAATTGAGCTCATTGTGTAGGGATGGGTCATGTGATCACACACACAGAACAAGCAATAAAGCTCCTCCTTCACATGAACGACCCTCGAGCTCAACTGGGGCAATTCCAGACTGCTGCTCTCCCTCTTTGTCCCTTCTTTCAGACTCCACTGGAAAAGCATTTCCACGTGTCTTTCCCTGTCCTCTGACATTCCCCTCGTTTGGTGTCAGCGCACTGAGACATCCCAAAAGCTTGTTCAAGTCAAGCATGGATCACGGCTCTTCCCTTGCTTGTCGGATTTAACCGCTTCCAACTTTCCGGAATCACATCTTTCAAAGCAGACCTGTTCGAGTATCAGTGAGTCTAGATCGATTCCGCTTGCTGCTGCCTCAAGTGCCAGAGATGCCACAGGAACCAGAAACCCGTGAAGAGGAACTTTCTCTTTCCTTCTTCAAGCTTTTTGTCTGATCTGGGCTGCCAGCCATGTGCCCGGTGCCAGAATGAGCCTACCAGGCCGAGCGCTGGCACAGGCAGGGTGGGAGCATTAGGGAAATACCTTTAGTACCAAACAGTGTACTCGCTGCCAACTGGACGGTGAGGAAAATCCCAGGCAGGGATCTCACTGTGAAGGTCAAAGCAGAAAGCCATTCAAAGCTTACAAGGCATAATAGAGCAGCCAGAATTAGCATACATTAGCATATAAAGAGGGCAGCGCCGTGCGGATCATGTGCATTTGTCAGTAAAGTCCATTTCACTCAGGTTCTAGAACTGTCAGCCACTGAACCCAGAGTTAGAAGAACCCCCTTCCCACAGAATCTAACCCTCGAGTTACGGGACAATCAGGAATAAACAGGCGTGACATGGAAGAACGCTGATAGAAATGTGGAGAACAGCAGGTGAGGAACCTCACCTTTGAGCTCAATTTGGGGTTATCAAAATGAGAAACTTTTTGACAAGAACCAACCTGAGATGTTCTAAGTAACTTGGTCAGAACATCTTCAAAACATCAGGCAGGTCTTCCTGGTATGCAGTGGTCAGTACTGGGGCCTTTTATAAATTAGCTGATTCATCTAAACGACCAATTTTCTATCGAAGCACTTCATTTCACTTCACATCCCTTTACTTTGTCACCAACAGACGGTATGTCACCATGGTTCGGGTGAAAACAGGTCACAGTTACGTAGATCAACTCCAGAAGAAGCTGATCTCAGTCATTAGACCTGATCGATTATATTTAAGGTTCCCACACAAAGCAATGAGCTTAAAATCACAGCAGAAATACAATAATGTTGCTATGGTAAAAGCACAGAGACCACCAGACAAACACCCCCACACAAACACCAGCGACAGTTCAGGGAATTCTGAGTTCCATTTATACAGGTTTTCTTGGTGTGAATGTTGGACTCGGCTGTAATAAACACACCTCCTTCTCAGTGGGATTGTGATCTGTCGTGACCACAGCTGATAACGTTAGTAACCTTATTTTGGTGGAAGCTGCTCAGCTCACCTGCTGTTCGTTTCCTGGTGTTCAAACACTGTCCATGTCAGCGATTTATCTACTAACAACAAGCGAACTGGGGGCTTTCTCTCCTTTACTCTCCGCACCATTTCTCTGATTGGAGCCAAAGCTGAACACAACCCATCTCCTGCACACAGCAGTTACGCACCAGCGTTTAGAGAAAGCAAAGGCTATTCACGATGTATCGCCAGCGACTACCTGCAGCAGCTCCAGTCAGAACTTAGTCAGAAAAGTGCTCCAAGAAAGGACAACCAGTGAACCAGCAACAGGGTGATGGTGCTCAAGGCTCACTGATGCTCAGGGAGGTCCGAACTCAACTTACAGGACTTAAAGGATCTGCTGTAATGTTAGTGCAGTTGTCATGTTTCTCACATGTAGTCCAGAAGGACCTTAGGAAAGGTCAAAAATCAAATTCGGAATGGCATGAAGCGCTGCTAAGTTCTGTCTCCACCTAGAAAAAACCATGAAGACCAAACGGACCGGAGAGCGTGAGAAAACCCTACTACCACTGACCTGCGTAACAAACACCCTACAAAAACACTGCACTTCAGAAAAGCTGCATGCAATCAGAGATGCTGCACCTACCTGTGCAGGAGACAGCAGATGGCAGAGACATGCTTATAGACACCTTCACACGGTAGACTGCTTCAACACGCTGAGCGGGTGAGTATTTTAAGTGTCTCACCCACAAATAAGTGAGGGCAGAGTTTACTGCCACGTATTAAAATATCCACGTCTCGCAGCGCGATCGCTCAGCTCTGGACAAGACTTTCATACCCAGCAACCACAAGCTATCTTTTCTCTGATGTCCATGAATACGGAGGAGGGGGAGGGGGAGGCAGAGCGGGTCCTAGGGCATGGAGGGTCTTGGATGGGGAACAAACACCAGTGGGGAAAATCTGCCCCATTACATTTCTCTAGATCTCTCTTCACACTAGCACGCGATGGTGGAAGAAGGTGCTGTGAGGGGCCTGACACTGACACACACACACACACACACACAAAACACAGCCAGCCAAGCTTCCGACTGAACACAAAGCTTTGCAACATCTGCCACAACTGTAGTGGCGGTCTAGATCACAGTCCTGCTTGCAGAAGGACCTCAGCTTCTGCTGTTGCTGAACGGAGAAACAGATTTGGTTCACCATCTGTTCCTTCAATGATTCATCAGGCCGAAAAGTGCTCGCTCATAGCTCAGTCTGCGCCAGTCTGCTTCTGACTCCGGGCTAAACTGGACGCTATGTTGGTTTTCTATAAATAGGAGGGGAAAAGGAAAGCAGTTTGCAGGAGAACAATTTGGGGCGTTTGTAAGTGACCACTGAGCTCAACGCATCAACACACTCTTCTCTGAAGTCGACCTCCTGCAGGAGCAACAGTCTGCAGTTTGTTGTGAAAACACACCGAGCTTTGGCTTCTTACGCCGGACTCTGCGACCCGACGGCCCAAAGAAAGCACAATGATGAGCACAAAATACCTGACAGCAGATCAGTCGCAGGGAAGGGCGAGTCCCTGCATGTGCAGACGCGATGGTATTTTTATCTGCAGCATGCTCGCTGGGTAATAATAGGGGGCAGATGTATCACCATGCTAGTATTACAACGAAAATAAGGGTCTCTATGAAACAGAATCTGCAAATGTTACTGGGTACTCAGAACCCCAAGTGTCTCTACTTTGGCTACCTTTTCATCCTCAAAAGCTCCAGGGTCTCTTGATGGATGGTCTTTCAGGGGTGAACAAATTTGGAGGGACAGGTCGATGAGCGTTGGGATAATCTCGGTACATGTTAGTGAGGCGTACAAAAACACAGGCTCAGGCAGCGGATGCCCTGAATGGCCTTCAGCTCCCAGAACATCACGCCTCATCAATTCCCAAGAACGGAGGAATGATAATGTCTAACTGCCAACCGTCAATGTCCAGGAGACAGATTACAGCTCGTCCCAGGTTAGAACAGGCTTCTGTTTGGAAGCCTGGATACAATCTCCAAACACACCACCAATGGGGGTGCACCCTAGCCCACCTTCCAGCTCAGCAACAGCAGAAGGGAGTTCACAGTTGTATTTTAAATGTAAACATGTCCACCTAAGCAGAGCTTTATTTGAAGTGGTCATTTGAGTCGCCACCCTCCTGCTGCTTAAGTCACCTGAACATCTGAAGCTCTCAGCAGGACCAAGAGACCGTTTCTTCACCCCTCAGTTGATTAGCAGAGACTCCTGAAGTAGGACTAAACTGTAAGTGTCATATGTGAGACCTTTAGAGAAGGTCAGCTGGGGACGGGAAAAGAAGGCAAACGCTTACGACGTCGTTAAAGGCCTCAAAACGTTACAACCAACGAAGCTCAGACCACAATCGGAGAACACGCTTCCATGCGCACGACAAACCAAACAAAAGCAAACGGGACAAAAGGGACTTTTACGGCCCGAGTTTGTTTAGACAACAAAAGTGAAAAGGACACTATAGCTAACAGGAGGACTAATGCAACTTGCTGAAGGAACAAGGAATTCATTCAGCGTCTGAGATCCTTGAGTGGAGGCCAATACAGGCTGAATAATCACCCAAAGAGAAAGAGAGACTAGAACGAGGGTGAGATAACGGACGTGCCTCACTGGAAAGAAACAAGAGGGGCATGGTGTGTATCTCAGTGTGTATCTGCCCAAAAGCAGCACAGGGCCAGGGTCAGCTGATCGGCTTCTAAACAGAGACAGAGACAGAGGACTGAAGTGGGGGAAGTGCTTTTTCAAACTGTTTCATTTCGGACCAGCGGAGGAAGAAGATAGTGATGCTGAATCACTGAACGATGAAATGTTTCATTTGGAATGTTCAAGTGTTTCAATGTTCCTTAAGTGTTGAAGGAAAGCAGCAGAGTACCATGAGATGGGAGCGGGCAGGAGAGAGTACTGGACTGGCATTCACAACCATCCACAGACGTCCACCAGACTGCTTCCCCAGCCCCTGAACCAGGCCTCTCTGAGCTTTCCAAACGTCTTAATATTCGTTACATATATCAGAAATATTAAAGAACAGAATCTGAAGACCCATAACGGTCTCTAGGAGGATCCTAGACTGAAACTAAGATCCGAGACATAAGACTGAGACAAGTCTTTCTGAAGCACTTACAAAATGAAGTGTTCCACCATCCCACACTAGAACCACAATCTTTCACAGCCGTTCAAAAAGCCGGCTTTAAAAATGGAGCTAAACTCTCACTGCACATAAACATCGTCACTGTAAACACCCAAACGACAACAACTCCTCCCTGAAAGTACAAAGAGCTGGCTCTTACCTGTGGTGTTTTTTAGGAGGTGGTGGAGGAGGTTTGGGGTCAGTGCTGGCCCCAGATGAAGTGGCCTCTGCAGAGGTGGCGAGCAGTACTGGGTTGGAGTTGGCTCTGGCCAGCATGCTGCCACTGTGTGTGCCCTCTTGGGCTCGGACGCCTGCCTGCTTCTGACTGGTGCTATTGTTGCCATCGGTGCCTGGTGTAGAGTTGCCCTCACTCTTCCCCGCAAGGTTCCATTCTCTCGCCTCTGACCCCCAGACAGCAGGGCCATTGATGGAACCACCGGACCCTTTGCGAGGACCTCCCTCCTGGGCAGCCCCATGCTTGGCCTCCCATTCCTCTTCCTCTTCCTCGATACGGCCCTCCAGGCTCCTGGAGGCGCTATGAAGCTTCTGCCGCCGGTCCAGGTGAGCACTAGAAAGGGTGTCCCCCTGAGGTGGCTTGGAGGTTACCTCCTTGGAAACCAGAGTCAGGTGGAAACTGAGCTCAGGAAGAGGAACCGGGGACAGGCTGGAGGTGCCAAGCTTTGGAGATCTGGAATTCCTTTTGGGGGGAATGGGTGGACTGGACTGAGATCTGGTCTGGATGGAAGGTATGGAGGTCACGGCAGTTTTTTCTGCAGTAGCTGGTGAGGACGGCCAACTGAAAGCTGGGCTGGAGGGGTCATCTGGCGTTGTGGGACTGAAGTGAAGCCACTGGGTACTCACAGCAGAATCGGGGCTACTCAGGTAGAATGTCCGGTTGTTCTCTTCTGTGTGTGCCGCCATGACTGTTATAGTTGCTCGCTGACCTTCGATGTTCACATCCTCTTGCTGAGGTTTGCCACAGGCCTTTGGCCGCCGCTTTCGCTTGGTACTCTCAGCGTAGATTGGCTCACTGTCGCCCTGCTCATGTGCCCGTACTGACGATGGGCTCTCGGGACCACAAGGTTGGAAAACATCCATTCCATTCAGCGAGTCGGTGCTGCTGCGGCATGAACATGAGTCCGATAAGCTGACGTTCTGGGAATCCGGAGTTTCGGCAGGGGATGATGAAGTGCTTGAAACATCGTTGTTCATGTTGGTCACACTGTTTCCTGGCATGCTTGTTATGGCCACAACAGGTGCCTGCATGTTCTGTATGGGAGAACCCAACGTTGCAACTGCATCGCAGGTTCCCGAAAGTTTTCTCTGTGCATTATTGTGGAGAATGAACTCCTGGGTCGCTGTGTAAGTGCTCTTGGACATTTTGGCCACCTGTGGCCTGTAGGAGTCACTGTTCCCATTCTCCTTTAGGCTGTGAGGGTTGCAGCCATCCTCCTGTGTCACGAAAACACTGCTGGTTATCAGAGAGTCTTTGGGAAAGTTGGTCGGAGAGAGTGCACTCGGGGAAAACCTGCTAGAATAGTCCAGCTTTCCTGAGACGCCCTTCTGCAGCACGGCCTCTCTAATGGCCTTGGAACAGCCATTACTGTCAATGTACAAAGGACCCAGCTCCAGAATCTTCTTCAGTCTCATAGGGCTCTTCTGGGTTTCCTGCAACAAAATGATAGGGGTATGCATATGGGCATCTCAATCAATACAACGTCTACAACGTCTACCGATAGTAACAAAAATCACAAGCTGTAAAACCCTGTTTCTCTGCAGACTTTATTCTCCTCCTTTCACCCTGATCTTCAATGATCAGGACCCCACAGGACCACCACAGAGCAGATATGATGTGGGTGGTGGGTCATTCTCAGCACTGCAGTCACACTGACATGGTGGTGGTGTGTTAGTGTGTGTTGCTGGTACGAGTGGATCAGACACAGCAGTGCTGCTGGAGTGTTTAAACCCCTCAGAGTCACTGCTGGACCGAGAACAGTCCACGGACTAGAAATGTCCAGCCGACAGCGTCCTGTGAGCAGCGTCCTGTGAGCACTGATGAAGGACTAGAGGACGACCAACACACGGTGTGATGGCATACTTACAAAAGTGTGGACAGTGAGGTAGATTTATGTTTATGGCATAATTACAGTGTAAAAGTGGAGTAAAGTTTATGTCACCGTAAGAAATTGTTTCACACAGAAATCTTGTGAAAGGTAACATTTCTGATTCCGACATCACTGTAAGAACACTGATGTAACTCTGCTGGTACTCAGTTACCTGCTCGGAGTTCATGTTGAGATCTGTGAGGGTCTCGATTGCTTCCGTGGTCATCATGGTTGGCCGGACGGCAATGGTGGGCTTGCTGTAGGGGGAGGGCGAAGCACCCCCATCCTCATCGTCCACACCTATGCTGGTCCGGACGCAGATGCTTCGACAGGCCGTGTCAGTCTGCGCATGCGCGCTGCGCGGGTGGAAGCAGTTCTTACACGAGCCGGGTTTCCACACGTGCTCTGCAAACTCGCCGCACACAGACATTTTCACGAGAAGCAGGACGCCCTCACCCCGGACAGGAGTCTACCTATGGGTCACTGCCAAGCAGCACCAGTGGTGGAAAAGGCGGGGCATTTGGGTAGCACATTCGGGAAGGAGGCCGGGAGCCTTAGAGGAGATGAAAGAGAGGTTAAAATTATTTGGTGCAATATGACAATAAACAAAGATAAAAATGATCTGCCAGAAGAATCAGACACTTCCAGTAGATTAAACTGGTTCCAATAAATCCAGAATTCATAAGACACTGGAAGTGCATCTAGAGTATGATGGTAAACATGTCTGTGACCCTGCTCAAAACATTAGTCACTAATTAGAATGGAGATGTTGGTTAATGACCTCATCGTTTTTAATCTTGTATTATTGATTTTTTTAAACAGAAGGTGTCGTTTGTTTTGTTTATTTTACAAAATGTGCAGAAATCACACAAACATGTCTCTAAAGTAAAATAAAGAACACTTCCTTCAGGTCTTATTTACTGAAATGTGATATTAAAGCCATGTTTTAGATCCAGGATCTTCTCAGATCTGTGGTGAAACGGTGAGTCGGGGTTTATCCATCAGCATTAGGTGCAAGAACCTTCTGTGAGGAGCTTTCAGAGGTTCTGCTTCCATTCACCTCCACTGTCTGCTATTCTGACTCCACTTACTTTGTTCACGTCTTAACTACTGTTCCTTCTCAGTTCTCTGACACACAGACACACACAGACAGACACACACACACAGAAACACACAGAAACACACAGACAAACACACACACACACAGACACACAGACACACACACACACAGAAACACACACACAAACACACACAGACAGACACACACACAGAAACACACACAGAAACACAAACACACACACACACACAGACACACACACAGACACACAGACACACACAGACAGACACACACACACAGAAACACACAGAAACACACAGACAAACACACACACACACAGACAGACACACACACACACACAGACACACAGAAACACACACACACACACACACAGACAGACACAGACACACACACACAAACACACACAGACAGACACACAGACAGAAACACACACACAGAAACACACACACAGAAACACACACACAGAAACACACACACAGAAACACAAACACACACACACACACACAGACACACACACACACACACACACACACACAGACACACAGACAGACACACAGACAGACACACACACACACACAGAAACACAAACACACAGACACACAGACACACAAACACACAGACACACAAACACACAGACACACAAACACACAAACACACAAACACACACACACAGACACACAGAAACACAGAAACACACAAACACACAGACACACACACACAGACACACAGACACACACACAGACACACACACACACACACAGACACACACACAGACACACACACACAGACACACACAGACACACACAGACACACACAGACACACACAGACACACCTCCTGAATGGGGAAACCGGGTTATGTAAGTGACACTGGCTTAGCCGATCCTCACACGCCAGTGGGGGGAAACCACCAGCCCCCCTAAACTGTCCAGTCCTCTTTCATGCTTTACACAGAACTCATTCATTCCTACAACATCATCACAACTCACAGACTGTCTTATATAACACCGGATATCTTATGATTACTGACAAAAGACCTGAACAGCGACGAACTCATGAAGATGCAGAAATTTGAGCGAAATTTCATCAGATTTTAGTCCTAAAAGTAAATAAAGAACAAAATCAAACAAAGGAGACAAACATATTGCACTGTCTCATTTATTTAGGAGACAGTAAAAGTCTGTGTCTCTTCTTTCAGTATCTGCTGTGTCTCCCCTTCTGCAGTGATAACTGTAACTAAACGTTTCCGTAACGGTTGATCAGTCCTGCACTAATCTGACCACAAACCAGCTTCAGCTCTGTGATGTTGGTGGTTTCCTCCATCAACTGCTGCTTCAGCTCCTTCACAACATCTCTACTGGATGAAGATCAGGACTCTGACTAAATATATTTCAAGTTCACGGTTTACCTGCAGATGTGCGTTTCTCTCTGGAAACGTCCTTTACAGCACAGAGAGAACCTGTAAAGGAACCTGGTTCCACTTCAGGTCATTGTGGCAATGCAGTGTTTTCCTTTCTCCAAACATAACGCTTCTCATTTCAACCATAAAGATCGGTCCACAAAACATCGTTCCAGTCTTCAGGAGTCTTTTTGGAGAGCAGCAGTTTTCTCCTTGCAACCCTGCCATGCTCGCCATTTGGGAACACCCTCATGTCCCCATCAAATGGTCTGTTGGTCAGTGCACTATTTGTTTGATTTGATTGTCCTTATCTACTGTTAGGACTTCTCTGATAATCCGATGAAGGGGTCACACCCTGTTACGCACAACTACCACCGTATATTGGGTTCACCAGCATGAAAACAACAGAAAGAAAGTAAGAAACATTGTTTAAACCCCCGTCGGAATGAAGGATTCGCCCCAGTACATCCAAAAGCAGGCTGAGATGGGCAGCTGTTCATTAGCCTGTGGGAGTTTTCTGCCTGACTTCCCCCGTCAAAGTTTCACCCCACTTATGAAAGATAATCTGCGCGCTACAGCCGAAAAACAACCTAATGAAGCTTAAAAAGGTGACCTATTAATGGGTTCAGTGCTGTCCAAGACTGACCTGCCAGCGACTGGATGAGTGGCTTTCCCAGTGCCAGTAAACCATTAACCCTGACGCCGCTCACACTCCTGTCGTCAACACGTAATCACTGATCAGAGCAGTTCCTGCGAAACAACGCCGTCAGAGCTTTTACTGAACTGGCAGTGAATTACAGGTTCAACTGCTTTACCGTCTGCAGATGGAAGCGTGAACCATGGAACTACAGAGTCTGAGTATACACCAATCACCACCTACCAAATACTGCGTAGGACCCCCAAGTCTGGGTATCTGCACCAAGTCTGACGGTACATCAGATCTTTAATTCCTGTAAGTTGGTAGGTTGGACTTTTAGGTACTGACATCTGCATACAACCAACATCCCACAAGACCTGCCTGATGTTCTTCATGAGCATCATTGAGTCCTGGAGCACTTTTGGTAAGCACTGGCCACGGCATTCCAGGAACACCCCCACATTGTTTGGTTCGTGTCAAAGTGTCTCAGATTTTTACTCTTGTCCATTTTTCCTGCTTTAACACATTAACTGACTGTACACATCCTGACCCTCGACAGGGGACACTGGAAAGAAACAATCTGTAGTGTGGTTGATCAAACTCTAAATCCCAGCCTCACCATTATTCCCAGGGTTCCCAAATTAGAGGTCCTCAGGTCTGACCCCTCAGACCATCAGGGGTCCACGGTGTGGAATTCAGAACACTTTCTCACGTCCCAGCGAGAGGCAGAGGAACCTCTCTGGAATGACTGGTATGCAGTGGGTGTTGTGAGGGGGGTGAGCTTCGCATCGCAACAGTGTCCAAACGTGCCATCTCACACACTGTACACACACCCCGCAACGGGAAAACTCACACTGTGACACCTCTGTTCCTGCTAGGGGGCCACTGCCCTCTACATCAGGGGGTCAGAGGTGAGGTCAGTAGAGAATGTGACATATCTGACGTACCAGTGAACTCCTAACTACACACCTGTAAACCTCACTCACTGTTCAGGGATCCGGGTTCTCCTCTGCAGCTCTGCCTCCAACCCACTCTGGGACCGTTCCACTCAAGCTTGAAGGAAACATGGACCGAAGACAACTAAACTGACTCTGCGGAACGCTCTTAGAAATCAAGGTTCCCACAGGGTTCCTGGCTTGGCCATCTGGTTCTATACTCTTGGTGTGGATGTACAGGTCCACACTCTGTAAAATCAATCCGGAACAGGTACATGGTATTTGCGTGTAAGTGTGTACTGTGGTACTGTATGTGTTGACCCGTACCAGCGTACAGTCTACTACACAGTGTATCTTACAGCTATAGATCCGTCCTCACACCCTGTGTTTCTTACAGTAACAGAAGGAGGAACCATAGCAACACTTTACCTTTGTCCCTGGGCCAGTGTTTTCAGTTCTGTCAAAGGAACCTGATTCAGGCTGAGGCAACGCCGCCCCACCCTTCACACACAGCGAGCAGATCCAATAAATCACCTGCAATCCTGACACAAGCTGAGCCACAACACACACGGCCTCTACCGCATTCTTTCACACTGTGGCACTTATCACTTCCACTGAGACACATTTCAGTCTGCTGCTGTCCATGTCCTCGCTGGTCTCAGCTCGAGACTGTGAAAGACTTAAACCTGGTCCATTCTGTACTGGAGTTCATTCGCATTACAGAGCCAACACACAAACCATTCAGCATTTTCAACAGGGTTTCCTTGGTATCCGGAGTGTGGTACAAGGGGTTCGGTGGCACCAGTGTTCCTGTGGCATCCAGGGGTTCTGTGTGAGGACAACACCGGTGTGCAGACTTGTACAGCACATACTAGTGATGGGGTAAACATGAAAGCTCGTACTCCTGAGAGTTCTATTGCCCCCTGCTGTGTCTGTAAGGGAACTAAAGCAGTTTGTTTATCTGATAAAACGACCAAACGCACCCAACCCGCATGAAGGAACCGCAAATCTGAGAGTTTAGAAACAGTCTGATCTGATCTACTGCCAGAGCCGTCCAGCATGCAGATCCACACGACTCGCAGATAAACAGAGGACGGGACACAGCCTGGTTCACTCGACTGCTTCACAAAGCTGTTGTAAAAAAGGTTCTTTGATAAAGTAAACAGTTCCTTGCTGGATCTAGGTTGGGACAAACGGTTCTCCATTCTTACATGAAACGGTGGTTCTACACTCTTTGTTCTGGACCAAACTGGACATATTGTTCCACACTCTTAAAAGTAAATACAGGTTCTTGGTTTCCTCACATGGACGTAGAACCGGCTCGCTTTTAATTTTACCTAAATTCTCGTTTGCACAGAATTTTAAAAACGTAACTCATTTACCCACATTGTTCTTTAAAGAGTCCTGCACTGAAAGGTTCTTCTACAGCATGGCTCCAGCAGCCCTTACCAGCAGTGTGGGTGGGAGGTGTGCCACAGGTATGTCTCTAAATCCCCAAAGCAAACAAGCAAAGAAAAGTCCGGACGGTCAGGAATTCGTTGCCTGCAGCCAAACCTGTGTGACGCATTGCGGTGTAATTTCAGGACTTCAGCTGAAGTTTTCCTTAATGAAGACAGAAAGACTAATCAGGCAGTAAACAGCAGAACTCAAACTCCATTTTGGAAATGTTGATGTTTTCTAAACTATTTGGTACAAGATATTAAAAACGACCACATCTGTAATAACGTATCCATTCCATAAAGAGCAGGTGGGTTCATGAGTCCAACATTCATGCAAATAACCAAATTCTGAATTTAGAGCTCAAATGGAGATCTTTAGTCGTGTAGGACCTCCTGAAAATAACAATATCTGGTTTGAGACTTTATAAGGCAAATAAAAGTACGTCAAACTACGAACATATCCCGCATTTGGCCTACGAGCCGTGAGGTTAACCGAAGTAACGTATAACAGAGACAATACCATCGCCACCCTAGTAATCCGAAAGTGGAGCTGAATGGAAGCAGAACCTCTAAAAGCTCCTCACAAAGTTATTCCACCTTAACGCTTATGAAAAAACACTGACTCTGTTTAACTGCCTTCTGAGAAGCTTCTGGATCGAGATCCATAAAGTGGTGGAGGGACACATGCAAACAGTCCCCAAAAAACGATATCAGCTGGGGTTCTCCGCTGTTTCCCATCATCTACATTCCAGTGGAGCTTCACTGGTGGGTTTGGACAGTAAACGATGTGGCTCCACTGAAACACCTAATCCGATCAACACCACTTAAAGCAACCTTTGGAAGTTGGAAAAGTGTCTCTACAGTGAACCACAGTTTCTCCCCAATTCCCAACGTTCCCATCGTAAACACTTATTGGAGAGAATTTTGAAAATCAGGTGGAGATGGCCTTTAACGTGGTGAGTGTTTTAAAGGGTCTGCTCACGGCTGCAGACTCCGGTCTCGGCTCTCCTGCTGTTAGACTCACTGGCTGCAGGTCTGACAAGAAAAGAAAGGGTGAGGCTTCTGTTACAGCAGCCGAGGGGCTTCTGAAACCCACCGCGAGAAGCTTCGCTCTGGGTTAAAGGAACAGTCCAGCATCCGGCTGAGGAATCTCATTCCAATATTCCCAACTGATCCATCTGTCCTGGGAAGACACCGACCCATCCTCCAGTCTGTCACCTGTCAGTCAACACTGAGTCTGAACCTGAACCCTAAACCCTGGACAATAAACACTGAACCCTAAACACTGAACCCTAAACACTGAACCCTAAACACTAAATCCTAAACCCTGAACACTAAAGACTGAACACTAAAGACTGAACACTAAAGACTGAACACTAAAGACTGAACACTAAACACCAAACCCTGAACACCAAACCCTGAACACCAAACACCAAACCCTGAACACTAAACCCTATACCCTGAACACTAAACCCTATACCCTGAACACCAAACCCTGAACACTAAACCCTATACCCTGAACACTAAACCCTAAACCCTGAACACTAAACCCTGAACCCTATACAATAAACACTAAACCCTGAACACTAAACCCTACACCCACAGACCCCGCAGTCAGTGTAAATACACTCAGTCAGCTCTCATTTCTTTACACACCCGTTTTCGGACACGCCGCCCCTATTGGCCAATCGCAGCGCAGCAGAGACGGGGCCCTTCAGCCAATCGCAGCGCAGCAGGGGCGGGCTCTGTCCGAACACGGGTGGGAACAGAACGAACCCACGTGTTCTCGCTCGTCGCTGGAAAACGTGAGTGTTCTGTAAAGCGCGCGCGCCAGCAGGGCCCGTCTGTCCCAGTAAGACCAGTATGAGACAGACCGGTACCGTCGGCTCACCTGGCGGGGCTGAAATCCTGGCGCAGAGCGGCGGAGCGCGGGGCAGCTGCTGCTGGCAGAGGGGCAGCAGACTGAGCGGAGGGGCAGAACGAGCGCGAGCTGCGGCTCCTGCAGAGGGGAGGAGCCCGCGGAGACACGCCCACAGCCTTATATAGTCGTAGCGCCACGCCCACAACCAGTAAACAGCCTGCGATAAGGAGCAGCTGACCCAGAGAAACTACCACCACCATGTTTTAGATCAAACGAAGAGGCAGTTGAAGAGGGACAGTCTGATATGATGGAGATTTATGGAGATGGAGATGATCACGACAGACATTCTGATGATCTGAGATCCTGAATACGCAGCGTCACGCTGTGAATATAACAAACAACATAGATGATCTAAACAAACAAGTTCTGTTAGAATGAGAGGACACGGTCTGACCTGCTGATCTGCATCTATAAACATGGACTAAAGCAGAGACATTCAGCCTGAAGACCGTCCCCCTTCAGAGAGTGGTTCATCACGGACTGTTTCTCAGAGGAAAGACAATAATCCAAAACTAATTAAAATGGGTCTGAGAGAGAGAGAGAGACCAAAGAGAGAGAACAGAGAGAGAGAGAGAGAGAGAACAGAGAGCGAGAGAGAGAGAGAAACAGAGAGAGAGAGAAAGAGAGAGAGCAGAGAACAGAGAGAGAGAGAGCAGAGAACAGAGAGAGAGAGAGAGAGACCAAAGAGAGAGAACAGAGAGAGAGAGAGAGAGAACAGAGAGCGAGAGAGAGAGAGAAACAGAGAGAGAGCGAGAGAGAGAGAGCAGAGAACAGAGAGAGAGAGAGAGAGACCAAAGAGAGAGAACAGAGAGAGAGAGAGAGCGAGAGAGAGAACAGAGAGAGAGAGAGAACAGAGAGAGAGAGAGAAACAGAGAGAACAGAGAGAGAGAGAGAGAGAACAGAGAGAGAGCAGAGAACAGAGAGAGAGCGAGAGAGAGAAACAGAGAGAGAGAGAGAGAACAGAGAGAGAGAGAAACAGAGAACAGAGAGAGAGAGCAGAGAACAGAGAGAGAGCGAGAGAGAAACAGAGAGAGAGAGAGAGAAACAGAGAGAGAGAGAGAACAAAGAGAGAGAGAGCAGAGAACAGAGAGAGAGAGCAGAGAACAGAGAGAGAGAGAGCAGAGAACAGAGAGAGAGCGAGAGAGAGAAACAGAAACAGAGAGAGAGAGAGAACAGAGAGAGAGAGAGAGAAACAGAGAGACAGAGAGAGAGAGAGAAACAGAGAGAAACAGAGAGAGAGAGAAACAGAGAGAAACAGAGAGAGAGAGAGCAGAGAGAGAGAGACAGAGTGAGAGTGAGAGAGAGAGAGAGAGAGCAGAGAGAGAGAGACAGAGAGAGAGAGTGAGAGAGTGTAGAGAGCAGGGGTGTCGGAGGGTGATGAGGATGGTCATGGTCCAAAAGTGGTTCAGTTCCTAAAGGACTGTTTCAGAAGATTCTTCCATCAGACTCAGCAGGTTTCTGCTGATTGGCTGCAGTAGATACAGCAGCTCTTAATTCCCAGCACAATGTTAGTAAATAAGAGACTGAATCAGTGAATGTTATGTTGTGTTTGCTCGTCGACGCGCTGTCTGTCCTGCAGAGTTGTTGTCTTTGTTTAAGTTCTGTTGTGTTTGGGACGCGGTGGTGGTGAAAGTCAGAAACTGCTTCCAAATGAATTTTCTCACTGAGAGAAAACGACTGACTGTCCCAGTAATGTCCAGACATCAACGTCACCGTCCACAGATGCTCTCCATCCAATCTGACTGACCTTCAGCTCTTCTGTAACAAACAACTGAGTAGAAAATCCAGCCTCTGGATGAGCAGAGCTGGTAGAGACAGACCCCAAAAGTCCTGCAGATGGAACTGCACTGACAGGTGGTCCTACAGACCGAATCCACACTTTCCACATCTGTTTATCATTTTATACATAAAAAATCTGAAATCTATTGTTTTCTTTTACTTCACAGTTACCTGCTACTTTTGTTGGTCAGTCACATAAAATCCCAACACACTATGACTGTGTGAGACGCTGGGGACCTACAGGTATCCAATGTGTCTGGAAGTTGTGTCTGAGGGGCTTCAAGTAGTGGTGGTCTGTAGGACCATGGCAGTATGTGTGTGAGTACACTGTGCAACACTAATAAATAGCTCCATTCTTCTGTGTGGTCAAACGATGAAGCTTCTCACTGAACTACCGTAACACCAGTTCCTGTTCTGTGGGTGTCACCGGTCACTGACTCTGGACGGTGAAATGGAATGTGGTTTGGCTGCGGAAAGCTTCCAGTTTTCCCTCGGCTCTTCTCACCCTGGCCTCCGAAGACTGAAATATGAAAGAGGAACATGTCTCGGCATGTCCACCTCCGACACATCAGGTAAAAAAACTGGGGGAACATGTCCAGGAGCCACTGCTTCACTTCCTCTCCCAGGGGGCATTCCATGCATTCCTGAGCAGTCTCTGTGGACCCCTTTACACTAGATAATTACATAATGGAGCTGCACGGTTCTGCTCAACCTGACCTCAGCAGAGAACATGTTTACCTGTTTGTGAAGAGCCTTAAAACATACATCTGTGCCTTTAGATCCACTTACAGCCTTTTCCAAAAGATCTCCACTTCCTTCAGATGTTATGTGTTTTTGCAGGATGGTGTGATATTAAACACTCCCAGTGCATTTACTCACAGATACAGGTAGACACTCTAATTCTAATGTTATATAGAGTTAATTACAGGTAGACGTTCTCGCTGACGCTGACTTTACGTTTATCTGGGTTTATTCTAATATTATATAGAGTTAATTACAGGTAGACGCTCTCACTGACGCTGACTTTACGTTTATCTGGGTTTATTCTGATGTTATATAGAGTTCATTACAGGTAGACGCTCTCACTGACGCTGACTTTACGTTTATTTGGGTTTATTCTAATGTTATATAGAGTTCATTACAGGTAGACGCTCTCACTGACGCTGACTTTACGTTTATTTGGGTTTATTCTAATGTTATATAGAGTTAATTACAGGTAGACGCTCTCACTGACGCTGACTTTACGTTTATTTGGGTTTATTCTAATGTTATATAGAGTTAATTACAGGTAGACGCTCTCGCTGACTTTACGTTTATCTGGGTTTATTCTAATGTTATATAGAGTTAATTACAGGTAGACGCTCTCACTGACACTGACTTTATGTTTATTTGTGTTTATTCTGATGTTATATAGAGTTAATTACAGGTAGACGCTCTCGCTGACACTGACTATGTTTATTTGGGTTATAGATTTTACACATAGACTAAATTAAAAATAGCTAAAAATTGATCTTAAGATTTGTTTGCTTCTTATATGAAGGTTTGTTTCCAGCTTAACTCGGGCAGTTTGAGTGTTATATGTCCTAAATGATCGTAGAACTAATTGAAAGGCTTTACAATCACACTGACACTGAAAATAGCTTCATGTTGTTATAAAATGTTGTTGTTTGAATGTTCAGTTCCACCTTAAGTGGAGTGATTTGACACCCAAGGTTTGACACACGGCTTTATACTAATTGCATGACTATCATCTTCTTTTCTGAATAGCTGGTTCCACCTTAAATGCAGCAGTTAAAACCTGCTGGTAGATCTTTTAAGGTGGAATGGACGAAGCCAACTTTAGCCCCTACTGGTTCCCATCAGCGACGCCTTTGTCAGGACTGTTCTCCTGACCTGTGGCCTGACCTCTGACCCCTGGGTTAATAATTCTGAAGAGCTACCTGCCCCCTGTGCTGGGGTGAGTGATGAGTGCAGCTTTAGTCACAGGTGCTGCACAACCAGGAGACAGAAACGCACCCTTTTCAGTGAATTGATCACTTTTCTGCAGATACTTTATTGTACTTTTCACTATAAAAATGAAAGTTGGATTTCGAGTCACCGGTGATTCACTGATCAGTATAGATTTACCGTCTGAAATGACTCAACACACAGACGTTAATGTCCAAATAATGTCCAAATGTCCTGACAGTTAGCATATCTAGTGCCTGCTTTAAACAAGGAATTCACCAGAGCTTCACCAGGACTGGACTCCTCTTCCACTCCTATATGATGTCATCACGGAGCTGGTGGATCTTAGACACCTTGTGCTCCTCCACCTTCTGCTTGAGGACCTTTATTCATAAAAAAACAACAGTCTTACACTGATCTCCTTCAAGGACGACCCCTTGGGCTGCTATACACGTCTCCCGACAGTTCAGCCGCTGTCAGAACCAGAGCTGGAACACCTCTTTTAAGATGGCCTGCAGCCGCTCCATCGACCAGAACCAAACTGATGTGCTAGATGACTAGGTCAGAACATGTCTGAAACAGTGGGCAGGTCTTGTATGGTGTTCCTGGTATGCAGTGGTCAGTACCTACCAACAGTGCTCCAAAGAAAGAATGACCAGTGTACCAGTGACAGGGTCACGGGTGCAAGACACACTAATGCTCATGGAGGTCCCACCTCACAACTCACAGGACTGCTGTGATTTTAGTCACGTGTCCGGTACCACAGAACACCTTCAGAGGTTTTATGAGTCCATGCCTCGATGGGTCAGAGCTGTTTTGGTGACACATGGTACTTACACGGTATTAGGTAGGTGGTTTTAATGTTACGGCCGATTGGTGTATAGAACCATCTAAATTCTACAGTAGGTTCTGTAACGTCCCGTTTCAGTGTAACCCTCTTTGTGTGTCTTACCTGACTGCAGTGAGGCGGCTCTGTACAGGGTGTCTGTCCTCCTGGAATGTGGCTGAAGCTCAACACACACTTGGACTCCCCCAACCCCCCCCTATCCCATACACACACACACACACCTACAAAACACACACTCCTCCAAAAGGCAGAGATCAGAGTTCAGAGTCCAGCAGAGGCCGTTCCAGATGATTGACAAAACAGGTATTGTCCTAACACCCCCCGAAACACACACACACACACACACACACACACACACACACACACACACACACACACACACACACACATTTACACTGATCAACCATAACATTATGACCATCTCCTTGTTTCTACACTGAACATTTATCAGCTCCTTTTTCATACAGTTCAGACACAGTTTCTGTCTCAGTCTCAGACACTGAGGGGTTTAAACACTCCAGCAGCTCTGCTGTGTCTGATCCACTCGTACCAGCAACACACACTAACACACCACCACCATGTCAGTGTGACTGCAGTGCTGAGAATGACCCTCCACCCACATCATAGCTGCTCTGTGGTGGTCCTGTGGGGTCCTGATCATTGAAGATCAGGGTGAAAGGAGGAGAATAAAGTCTGCAGAGAAACAGATGAACTACAGTCTGAATTATAGAACCACAAAGAGAACCTGTGTGATCAGAGGAGCTGATAGGATGGACAGAGAGGAGAAATGAGGAGATGGTCACAATGATTGATCAGTCATGTGAAAAAAGTAAGGACACCTCATAAACAACTTTGACTAACATATTTAAACATACAGACATTTGATCTTCATTGTATCTTCATGGAAATATGGAGGTGAAATAACTACAGTGATACAACGAAAAATAAAAACAATGTAAAATCAGGTGCAAATCATCATGAGGGAGGACTTTGGAGGAGCCTGTCTTATTTAAACCTCAGACATTGGTTTGTTTTGCTCTTGATTGTTGTGAGTGGGACCACCATCACTCTCCGATGCCTTCAGAAAGACGTTCTAGATGCGTCTGGGAAGAGATTTACAGAGATCTTAGAACAATTAGAAATCAGCCGTTCCACTCTCTGGAAACTCATTTACAACAATACAAAAACACGAGGACAAGACTAAAGTTCTCCATAGAACATCTAGACAAAGAGAACGTCTGGAACAATGTTCTTTGGTCCTAACTTTCTCCTTGCAAGGAATTACGTGTCTAATAATTACGTGTTTATGATGTTTAAAAGACATTTCTTAAGTGTTATATGTGTATTTATGTCACCTGTGTCTCTCAGTGTAGTTACAATGAAACGGTCACCATGTTTATATATCTCTATAAAGTCTGTATATACTATAGACACACATATAGACAGGACGTCTACAGTATCATTCCTCCACCTCCATGTGCTCATCCACTGCAAGCTGGAACAGGCCGTTAGATTCTCCGGAACGCTGATTATGAAACAGTGTCCCTGCAAACGATGTTTTGAAAGACTTACAATCACACTTTACCGAGTGGGCAGGACTGTAAGCACAGCGCGCTCTCTGTTCCACCACAGGGAAAGCAGGAACACTGCTTTCTACGTGCGGTTGCATAATTATTCTTCTGTTCTTCACTGCTGTCCACATCATTGCATTCACTGTTTCTGGATCAGCATCACATACGTCTGCGTCCGCAACATACTGTCCCCGGCCACTTTATTAGAAACACATACCTTGTTCTTCCACTTCACTGTCAGTGGATCTGAGAATTACCCCTCTTGACTTTTCTGATCATAGTTTCTTGTTCTCCTCCTTTCATCCATCTCCTTTTCAGTCAATCTTCTCTGTCCTTTCTCTCCAAGCCCTGCAAGGTCCTCCAGACCTACTGTGGCTGATGGATGCTCAACTGAGATTTGAGACTGGTTGGTAAAAGGTAAAAGAATAAAAAAAGAAAAAGAAAAGAGGATTTGTTCTTCATTGTCAAATTGTCAGTGATCCACACAAGATCTTCTCCATCCTCGCTGCTCTCCTAAACCCCCTCCACCATTACCCTCACCCCGGAAGATTGTGTCACCTTCTTTGAAGAGAAGGTTGACAATCCTTTCTACATACTTCTCCTCCACCCACCAGACACCCTTCTCCTCCTCCTCCAATGCTGTCATATTTCTCTCCATTTTCCAGAGATGACATCCTTCATATTCTTTCATCTAACAATCCAACCACCTGTCCTCTAGATCCTGTCCCTTCCACACTATTTCAGACAACTGCTCCCGGCCTCCTTCCTTTCCTCACTTTCATCATAAGCAGCTCATTGTCGTCAGGTCACGTTCTATCTACCTTCAGGGCTGCCAGAGTGGTCCCAATCTTGCAGAAGCCAACTCTACACAGCATGGACATCAGCAACTTCTGCTCTTCTTCCATGTCTCTCAAAAGTCCTTGAACATTCTGTCTATTATCAGGCTGCTCTTCTCTTCTCTCTCTACACTCTTCATTTTCTTGGTAAAGTAATATCTTCTCATGGGTTTTCGTACCACTGCTATGCTGAGGACACTCCACACATCCTTTCTTTCTCACCTTCTGACAACCAGGTTTCATCTTGCATCTCAGCATGCTTTACTGACATCTCATCCTGGATGGCAGCCCATCATCTTAAACTCCCAGTAAGACTGAACTACAAGTCCTATTCCTGATCTTGCCATTCTCCTTTGAGAACTCACTGGGAGATTCACGGAGGATGGCACGGAGCCTTGGCGTAGTGGTGGATGACCAGTAATCGTTCTCGGCTCATGTTGCCAACCCGACTCGGTCATGCAGATTTCTCCTTTACAACATCAGGAGAATTCCACCCTTTCTCTCCAGAGAGGAGATCAGGTGCTCATTCTGCAGCTCCCTTCTCTCTGGCCTTCCTCTGAAGACCAGGCCCTTTGTCATGTATCTGTCCCGTTTGGCTCCACTGTCCACTTCGTTCGTGTAATGGTTCTGTTTTTCTGTGTGGAACTACCAGCCGCACACCCTTCAACGTGCATCTTCTCAGGAGGGAGGATCTTAACCGGAATGAGGAAGCCGTCGTATTAAATATAGTCATTTGGAAATAGTAGTAATGTTTTATAATTAGTAGTGGTATTATTATTTCTGGGGACCTTCTCCCTTTTATTTATTTATTTATTTATTTGTTTGTTTGTTTGTTTGTTTGTTTGTTTGTTTGTTTGAAGACACAGGGCAGTGAACTCTGCTTCATGGTTTCCATTTCCATGAACAGCTCTTCAACAATTACCTGAAACCCCACAGAAAGAGCAGCTTTATCAACCTGGAAGGAGAATGAAATCATTCCTGATTCATAAATGATGGACTTTAGAACATCATTAAGAAAAAGCAGCACACAAGCATAAACGCTGTTGTAGTGCTGCTGTTCCTCGGTGAGGACTAGGACTGAACTCTTGTTGAGACTGAAGAACCAGTTCAGTTTTAAACGTTAATGATGGACTTTAGAACAGTAGCAGTTTAACTGCTAACAGTAGAATTATTTGTCTTTCTGGCAGCGAATCAGCGAGCGAAGGTCTCCTAAGTCAGCTCAGTGGGGTCACTCTGACTAATGGAAGCATCAGCTGGACAATGCAGAAACATCCGTTACTTAGCACACTTCTTCGGGTGTAGGTAATGTGCCCCACACACGCACACACACACACACACACACACACACACACACACACACACACACACGCACACACACACACACTTCTCCAGTAAATTTGCATCTCTGCAGCAGCACTTAACACACACCGCCATCTGGCTTTGCCATCAGCAGCTCTACACGTCCTGCTAATGGCTTTAACATACCAGCCGCTGTCCTCTAACCCAGGGGGGACTTTTACTTCAGCCATGACCCCAGGAGGGCTATCTCATCCTGAGATAAAAGCTTGCACACACGTCCTGCCCCACCTGAACCTCTGACCACCAATAGAGCTCATTATATTTTAATAAGTGGAGGGATAGTGCGGGGCCTGCACGCTCCGAGCACAACCTTGATCTCATCTGGTGATCAGCTGGCTTTTATCTCGAATCCACTCCTTTATTAGCCTGTCATCAATGAGAAGAACTGATGACACCTATAAGATGGTATCTGTGGTATCTCGTTACAGAATTACAGAATATCATGTAGGTTTGCAGTTTGCACCTGTCATTCAAGCGGCTTCCACAGGTACCCAGTCATCCATGTGATGTTAAACATAAGTCATCAGACCAGGCCACCTTCTTCCATCACCCTGAGGTCCAGTTATGATGGTCATGTGTCCACTGTAGGTTCATTTGATAGTGGACAGATGTCAGCATGGGACCACTCTTTGTCACGACACGTTCCTCCTTTATTCATCACTCTACATTTCTCTGATCTGTTGGTCTGTCAAGATGTGGCAGCCTTAGTCTTGACATCCTCTCATTGGTTCATGGTCTGTCCTTCCTCAGACCATCATCGGTAGGTACTCCTCACTAGTGCCTGGGAGCCCTGTCCCATTTGGACAAGGCTTGTGGACAACTCCCTGGACCTCATCAGAGTGGCTGAGGTCTTCAAGAAGCCCATTTCTTGATGAGAACCAACTGTTCTGATACCATATAACAGATGTTCCAGACCTTCACATGTGACACTTTAATCAGATGTTCCATTATTCGTTTGATCTGGGGGTTCTTCTGCCATGCCTGTGGTTTGAGATAGTATCCGTGTTTCGGGATATCCCAGTGAGCGCTGCTGGATCAGTGAGGAAAAGGAAAAGCTGTCCTGCATAAATGTGGTTTCTGGACATTTCTGCATAAATCCTACGGCATGGCCACCTGTCTGCCCACTAGGAGACACAATGCTGCTCTCAAAAACAATTAGGACAGACGCATTAATAACGTCAGACAACATGTCTCACATTTGCTCTTCTGAGCAGCTGGGACACCATCCTTTCTCCCTTTCAGAAACTCTGGTCGGTTAGATGTGTGTGTCCATGGCTGCATTGTCTCGAACTGCTAACAGTTCATCTGTGATTTGTTATTTCTGCATTTCTATTCATATGATTTTGAATTGTACTCTATATCTTTATCCACATAGACTTGATTTAAAACCCGCTGAGGATGGAGGATTACTGTCCACAGTGGCCAGACGGTGTAGACATGTTACTCTTCTTCTGCTGATGGACCATCTCCTCTGATGTCTCTCATCATTAAGAAAAAGCAGCACAACACACACAAACCAGCACACAAGCATAAACGCTGTTGTAGTGCTGCTGTTCCTCGGTGAAGACTAGGACTGAACTCTTGTTGAGACTGAAGAACCAGTTCAGTTTTAAACGTTAATTTCAGAGCATGTGGTCCAGGCCTTACCTGGACCTTCCTACGACATGATCGAAGTCCTCAACGGAAAGTCACTTCACTCAGGGATCATCTTTGCAACTCAGCCAGACTATAGTTATTTCCAGTCACACCTTTTTGTCTTTGTCTGGCTTCTCGAATCGTTCTCTACGAGAACCTTGGCCCTGACTGAGTAATCAGAGGGGTGATTTGATCTGCAATCAGACACCGTGCCGAGCATTTCTCCCTCATATTTCTCTAACGTCCGTTTTCCAGGAAGGACACAACCTGGATAATGTCTGGTACAAATGGTCCAGCTCCTCCAGATCCAAGTCCGGAGACGTTCTGCGTGTGTGAAAGAGGACAACGATTCCAAGCTCAAGCAGCAGAAATCAGTGACCTCTCAATGACAGAGCCAGGCCCTTGGTCACCTCACCCTCCTTCACTCTTCATTAGTGACCTCATCAGTTCACCCCACAGCTCCAGGGCGGCGCTTTGCTGTGCTGCTGCACCGCTGCGTTCTTCATGCGTGTGCCGTGTGATCAGCTGTGACAGACGGAGCTGACCAACGTCAAAAACACATTAATAAATCATTATTTTCTGACACTAGAGAGGATTGTCTCTCGCATGCTTTATTCATTGCTGTTCTATGAATAAACCATTATTTGACTGTTTGATCAAATTGCCTCGATTCATCCGAGTTCAATCAAATGGAAAATTTGTTTTTTTTTTCTACTACAAAAACAGAAACAAACCTTTCATCTCGGCACCGACGAGGCGAACAGGATTTGTGCTCCAGAGAGGCACTGATGCTGCTGCTGTGAGAAGAGCCGAGTGTGGACGGTGATCACCTTTGTTTACAAATAGCACTGAGCACCAGTGTTCCTAATGAAGTGGCCAGTCTGGAAGCAGAGGGCCAGTTGGGGCTGCAGTAAAGGGAACAGGGATATTTCCTTTGGTCATTTGGTTGCAGGTGTGGAGTCACAGAGGAGGTGTAGAATTTTAGCTGTGCCTCTTTAAATGACCCCAGGTGCATCACACACACACACACACACACACACACACACACACACACACACACACACACACACACACACACACACAGTTGCTGCTGCAGGAAAATCTCTGTAATGTATGAAAACTGACAAGAGCCACAAGGGCTTAACCTGCCATTAACCCTCTCACCCCCTCACCCCTCACACACACACACACACACACACACACACACACACACACACACACACACACCTCTGGGGAGGGTAATTTGCAGATTTGCAGATGTGTGTGTACGTGGGTGTGTACTGTGCACTGCGGAGTCTGGTGTGTAAATGAGTCTGTCCTGTTCCTGTAAAAATACTGACGATGAGACACGGACATACCGTCCTAACAGAGGGAGCTTTCGCACTGCTGGGTCGGAACCAAAGTGGCAGGGGTCAAAGGTCAAACAAGGTGGTCTTAGTCCGGATCAACAGAACCACTTCGGGATTGTTCTGACTTTCTGAGCAATTACAAGAAGTTGAGACTGGCTACCATCACCCAGTAAACACCAGAGGGTGAAGAGAGGAGGTGTTTCTAATAAAGTGTCCAGTAAAGGACAGAGGGGGAGTTTCTAATAAAGTGTCCAGTGAAGGACAGAGGGGGAGTTTCTAATAAAGTGTCCAGTAAAGGACAGAGGGGGAGTTTCTAATAAAGTGTCCAGTTGGAAGGACAGAGGAGTTTCTAATAAGAGTGTCAGTAAGGACAGAGAGTTTCTAATAAAGTGTGTCAGTAAAGGACAGAGTTTCTAATAAAGTGTCAGTAAAAGGACAGAGGGAGTTTCTAATAAAGTGTCAGTAAAGGACAGAGGTTTCTAACAAAAGTGTCAGTAAAGGACAGAGGAGGTGTTTGTATTAAAAGTGTCCAGTAAGGACAGAGGAGTTCTAATAAAGTGTCAGTAAAAAGGACAGAGGGAGTTTCTAATAAAGTGTCAGTGAAGGACAGAGGGAGTTTCTAATAAAGAGTGTCAGTAAGGACAGGGGAGTTTCTAATAAAGAGTGTCAGTGTTAAGGACAGAGGAGTTTCTAATAAAGTGTGTCGGCTGATACAAGAGGAGTTTCTAATAAAGTGTCCATTGCAGGACAGAGGGGGTTCAACCAGTATCAGTAAGGACAGAGGGAGTTTCTAATAAGAGTGTCCAATGTTGGAGACAGAGGAGTTTCTAATAAGTGTCGACAAAAGGACAGAGGAGTTCTAATAAAGTGTCAGTAAGGACAGGGGAGTTGCGTTCAACATTGTCAGTAAAGGACAGAGGGATTCCTAATAAAATTGTCAGTGAAGGACAGAGTTTCTAATAGGGTGTCAGTAAAGGACAGAGGAGATTTCCTAATAAGAAGTGTCCAGTGAAGGGACCAGAGGGGAGTTTCTAATAAGTGTCCAGTGATGCAAAGGACAGGGGGAGTTTCTAATAAGTGTCCAGCCAGGACAGGGGGAGTTTCTATCAAAGTGTCAGTAAAGGACAGAGGGGGAGTTTCTAATAAAGTGTCCAGTAAAGGACTGGGGGAAGTTTCTAATAAAGTGTCCAGTAAAGGACAGAGGAGGTGTTTGTATTACAAGTGTCCAGTAAAGGACAGAGGGGAGTTTCTAATAAGTGTCAGCCAAAAAGTTGAGAGGGATTTCTAATAAGTATAAGTAAAGGACAGAGGGAGTTCACAATAAAGTGTCCAGTAAGGACAGAGGAGGTGTTTGTGACTGAAGTGTCCAGTAAGGACAGAGGGGAGTTTCTAATAAAGTGTCAGTAAGGACAGAGGAGGTGTTTGTATTAAAGTGTCAGTAAAAAGGACAGGGAAATTATTTGTATTAAAGTGTCAGTAAGAGGACAGAGGGGAGTTCTAATAAGTATTAAAACAAGGACAGAGGGGAGTTTCAATAAGTGTCCGGCCAGGAAGGACCAGAGGTGTTGTATTAAAGTGTCAGTAAAAGGACAGAGAGTTCTAATAGAAGTGTCAGTAAAGGACAGAGAATTGATGATTTTGTATTAAGTGTCCCATTAAAGGACAGAGGGAGTTTCCTAGCCAAAAGTGTCCAATGCGGAGACAGAGGTTCTAATAAAGGTAGCCAGTGATAAGGACAGAGGTTTCTAATAAGTGTCCAGTAAAGGACAGAGGAGGTGTTTGTATTAAAGTGTCCAGAAGTGATAAGGACAGAGGGGAGTTCTAATAAGTGTCAGTAAGGACAGAGGAGGTGTTTGTATTAAGAGTGTCCAGTAAAGGACAGAGGAGTTCTAATAAGTGTCAGTAAAGGACAGAGGGAGTTTCTAATAAAGTTTCCAGTAAGGTGAGAGGGGGTTTCTAATAGAGGTGTCAGTGATAAGGACCAGAGATTTCTAATAAAGTGTCAGTAAAGGACAGAGGGAGGTGTTTGTATTAAAGTGTCAGTAAAAAGGACAGAGGGAGTTTCTAATAAGTGTCCAGTAAAAGGACAGAGGGGAGTTTCTAATAAAGTGTCAGTAAAAGGCAGAATTATTTGTATTAAAGTGTCAGTATTAAGGACAGAGGGGATTTCTAATAAGAGTGTCAGTAAGGACAGAGGAGGTGTTTGTATTAAGAAGAGTGTCCAGTAAAGGACAGAGGGAGTTTCTAATAAAGTGTCCAGTAAAAGGACAGAGGAGATGTTTGTATTAAGTGTCAGCTAAAGGACAGAGGGAGGTGTTTGGCAACCAAAGTGTCCAGTAAAGAGGACAGAGGGAGTTTCTAATAAAGTGTCCCAGTAAAGGACAGAGGAAGTGTTTATTAAAGTGCTTGATATAACAAGGACAGAGGGAGTTTCCTAATAAAGTGTCAATGCAAGGACAGAGGGAGTTTCTAATAAAAGAGTGTCAGTAAAGGACAGAGGGGGAGTTCTAATAAATGTCAGTAAAGGACAGGAGGTGTTTGTATTAAGAGTGTCAGTGGAAGGACAGAGGGAGTTCTAATAAAGTGTCAGTAAGGACAGGGGGAGTTTCTAATAAAGTGTCCAGTGAGAAGAGGACAGAGGGGGTTCCTAATAGTGTCAGTAAAAGGACAGGGAGTTTCTAATAAAGTGTCCCAGTGAAGGGACAGAGGAGATTTCTAATAAGGAGTGTCAGTAAGGACAGGGGATTTCTAATAAAGTGTCAGTAAGGACAGAGGGGAAGTTTCTAATAAAAGTGTCAGTAGACTGCATTAAGTCTTCAGTAAAGGACAAGAGGTTCTAATAAAGTGTCAGTAAGGTGTTTGTATTAGAGGTGTCCAGTAAGGACAGAGGATTTCTAATAAAGTGTCCAGTAAGGGACTGGAGTTTCTAATAAAGTGTCAGTAAGGACAGAGGGGGTTCTAATAAAGTGTCGGTGAAGGACAGAGGGAGTTTCTAATAAAGTGTCCGGCAAGAGGACAGAGGGAGTTTATAAAGTGTCAGTGAAGGACAGAGGGGATTTCTAATAAAGTGTCAGTAAAAAAGGGACAGAGGGGAGTTCTGAGGTGTCAGTAAGGGACAGAGGAGTTTACAATAAAGTGTCCAGTGATAAAGGACAGGGGGAGTTTCTAATAAAGTGTCAGTATAAGGACAGAGGTGTTTGTATTATTAAATTGTCAGTAAAGGACAGAGGAGGTGTTGTATTAGAGTGTCCAGTAAGGACTGAGAGGGGAGTTTCTAATAAAGAAAATTGTCCAGTAAAGGACAAGAGTTCTAATAAGTGTGTCAGTATTAAGGACAGAGAGGTGTTTGTATTAAGTGTCCAGTGACCAGGACAGGAGGGATTTCTAATAAGTGTCAGTAAAGGACAGAGGAGGTGTTTGTATTAAAGTGTCCAGTGTTAAAGGACAGGAGTTTCTAATAAAGTCGATAAAGAGGACAGAGGGGGAGTTTCTAATAAAGTGTCCAGTAAAGGACAGAGGGGGAGTTTCTAATAAAGTGTCCAGTAAAGGACAGAGGAGGTGTTTGTATTAAAGAGTGTCGTGAGGACAGAGGGAGTTCTTAATAAGATGTCAGTAAAGGACAGAGAGGTGTTTGTATTAAAATTGTCAGTAAAAAGGACAGAGGGGAGTTTCTAATAAAGTGTCAGTATTAAAAGGACAGGGGAGTTTCTAATAAAGAGTGTCGTGAGAGGAGTTTCTAATAAAGTGTCAGTAAAAGGACAGAGAGGATTTCTAATAAGTGTCCAGTAAAGGACAGAGGAGGTGTTTGTATTAAAGGCTGTCCAGTAAAAGAACGTGGGGGAGTTTCTAATAAAAGTGTCCAGTAAAGGACAGAGGGAGTTTCTAATAAAGTGTCCAGTAAAGGACAGAGGTGTTTATATTAAAGTGTCAGTAAGGACAGAGGGGAGTTTCTAATAAAGTGTCCAGTAAAGGACAGAGGAGGAGTGTTTACCAGCATTAAGAGGTGTCAGTAAAGGACAGAGGGAGTTTCATGAGGTGTCAGTAAGGACAGAGGTGTTGTGATAGAGTGTCAGTATAAGGACAGAGGTGTTTGTATTAAGAAGTGTCAGTAAAGGACAGAGGGGAGTTTCTGGCAAGTGTCAGTAAAAGGACAGAGGAGGGTGTTTGTTAGAGGTGTCAGTAAAGGACAGGAGTTCTAATAAAAGTGTCAGTAAAGGACAGAGGGAGTTCCTAAGTGTCCAGTGAGACTTGGGGGAGTTTCTAATAAGGAGTGTCAGTAAGGACAGAGGAGGTGTTTGTATTAAAGTGTCAGTGGAGGACAGAGGGGGAGTTTCTAATAAAGTGTCCAGTAAAGGACAGAGGGGGAGTTTCTAATAAAGTGTCCAGTGAAGGACAGAGGGGGAGTTTCTAATAAAGTGTCCAGTAAAGGACAGAGGAGTTCTAATAAGGAGGTGTTGAAGTGAAGGACAGAGGGGTTTCTAATAAATTGTCCAGAGTTAAGCTCAGAGGAGGAGTTTCTAATAAAGTGTCAGTAAAGACAGAGTTCTAATAGGGAGTGTCAGTAAGAGGACAGAGGAGTTTCTAATAAAGTGTCCAATGTAAGGAACAGAGGAGTTTCTAATAAGTGTCCAGTAAAGGACAGAAGGAAGTGTTTGTATTAAGTGTCCCAGTAAAAGGACAGAGAGTTTCTAATAAAAGTGTCAGTAAGGACAGAGAAATTTCTAATAAAGTGTGTCAATGCAAGGACAGGGGAGTTTCTAATAAAGTGTCCAGTGAAAGGACAGGGGGAGTTTCTAATAAAATTGTCAGTAAGGACAGAGGGGAGTTTCTAATAAAGTGTCAGTGAAGGACAGAGGGAGTTCTAAAGAATTAACAAAATACAAGGACAAGAGGGATTCTAATAAAAGTGTCAGTAAGGAGACAGAGTTTCTAATAAAGTGTCAGTAAGGACAGAGGGAGTTTTCTAATAAGGTGTCAGTAAAGGACAGAGGGAGTTTCTGTAAAGTGTCCAGTAAGGACCAGAGAGGGAGGAGACCTTTGTATTAAAGTGTCCAGTAAAGAGGACAGAGGGGACTTCAGCAGGGAGTGTCCCGATGCAAGGACAGAGGGGAGTTTCTAATAAAGTGCCAGTAAAGGACAGAGGGGGAGTTTCTAATAAAGTGTCCCAGTAAGGACAGAGAAATTGTTTGTATAAGTGTCAAGCCAGGACAGAGGGGAGTTTCTAATAAAGTGTCCAGTAAAGGACAGAGGAGGTGTTGTAGTAAAGTGTCCAGTAAAAGGACAGAGGAGGTGTTTGTATTAAAGAGGTGTGTCGGTAAAGGACAGAGGAGTTTCTAATAAAGTGTCAGTAAGGACAGAGGGAGTTTCTAATAAGTGTCAGTAAAGGGACAGAGGAGTGTTTATCATTAAAGTGTCCAGTAAAGGACAGAGGAGTTCTAATAAAGTGTCCAGTAAAAGGACAGAGGTGTTTGTAAAGTGTCAGTAAAGGACAGGGAGTTTCTAATAAAGTGTCAGTGATAAGGGACAGAGGGAGTTTCTAATAAAGTGTCGATAAAGGGACAGGAGGGGAGTTTCTAATAAAAGTGTCAGTAAAGGACAGAGGGAGGTGTTTGTATTAGAAGTGTCAGCGTAAAGGACCCAGGGGAGTTTCAACCAAAGTGTCAGTAAAGGACAGAGGGGTGTTTGTATTAAAGTGTCCAGTAAAGGACAGAGGAGTTTCTAATAAAGTGTCAGTAAAAAGGACAGAGGGAGTTTCTAATAAAGGTTTCCAGTAAGGACGGAGTTTCTAATAAAGTGTCAGTAAAGGACAGAGAGGTGTTTGTATTAAAGTGTCAATGCAGGACAGAGGGAGTTCAGCAAGTGTCAGTAAGGACAGAGGAGGTATTTATTAAAGTGTCAGTAAAGGACAGAGGGAGTTTCTAATAAAGGTGTCCAGTAAGGACAGAGGAGTTTTCAATAAAGTGTCAGTGAAAGGACAGGGGAGTTTCTAATAAGTGTCAGTAATATAGACAGAGGAGTTCTAACAAGAGGTGTCAGTAGAGAGGACCAGAGTTTCAATAAAGTGTCAGTAAGGACAGAGGGGAGTTTCTAATAAAGTGTCCAGTAAAGGACAGAGGAGTTCTAATAAAGTGTCCAGTAAAGGACAGAGGGAGTTTCCCAATAAAGTGTCCAGTAAAAGACAGAGAGGAGGTGTTTGTAATTAAGAAGTGTCAGTAAAGGACAGAGGGGAGTTTCAATAAAGTGTCCAGTGATAAAGGACAGAGGGGGTTTCTAATAAATTGTCAGTAAAGGACAGAGGGAGTTCTAATAAGGAAAATTAATGAAAGTAAAAAGGACAGGGAGGTGTTTAGCCATTAAAATTAGCCAGTAAGGACAGAGGGAGTTTCTAATAAAGTGTCAGTAAGGACAGAAGTGTTTGTATTAAAGTGTCAGTAAAAAAGGACAGAGGAGGTGTTTGTATTAAGTGTCTGATAAAGGACAGGGGGAGTTTCTAATAGGGGTGTCAGTAAAGGACAGAGGGACTTTCTAATAAAAGTGCATCCCAGTAAGGACAGAGGTGTTTATGTTGAAGTGTCCAGTAAAAGGACAGAGGGAGTTTCTAATAAAGTGTCCAGTAAGGGACAGAGGTGTTTTGTATTAAGGTGTCAGTAAGGACAGAGGGGGAGTTTCTAATAAAGTGTCTCAGTAAGGACAGGGGGAGTTTCCTAATAAGAGTGTCAGTAAGGACAGGGGGAGTTTCTATTAAAAGTGTCCAGTATTAAAGGACAGAGAGAGGTGTTTATTATTAAAGAGTGTCAGTAAGGAAGGACAGAGGGGTTCTATAAAGTGTCAGTAAGGACAGAGGTGTTTGTATTAAAGTGTCCAGTAAAGGACAGAGAGGAGTTTCTAATAAAGTGTCGAAGTAAGGACAGGGGAGTTTTCTAATGCAAAATTAATGTCAGTAAAAGGACAGAGGGAAGTTTCTAATAAAGTGTCAGTAAGGAACTGGAAGTGTTTATTAAAAGTGTCAGTAGCAAGGCAGAGAGGGGAGTTTCTAATAAAGAGTGTCGAAGTAAAAGGATAACAGAGGAGTTCTAATAAAAGTGTCAGTAAAGGACAGAGAGTTTCTAATAAAGTGTCCAGAAGTGAGACCAGAGGGGAGTTTCTAAATAAAGTGTCCAGTAAAGGACAGAGGGAGGGTGTTTGTATTAAGAATTGTCCAGTAAAGGACAGAGGGGGAGTTTTCTAATAAGAGGTGTCCGGTAAAGGACAGGAGGTGTTTGTATTAGAATTAATCGAGCTAAGGACGGAGGAGTTTCTAATAAAGTGTCAGTAAAAAGGACAGAGGAGGTGTTTGTATTAAAGTGTCCGAAAGTAAAGAGGACAGAGATTTCTAATAAAGTGTCGATGTTAAGGGCCGAGGAGGTGTTCTTAAAGTGTCCAGTAAGGACAGAGAGTTTCTAATAAAGTCCAGTAAAAGGACAGGGGGAGTTCTAATAAGTGTCGGTAAGGACAGGGGAGTGTTTGTATTAAAGTGTCAGTAAAGGACAGAGGGGAGTTCTAATAAAGTGTCAGTAAAAAGGACAGAGGGAGGTGTTTGTATTAAAGTGTCAGTAAAGGACAGAGTTCTAATAAGAGTGTCAGTAAGGACAGAGGAGGAGTGTTTGTATTAAAGTGTCAGTAAAGGACAGAGGAGTTTCTAATAAAGTGTCAGTAAAGGACAGAGGAGGTGTTTTGTATTAAAGTGTCCAGTAAGGACGGAGGGAGTTCTAATAAGAGGTGTCAGTAAGGACAGAGGAGTGTTTGTATTAAGAAGTGTCAGTAAGGACAGAGGGGTTCTAATAAGAGTGTCAGTAAGGACCAGGAGTTTCTAATGAGTGTCAGTAAGGACAGAGGTGTTTGTATTAAAGTGTCCCAAATAAGGACTTCAGAGGGAGTTTCTAATAGAGTGTCAGTAAAGGACAGAGGAGGTGTTTGTGATAAAGAGTGTCCCAGTAAAAAGGTGGGGGGAGTTTTCTAATAAAGTGTCCAGTAAAGGACAGGGGGAGTTCTAATAAGGTGTCAGTAAAGGAGGACAGAGGGAGTTTCTAATAAAGTGTCCCAGTAAAGGACAGAGGAGGTGTTTGTATTAAGAGTGTCAGTAAGGACAGAGGGGGGGTTTCTGTAGTGTCCAGTAAAAGGACAGAGGAGGTGTTTGTTAAAGTGTCAGTAAGGGACAGGGGGAGTTTCTAATAAAGTGTCAATATAAAGGACAGAGTTTCTAATAAAGTGTCAGTAAAGGACAGAGGAGAATTTGTATTAAGAGTGTCAATGCAAGGACAGAGAGGAGTTTCTAATAAAGTGTCCAGTAAAAGGACAGAGGTGTTTGTATTAAAGTGTCAGTAAGGACGGGGAGTTTCTATCAAAATTGACCCAGTAAGACAGGGGGTTTAATAGGTGTCCAGTAAGAGGACAGGGGAGTTTCAATAAGAGTGTCGGCCAAGGACAGGAGGTGTTTGCTGTGAAGTGTCAGTAAAAGGACAGAGGAGTTTCTAATAAAGTGTCCAGTAAAGGACAGAGGAGTTTCTAATAAAAGTGTCAGTAAGGACAGAGGAGGTGTTTGTATTAAAGAGTGTCCAGTAAGGACAGAGGATTTCTGTCTGGTGTCAGTAAAGGACAGAGGAGATATTTATAATAAAGAGGTGTCAGTAAAGGACAGGGGAGTTGTATTAAAGGAGTGTCAGTAAGGACAGAGGGAGTTTGTATTAAAGTGTCAATGTAAAGGACAGAGGGGAGTTTGTATTAAAGTGTCAGTAAAGGACGAGAGGGGGAGTTTGTATTAAGTGTCCAGTAAGGACAGAGAATTTCAGTTTTCAGTTTTAGTGTTGATGTTGTAAAAATGTTTTGGGTCACGGTGTCCATCGACAGCAGCCACACACACGTCCTCCGACACTCACACCTGCATCCATCTACACCACTTATACTGGAACCAGTGATGTGAGAGAGTGTGTTATTCTGAGCGCTGTGGTCGCTCTGAACGGCCTTCTGCACACTGCTGACGAGGTATGAACACGAGGAACTGGCTCCACCAGCCTACCCTCTAAACAAGCAGTCAACAGGTCCTCCACACACACACACACACACACACACACACACACACACACACACACACACACACACACACACACACACACACACACACACACACACACACACACACACACACACACACACATACATACACACACACACACACACAGACACACATACCTCACACACACACACACACACACACACACAGACACACACACACACACACACACACACACACACACACCACACACACACACACACACACACACACACACATACACACTCACACACACACACACACACACACCCACACACACACCACACACACACACACACACACACACAGACACACATGCACCACACACACACACACAGTAGATGCTGAAGGATACTGGATACACCTGTGTTTCGGTTGAGAGTAGAAATGCAGTCCTGTCTCTGTCCAGACGACTGAACATAAGTGAGATCAGTCACACTGTGTAAGTCATTCCACAGGAACCTTTGGGGACCTTAGGCTCTGTTTATATGCTCCATATGTCCAGAATCACTGGAGGACCAGCACGATCCCCCCGACCACCCAGCAGAGACAGTCAGATCACAGTCCGTCTGACAGCAGAGACAGTCAGATCACAGTCAGTCTGACAGAATTGTGCTTCTGTACGATAATTCTATATTTGGACTTTGAGTTTAATCACTTTCATCCCCGGACACCAACAGGAGGCACCATTCAGCACCGATGAACCCTATAGCACTCAAACATCCTGTTCAATCTGAGACTGTGTCTCAACACAGTCTCCAGTGCTGACCATTAACTATATTTATTAGGGGTTTATTAATGGTATATAGAGTTAATTACAGGTAGACGCTCTCACTGATACTGACTTTATGTTTATTTGGGTTTATTCTAATATTATATAGAGTTAATTACAGGTAGACGCTCTCACTGACACTGACTTTATGTTTATTTGGGTTTATTCTAATGTTATATAGAGGAGTTAATTACAGGTAGGCTCTGCTGACTGTATATTTATTTGGGTTTACAATGTTATATAGAGTTAATTACAGGTAGACGCTCTCACTGACCACTGACTATGTTTATTAGGGTTTATTACAATGTTATATATTATTAGCCATACCTGATGTAAAACTCTACTGGATCTGATGGACAGTGATCTGAACCTCTACTGGATCTGATGGACAGTGATCTGAAACTCCTACTGGATTTCTGATGGACAGTGATCTGAACCTCTGCACTGGATCTGATGGACAGTGATCTGGAAGAACTCCTGGATCCTGATGGACAGTGATCTGAAAAAGAACTCTACTGGTTCTGATGGGCAGTGATCTGAAACTCCTGGATCAGTGGACAGTGATCACAAAACTCTACTGGATCTGATGGACAGTGATCTGAAACTCTACTGGATCTGATGGACAGTGATCTGAAACTATGGGGTCTGATGGACAATGATCTGAAACTCTATTGGATCTGATGGACAGTGATCCTGAAACTCTGTGGATCCTGATGGGCAGTGATCTGAAACTCTATTGGATCTGATGGACAGTGATCTGAAAGAACTCTGTGGATCTGATGGACAGTGATCTGAAACTCTGTGTGGATCCTGATGGACAGTGATCTGAAACTCTTGGGTTGTCCTTACATTTTAAGCTGTAGCTCATGTGAGGTAGGTGATCAGGTGGTCACGATTAACTGTATGTTCTTGTTGGTTTATTCTCATGTTATAGGTTAATATAGAGTTATATACATTCATCATGAGAAAGTACTATGGGGGCAGTTCCAGAGGTCATTAATAAAAGTGAGAATAATTAGGATGCTGGGCATATAGCTGGAGCTGAGAAACGCTCACTAAATGCTTTTGATCTTCTGGGAGAAGTACACATACAGTAAAGCCACTTCCATCTAGAATTCATGCTGGTGAAAGAGACAGTCGCCCGATGTCCTGATGAGGGGGACTTTCTGTAGCAAGGAATAGATGAGAATAGGTATCTGAGAATAAAGAGCAATACCTGTTTAGCTTCAGAAGAGGTGATGAAATATTAATGGAGGTGGGTTCCCAAGTCTACTTTCCTCGACAAGGCCTGAGTTGGGGCCCAACTCCGGACTCACTTGATTTCCAAATGAGATGCAAATTTTTCATCTCAAAGCGTGTGAAAGTTGGTGAGTGTTCAAGCGTTCTCCTCCAAACAGTGAATCTACATCATGAGAATATGTCCTCTCAATCTGAACTGCTTACACTGAACTGGAATAGAATATTCCAGTTGTGGTGGAGGCTGGAACCAGTCTTCACTAAAGCATCTCACACTTTCTTCAAATGGGTGCTTAGGATAACCAGTCACAGCTGGCTGAGATGGATACTCCACGTTCCAGGAATTCTGCTCTACTGCTTAGAGCAGTGAGCTGCAATCAGGTTTAACAGCTCCACACTGCAGCTGAGGTGGTTCTGTGTGCGTGAGGCTGGTCTGGCGATGCAGTTAGAGCAGTTGCATTTTAATGACCAATGTCTCAATTGTACACCAAATCTGTGGAAGCTATCAAAAAACCACGATAGCAGATGTTTCCACCCTGATCTTCAGTGATCAGGACCCCACAGGACCACCACAGAGCAGATATGATGTGGGTCGTTCTCAGCACTGCAGTCACACACTGTGTGGTGGTGGTGTGTGTGGTGTGTGTTGCTAGTGCAGGTGGATCGGACCTGGCAGTGCTGCTGGGTGTTTAAACACTGTGTCCACTCACTGTCCACTCCTATCAGACACTCCCTACAGAGTTTTCCTGCTGTAGATGTAAGAAGTCAGAGACAGAAGCTCATCCCTGTTTCTGCACAGTTTGTGATCGTCCTCTAGTCCTTCATCAGTGCTCACAGGGCCTTTGCCCACAGGGGCGCTGTCGGCTGGACATTTCTGGTGAGGTGGATTGTTCTCAAGTCCATGGTGACACTAGAGAGGTTTAAACACTCAATGCCGAAATCAGTTCATATCACATCTAAACAACACAATACTAACATTTACCCAACTGTGAAGAGAATCAGAAAATCAGTATTTGGAGAAATATCTGATTTGTCAATCCTGAAGTTTTCATTTATTCAGTCATGGGGGCCTTTATGACCTTCCTGGAGCAGAAAGTGGCCAGGCACAGCCCATATGATGGAGCAGCTGGAATGAAATGGGGAGTCGTCAAAATTCCCTCCTTTCGAGACAGAAGAGTGTGTTTTGATTTGATGATGGTTTCAAAGTTCTTTGGTCTTCCGTGAAGCGTTCTCCTCATACAAGCACTGGCTCCTCTCTCTGAACGAGGACTGAAGAGCTCTGACCAAGCAGATCCACCCACCACACAGTAAACACACCCCAGCACACAGGCCTTTCATCCAACTGCTTCCAAATAATTAAAGCAGCCACAATAAACCCTGCTGTTTGAATCCTGCTCCCACGTCTCCTAGCACTGCGACTAGCAAAACAATAGAACCAAGAATAGTTGTGAAAGGCAGACATGGATGGTGACAGTATTTAGCTTTTGTGGAATTCCTTTTTCTTTGTCTTTCTTATTGAATAAAATCCATCCAGGGACATCTCCCCCATCTACGCCTCAGTCCTCGATCTCATCAGCTCACCTGCTTTGGAGGAATTGTTGGAGAAAATGCTGATCCTGGCCGATGCTCAAAGTGTGAACACTGCTGCAAGAGACCGAGACCCACCTTCTCCCCACCACTGGCTCAGTTCTCTCAGGTTTGGTTTTAAACCAGGGTTTCAACCTTCAAAACACATGGCCCATTTAACCACGAATCGTTCAGACATTTGACCAAAAGAAGCGTTGGATGTGTCTCTCTTAACTAATGGTGATTTTAGATCATACATGACCTAGGGCTGAAATTGATATATGAATATGTATATCAATATCAGGATATGAACAGAAAGGATGCAGACGGCGATATATCAATATTTATATCTCTATATGGGATATGAACAGAGGCGGAATCGGGCTGAACATATATCGATATTTATATCTATATCAGGATATATATGAACAGAGGCGGGATCTGGAGCTGGGCTTGATATGTCGATATTTATATCCTATATCAGGATAGCAGAACAGAAGCCGGGATCACGGGCGGCGATATATCAATATTATATCTATATGGAACAGAGCCAGAAGGCGGGATCTGGGCTGAGCAATATATCTGACCTTATGCTCTATATTGGATACAAATGAGGATCTGGGCTGATGTGATATATATATATTTATATCTATATCGGGATATGCACAGGCGGGATATGGGCTGAGACGATATAACAAATAATTATATCTATATCAGGATATAAACAGAGGCCGGGATCTCAGGCAGCTGATATATCAATATTTATATCTATATCGGGAGGATATAAACAGAGGCGGGATGCAGGCTGGAAGCAGCCATATACGATATTTGTCTATACTCGGGATATAAGCGGAGTGAGATACAGGCTGAGTAATATATCGATATTTATATCTATCGGGATATATAAGCAGGCCCAGGATAGTTTTTCGGTGGGTACAGTGGAGAAAGAATCTGGGTGTGGTCATCAGCCAATCAAGATGCTCTCACTGTGCTGGTGTAAGAACATTCTCAGGATGCCAGGATTCACACCAAACCTCTTCAAGCGTAAATGGGTAGAGGCACTGTTGTCTACCGCTCTGCTTATGGGAAGCTGTGCAGTCACCCTCAAATACTCTCTGAGTGTCTCTGTCCTGCTGTCCTACTTTCTCAGTAGATTAAATACACTAAGGAATTATTATTTTTGGGAAACCTCCATGGGATGTCTCTAGGAATAAGATGAATGAGGAAGTGGCTTCTCATTGTTCTGGCCTCTGGCCTCCTTCCCCTCGTGTCACTCTCTATTCAAGTGTGAAATAGGAAGCTGTCACAAATGGGATGTTCTGCAGCGTGGGCTGCTTTGAATACGTTCATTCATTCGAGAAATAAAAGAACTGTAACTTGAGAAAAAAAAATTAAAATAAATATATAAAATAAATTAGTAAATCATTTAGGAACTCTCACAACACACACACACACACACACACACACACACACACACACACACACACACACACACATACTCATGGTGCTGAGAGTGAAGCCCACGTTCCATACATAAAAAATTTCTTTAGGTTCTGTGCCCAGAGGCTTAGCACCAGCTTAACGAACCAACTGGATGCCAAAGTGGGTTTTCCTTCTAATGAACACATTCCACTTCCTTTAAGCTGCACCCATTGCTGACACAGATGTGCAAATGCACACACAGCTTATCTTGTCCCAGTAGAGAAAGAGCTGCCAGCAGGAATAGGACACTGTGGAGCAGATACATAAACATGAACCTAATGCAGAGGGGTTAGAGAATTTAAATGCAGTGGAACAGTGAGCTGTGTTCTCTGGAATGATGGAGCTCCCATCCAGATCTTTTTGGGAGGTTGAGGTGGTGACCATCCAGCGTGCTGATCTCACCAATACCTGCTGCAATCAAAACCCTCACAGATTCCAGTAGAGAGGTGGACAGGAGACCAGATTTCAGCCAGGAACACTGACAGGGGTACACTGACAGCTGGCTCCCAGGCGCTGGGAGGCCAGGAAGGTCGCTGTGAGCCTTAACACCTGTAGTTCATCTGTAAGAACTGACAGAGTGACCAAAGAACCCCATCAGGCAGAGATTCTTCTGGACTCGAATCCAGCCTGGCCAGCTGCCTGCGAATACTGATTGCAACCACTTCTCTCTGTTCCTGCACCTTCCTCCAGCACAGCAGTGCTGGAACACACACAGATTACTGAGGATCACTGGCAGCAGCTTCCTGTTCTCTCTCTCTCCTTGGGCCACCCAAAGCTCTGAGATAAGGTCTACACCCCCTTCCTTTCTTTTCTTCCCTTAAACAGCTTCCTGCGAGAGGGTTCAGATCAAAAGCTTTAAGCAGGGAAAAGTCACAGTGCTGTGAACAGTTCAGCAAAATTAATTGATCTACAAAAGACACCAAACTAAGAACAGAGCTTTGCACTACTTGAATTTGGAAACAATAACAATATATTTTGGAAACCAGAAAGTACCTTCATCATTATAAGACAGATGATACTAATTTAAAACACAGCAGCCACGGGTTCTTCTAAGCAGCTGTCTAGAACTCTGAAAATGTTCAGAGAGACCCACAAAGCAGGAGAAGCTATAAAAGGCCATTTCCTCAGTTCTAAATATAATTAAAGCAAACTGAATAATAACAGGAACAGTAGGGATCAAGATAAAATTCTATTTCAAGAGAAACGTTTGAAGACTTAGCTGGCAAATCAGAACCTTTACTTCACCTTCAGAAGATTTAAGAGGTCTGGAACATGTTACATTGTTCAACTGTTGAAATTCATCAGAAGGAAACCTCTTCTGTCTTCCTCACCACAAAGTCAGCATAAGAGGTTACATAAAAATTTTATCTAAACTTGATTTAAAATAGAACTCATAACCTGACCAGAGCAATGGCAGAATTTCATGAAAGAACACTCTCCAACTGTTAGAAACATAAAGATTGGATCAACCATGCTTGGAGATTTGTGTTGCAGTCAGTGGCATGAGAGAGAGAATATTTCACAGACAGAGGAAGAATGGATTCAATGAATTTTAAGCAAATTCTGGAAACAAATATAACATCATATTTAAAAAAGCTAAAGATGAAGAAGGGTTCACCACAAGGATAGTGACCTAAACACACACCAAGCCTACAGTCCCCCAATTTGAACACCACTGGGACACCTCAAGAGGCAGTGCGGGCAGGGCCGACCAGTCACAGAGACCAGGAGACTGTGAGGCATTTGGATGAAAATCCTCAGAAAGGTTCAAAGTGTTCATCACACTGTTTATCACTGCTGGGTCCTGACCATACATTTACTTTTATACTCTTTCATTATTGTAACTTCCTTTTGGAAATTGTTTCATCTTCAACCTTAACTTTCTCACAGTATCAGTCCTTCAGAACAGAACTCTTACTCTACACTATTCCATAAGTCCCTTTACTTTAGCTACTTCAAGTCATTCCTAAATTGCTGACAAGATGTTTTAAACACACAGATGAATCTGAAGATCCCTGCTGAAGCACCAATGAATAGGACTCTACAGGGCAGATAAAGCACACATGAACCTATTGACACCTTACCTACTATAAATGCAGGGTGTGGCCTGAAAGAGGTATATGATTTAGAAGAAACAGTGAATGAGCAGGTGTCCCAATACTTTTGTCCATGATGCATCATGTTTTAACATGTGTTTTATCATGTTTACAGAACACACAGATGAAGATAAAATCTGATCTCTGTGTTTTGAGTCTTCGAGAGATGATTTGCTTTAACAGGATGGGACAGACTGTGCTTTGCAGAAAGCCCCCACTGGAAAACCTGCTTTCAGGAGGCTCTCGACTCCAGGCCTGCAGACACGGCCGGAATTCCGGAAGCATTCCGCAATTATCTGTATGGAGTCGGTTACTTCAGAGTAATTTTAGCCTGTTTATGCAACACTGATATGATATCTAGGTCAAAATACAGAAAGGAGGAAGGTACAGAGAGAGAGAGAGAGACAGAGACAGAGAGACAGACAGAGACAGAAGAGAGAGAGAGAAGAGACAGAGAGAGACAGACAGACAGAGAGAGAGAGACAGAGAGAGCAGACAGAGAGGCAAGAGAGACAGACAGACAGAGAGACAGAGAGAGAGAGAGAAGAGAGAGAGAGACAGAGAGAGAGAGACAGACAGACAGAGAGACAGAGAGAGACAGAGAGAGAGAGAGAGACAGAGAGTCAATAGTGGCTATTATATTACAGGCTGCAGACTGTTGTGCTGAGAACATATAAAACACTGAGACACACATTACATTTCCTATTATTTGCATTTACTGTTACTGGTCATTAGTTCTGTATGAATTATCACTGAACACATTATTAAACATTTCCTAAAGATCGCAACACGTAAACGTATTTAAAATAACGGATCATTTATAGTACTTCAACATATTACAGATATATTTCATTAAATTTATATACCAAAGCGATATCAGACACAATCGTTATTATGTAAAAACAACAGCACAAAAACAATGATAATAAATAATTATAAACATTATAAACATTATAAACAATAATAAAACATTATAAACATTATAAACATTATAAACAATAATAAAACATTATAAACATTATAAACATTATAAACAATAATAAAACATTATAAACATTATAAGCATTATAAACAATAAATAAAACATTATAAACATTATAACATTTATAAAACATTAATAAAGGCATTATAGGCATTATAAACAATAATAAAACGATTATAAAACGTTGATAAAGACATTATAGGCGATTTATAGATGATATATGACATTATGAGCAGTGTTAAAGACGTTATGGGCATTGTGAGCATTTAGCATGAGCGTTGATGGGCAATTTATGGGCGTTATGAAGGCGTTATGAAGGCGTTAGTAAGGAGCATTTGGCGACGTTATAGAGCGGTTATAAACAGTAAGTAAAGGCATTATGAGCGTTAATGGGGCATTATGAGGCGTTATGGGCATTGGGCGGTTATTAGAACGTTATGGGCATTTATGAGCTGATGGTAAGGCGTTATGAACGTTGATAGACATTATCGAGCATTTATGGCGTATGAGCGTTATTGGGCATTTATGAGGCGATTATTAAGTAAGGCATTTATGAGCCGTTGCATGGGCGTTTATGAATATTAATGAGCGGTGCGCGGACGTTGCAAGTAGACATTATAGGCAGCGGAACATGGAGCATTATGGAGCGTTGATAGGGCGATTGATAGGGCGTTATGGGCATTATGGGCATTGATAGAACCCACGTTGTAGACTGATTATTAAAGACGTTATAGACGTTTATGGAGCATTTATAGGCATTGGTAAAGACGTTATGGGCGATTGCAAGACGATATTGAACGTTATAAACGACGATAAGACATTATGGGCGTTATGGACAGTATGGGCGGTATAGGCATTTATGAGCATTGATAAGACGGTATAGACGATGATCAAGACGTGTGAGCTGCCGGGCGATTATGAATGATGATGGCGTTGCATGATGATAAAGACGTTGTAGACTGCGTTATAGACGTTATGGAGCGTTGATAAGACATTTATAGGCGTTGATAAAGACTGATTTATGGGTATTGATGGGGCGTTATGGAGCATTTATGGGAAGCTGGAGGCGTTATTAAGGAGCGGTTTATGGGCGATTTATGGAGAAAACATGAGCTGATGATAGACGTTATAAATGATTATTGAGACGACACTTGAAAGCGTTATGGGCTTTATGAGCGTTGATAGAAGCCCATGGAAGCATTATCGCGACGTTATGAAATGACGGTCAAAGGCCGTTATGGGCGATTTATAGACATTTATGGAAGCTTTATGAAGCGTTGATATTGGAGCATTATAAGGCGTTGATAAAACATTATAAACATTAATGAAACATTATAAACAATAATAAAGAGCATTATAAACATTATAAACATTATAAACAATAATAAAACAATTATAAACAATAATAAAACGGTATAAACATTATAAACGTATAAACATTAATAAACATTATAAACGTTAATGAAACATTATATGATAATACGTATAAACGATATAAACTTTATGAGCATTGATAAAACGTTATAAACATTATAGGCATAAACAATAATAAAACATTATAAACGTTATTAAAACCATTATAAACATTATAAACTTTATAAACATTAATAAAACATAAACATTATAAACATTATAAACAATGATAAAACATTATAAACATTATAAACATTATAAACTTTATAAACTATTAATAAAACGTAAACATTATTAAAACATTATAAACATTATAAACTTTATAAACATTAACAAACGCTAAACATTATAAACATTAAAACAATAATAAACATAAACATTTATAAACATAAACATTAATAAAACATTATGAACATTAATAAAACATTATAAACAATAATAAAACATTATAAACAATAATAAAACATTATAAACATTATAAACATTATAAACAATAATAAAACATTATAAACATTATGAACATTATAAACATTATTAAACAATATAAACATTATAAACATTATAAACAATAATAAAACAGTATAAACATTATGAACATTATAAACATTAATAAAACATTATAAACATTATAAACATTATAAACAATAATAAAACATTATAAACATTATCAACATTATAAACATTAATAAAATAAACATTAATAAAACATTATAAACATTATAAACATTATAAACATTAATAAAACATTATAAACATTATAAACATTATAAACATTATAAACAATAATAAAACATTATAAACATTATAAACATTATAAACAATAATAAAACATTATAAACATTATAAACATCCAGGTTAACTGGTTAAGAAGCTTTTCTTCAGTTTGTGTTTCTGAAAGAGTCGATGGTTGATGATCACAGACAGAAGAAAGCCGACCTTCTTGGATAACTCGGTTAAATAAAGCCGGACTAACGAACTGGAGGTGATGGCAGTGTGTATCAATTAGCTCCTGAGAATTCTAATCTAATTTAAATGGATGATGAATTTTACAGACATTACTCCAGCTCCCCGAGGGAAAGGATCCTGAGTCGGGCTGAGAGGCTGTGCTGCGTTACTGTAATGTTCCTTCATTTTTCTTTTCAATACTTTCATTATATTAATAAATGTTTATAGCCGCTCTGAGTTACTGAATATAGTATATTGTGCAAAGCCTGAATTATATTTAATTCATGTCATATTTATAATTAGTTTGTCAGGGCACCGCACTGGTCAATTACAGTTCCATTTACGGCATTTGGCAGACGCCGATATCCAGAGCCACTCACAAAAGTGCTTTGCTGTTCACTCAGTAAACGTGCTTAGCTAGTCTGTAGAGGCTCAGATCCAAAGGTTCCTCAAACTCAGATGCTGCCAAACACAAATGTAAGGTTGGAGACGTCGAGCTTCACAAGATTGAATATAATTAGAATCCTTTAATGAGTTAAATGCTCTGATAGAGATGACCTTCAGTCTGCATTTGAAGACAACGAGGGACTCCACTGTTCAGACCCCCAGAGGAAGTTCATTCCACCATGAACAGAAAAGAGTCTGGATGCTTGTGGTCCATGAGAATGACATGTCTATCACTCAGGTCTGACTGTTGTGTGTAGCATTCTCACAGTTCCTGCCGGTTCGTGCTACAACAAGCTCCCGGAATAGATCCTGCCAAGGAGCCTGCCAAAAACACCATACTTTCAACAAAATGAAATTCATAATTTCACGCCCACACACACACAGACACACACACACACACACACACACACACACACACACACATTTCATTTTTATCAGTGTGATGATGTCAGACTCATACAGCACTCATGTTTGGCTGGAGGCAATTTGCTTTGGCATCCACAGCTCTGAAATATGCAGAGCACTCAGGACACAGTCACATGCAGCCTGCGGTAGGAATGAATGGTGTGCACATGTTTTGGTGCTATTCTTATGTCACAGTGATACAAATACACTTTTACACCCAAACATCTTCATGGGGTACCACAGCAACCACGGGAAATTCATCAGAGGCACCACAGCATCATCAACTCATTAAACAAACATCGTAGTAACTGCCTGAAATGCCCCAGCAATCACCTTGCAACACCTGGCAGGCACTTAACAACACTAGTGCTACTGCCTGGGATACCATAGCATCCACCTAACAACAGCCTAACACAAAGTGGGAAACACTAAAGCAGGGCAGCCGTTCTGTTCCTCTCCACTGCCTCTAGTTTGGTCGCACCTGGTGACCCAAGGTCGCAGTACCATCCTTGTACAGCAGGATCTGTTAAAAGACCTGGCTTATGCTGAGGCCCGTCTGAAGACTGTCACTTACAATTACTGAGACCGTCCACAGCGTCTTCAAGCACTCAGTCTTCAAGAGGGTGTTAATGGCCACCTGCGTCATGGCCTCCCAACCACCAGAGTGAGACCATGCACTGTTCCCAACAACAATCAGCCTGATTGACTTCAGGTGGGAGCATCCTTCTTCTCCCAGATCATTCACTGTGAAGTCTTGTTGTTCATGCTTTTGAAACCTGATATGGTTCCTTTTCTGAAGGGGTTTAGTACTGCCTTCCCTCTTTCTCTTCCTAGCTCCGATCTCTGTGGCCTCCAAGCTACCTAAAAGTCCCTCGTTTTCCTTGTCTGTCTGTCCATTTTGATCCTTCGTGGGGTCTCCCCTCCCCCACAACATCACCTGATCATTCGTACCCTCCACCCATGAGGTTTTCTTTGTCTTTCCAAGAGAGTGAGCTCAGAGAAAATTATCTTTACTGAAAAAAGGACAACCATGTCCTCAGTGTCCTATTTTTGGGACATGTTGTTTGTTTGCTCCTTACACCTGTGAATTCCTCGCCAAACAGGGTTCTAGATAATAATGGTGATCACACAAAATTCACCTTTTTCATAACTGGACTGAGAGAAGCAGTATGTTGTTTTGACGAATTCCTTCCATCGAAACCACTCTGACTACCCTGGACATCCTGACCCAGTAAACAGGACTGGAATTATATTGGCATTAGAGACAAATCCAAGTTCGGTTTGGATGCGACATGGTTGGATTTGAGTATGGAGGCCTCTTGGTGAGCACTTCAATCCTGCCTTGGCTCAAAAGCATCGCATATGATAGTCACTCACCCCTAGTAGTGATACGAGGGACAATAACATCTTAGCAATGTGCAGGACATCCTGCAGACACATGTGTCTCCTCTCAAGGCAGGGCTTCCAACTGGGGTTTCCCAGGAATGTCTCTGCCTGTTTGCGACACTTTCTTAGCCTAAGTTAGATTTATCACAACTTTACTACTAATGAGAGCAGCTGGACGCCACCTTCAGCAACCTAGGAGAGTGCAGAACCTACAGGCCCAGCTGCAACGTCGGTGGGTAACTGTGCTGCGGGATGGCACAACTCCTCCCTTTTTTTGTAAACGAGTCTTAGGGACTGGGTTAGGGTCTGATTATTTACAGATGCTACAGACTGTGTGAAACTACCTCCGTCATGTTTAAGCTGTGTTGTAGGTTGGCTGGATCACGCTGTGAGTTCTGTAAAGCTCGTCCTTCCACACAACAGTGGACGAAGGCTGGACAATGACTCAGCTCCCCAGTGTGCTGTATGCGACCTATACTGTGCAAAAACGAACGGCACCCAGCTGAGCTGCCGGAGCCACTTCATTCAGCTCTGCTGCATAATTACTTTGATCTCTGCTCTTTGATACTGTAATAAAGACGTGTGTGTGTGTGTGTGTGTGTGTGTGTGTGTGTGTGTGTGTGTGTGTGTGTGTGTGTGTGTGTGTCTGTGTGTGTGTGTGTGTGTGTGTAATTAATTCAGTGTGTTGGTGCGGAAGCCTGCACCCCATGTTCCTCTCTCTCTCTTTGTCTCTCTCTCTCTCTCTCTCTCTCTCTCTCTCTCTCTCTCTCTCTCAAGCAAGGGGAAACCCCATATCAACATCTGGCTGGAATGTGGTCCACTCTACAGATGACCATGGAAAAACAATGTGCTGTCTCCATTCTCTTCACTCTGCTTTGTCCTGTGGTGCACTGATGTGGAAATTGTTGCGAGTATCCAGGATTGTCCATGAGCATATCTGCTGATGGAGAGACAAACGTAGGACTACACCCAGCTGGAGCAGCACTGCAGAGGAACGTCAGATTAGTACAGGGCTGCGACTGCAGTTCAATGAGTTGTGAATGTCTTCACAGCAGTGAGGGAGGTGTTGACTGGACCAGGATAATGTCTCTGTTCATAATCCATTTGAAGAGGTTTCTAAAGCAATGTCTGAACACAGGGGACGAGGCTGCAGAGTCAAAGTAAAAAACTCAACCGTGGATCTCAGTAACGTTGCACCAGAAAGAGGATATTCAATATCCTCCTATTATATAGAAGTGAATTCTGGAACTTCTTCAAACACACTCACCATGAACAAACATACATTCCATCTTTAGGGAAGAAATATCTGTCTGACCGCTGTGAAATCTGATGGGTGGTGTCACAGTGGGAACATCAGAAGATGTCAATGTTACATTTGTACTGTGTTACAGTGGGCTCTGCTGTCTCCCCAGTTTAATCAGATGATGAACCTGAATGATCTAAAACCCAAAGATCTGACCAGATTTCAGACTTCATACTAAAGTAATCAGATTTAGAGCCAAACACTCTACTTCACGACATTTCATGACCATTCAAAAGGTTTCGGTCCAGACTGGAGCTGTGAAAAAAGTCTCACCCTTCAGATGCCAACAAGCAAGATCCCCTTGAGAACCTAAAAGATGAAAGTCAGGGGAGCGTGGAGCACCGTTTAAGATGAAGGTAAACACCCTCCTCCACCACCCCCTCCACCCCCTCCACCCCCTTCAATCAATCAGGTCTTGAGAAGGTCAGGGGATCAGAGGGTCTGAGCTCCCTTAAACCTTGACCTTTGACACTTCGTCTGAAGATCAAATGACAAGTCGTGAGAGAGCTCTTGCTGTCGGAAGGCAGATTTTCTCCACTCTGTCTTTCCCTCTCTCCCCCGGTCTCACTTCCCGGATCAATAGTGCCTTTCTGGTGTTCAGTAATTATTGGGATTGATTTCCTATTGATTACCTGATAGAGCAGCTCCATTAAGTCACACAGACTCACCTTTAACCACGGCTAAGTGCTCGTCTGAGGTAGATCACCATGAATGAGGATTGCCACCCTTCCTATATTCAGCATGTGTAGGGTTTTCTTTAATGAGGTTACAGATTCAACCCACACGTTCTTTACTCTGGAGAACCTCTGTTGGAGATCATAGGCTATAGATAAAGTGACCCATATCGGACGTCTTTTAACGTGAACTGTATCCGACAGTCCTCAGAACGGTTCACACTCCTAAAATGACGAGCATGTGTAGAAGGTCTTTTTTACCATTTTGGCCAAATCATTTTGGTTATGTTATTACAGAGCACGTCCCTTGCTAATATGAAATGGTCAGAAGACAACATCAGGCCAACGTAAGCCCAGAGTCAAGCACTCTGTGACAGCCAACATTGGGCCAACCTACGCCCAACATCAGGCCAGTGTAGGCCTGCTGGACAAGGAAACATCGGTCTGACACCCTGGACCAGTGTATACTTCTTATGTGTTGTTTTCATCAGCATCACAGAAGCTATCAAGGAGCTCCAGAGTCTGGCAGCTGGAATGATCACCTCTGTCATGTCTGTCTCTTGTCAGTCCTGTCTCCCCTGTCAGTTTTGTCGTAGTCTCCTGCCTTGTTCCTCCCATTACCACCTACGTCTAATCTGTTTACCTGCCCTCTCGTTAGTTTGTCACAGCTGTTACCCACGTCCTTTTAGTATTTCAGACCTGTCGTCCCATCCTGTCTTGGTCAGTCCACTGTTGTGCTGTTATATTGTTCTGTTGGGTCCCTTTGTTGTTGTCTTTGTCATGTTTAGGTTTCCGTCAGTATTCTTGTTCAGTGTATTCATTTTGTTTTGTGCTTCGTGTCACATTAAACCTTCAACCCCTGCGTTTGCCTCTGCACCACTAGTCCTCTGTGCTGTCCACCTGTTCCTGACAGATGGACTGACCGATACTATGGAGGTAGCGGGGTTTCCTAGTTTAGTTGGGAGCAGGTCGGCTGTTTGTGGACGGGTCGCAGAGGCAGGGTGAGGTCTGTTACCTGCAGAATGCAGTCATTAGAATGGGTGGCCACAAACTCTGGACATGGTTTCCTCTGTTAATTTGTCCCCAGAGAGGATGGAGAGATTGTAAGAGTGTATGACTCTCCTTCCTTAAATTGTCACACAGTGACGCTGGAACGGTTCCCTCTATTGTTCTCTGCAGTTCTTCACGCCAGCGGTGGAACATTTCTTGTGTGACTTATGCTCTCTCTCTCTCTCACTCTCTCTCTCTCTCACTCTCTCTCTGTCTCTCTCTCTCTCACTCTCTCACTCTGTCTCTCTCTCACTCTCTCTCTCTCTCTCACTCTCTCTCTCTCTCACTCTGTCTCTCTCTCTCTCTCTCTCTCTCTCTCTCTCACTCGGTCTCTCTCTCACTCTGTCTCTCTCTCTCTCACTCTCTCTCTGTCTCTCTCTCACTCTCTCTCTCTCTCTCTCTCTCTCTCTCTCACTCTCTCTCTCTCACTCTGTCTCTCTCTCTCTCTCTCTCTCTCTCTCAGACACACACTCATACAGCACTCACTGCGGCTGACAGGGCTGAGGGTGACTGTAACACCGTAAACACAGGCCAGCTCTGCACCTGCCTGACTGTTCAAACGAATGATTCACTGTTGGTCATTATGAGATAACCGGTTGGCCTCCATACATATATTCATACATACCTTTATAACTTTGGGCCAATTCTGTGGATGTTGTTGTAGTTTGACATACTTTCATACAGGAATTTCTAGGAGACAGTCACACATATTGTGATTTGCAGAAGATCCTAGACTAGTCTAACGTAGTCTTATTCCGATTGTCCAAATGAAACAAAAACAACCTGAATGTCCTTTATTATTTAGTCATTTAGTTTATCAGTGTTATCCCTTTTATGGACTTTCAGTCTGAAATGTACCTCCGATTTTCCACTGTGACCCGGCATGTGTCCAGAAACCTCTGCTACTCCTACGCTCCTCCTTCTCCTTTCCTACTGCTCCTCAGCACACACACCTAACACTGCCCAGCCAATCACAGTGTTTGCTTTCATTCTGTCAATTTAACTGCGTTAACTGTGAATTTAAAAAATCAGTGAACAATATAATCTCACTGCAGTTGTTGTGATGCAGTCATATGACATATTGATCTTCCTTTACTTTTATATTTATTAAATATAACTAATAATCCTGTAGGTTTGCAGTTACAGTAACCTGCATCAACAGGTGCTCGCAGTGACGTCACTTCAAGGTGTGCAGAAAACTGGTCCCCGTCTCAGTTTCCTCCATCGTTCATCCATCATACTCTCCACCAGCTCCTGAAAGAGCACACAGTGCAGAGACATGCTTACCGGTCAGTGGTTCCACAGGACCGACCCTGACTGCAGACCCTCCCCTGATCGAAGCCCAGCTGTTTGTTAAATGTCCCCGACTCTGAACAGCTATCTGGAAGGCATACGAAGTTATACGTTATATAAATATATTCAATATCCTTAAATAGACCTACTGAAAATACTGTACAGAATTTTACAGGTCAGAGGGGAAAAACCCTGACCACTCACCAGCTGACCACTGTTCTAATGATGTTCATATCCTGTTTTTAACAGCAGGGAACAGGAAGCAGGGAGCTTTGTTGTTGTAAGTATGGTCATGAGTGACAGTGAACTGAAGAACATCTTTAGAAAGACGTTAATAAAGCTCTTCTGTCCAGCTGTTTCCACAAGAACGAAGCACACTTCTTTAAAATGTGTTAAAGTGAGATTTAAACTGCTTTAAATAAAAATTCAGCTGCATAAAGGGAAGAATTAAACTGCCTTAAAGACAGAATTAAACTGCCTTAAAGACAAAATTAAACTGCCTTAAAGACAGAATTAAACTGCCTTAAAGACAAAAATTAAACTGCCTTAAAGACAAAAATTAAACTGCCTTACAGAATGAGTTAAACTGCCTTAAAGACAAAATTAAACTGCCTTAAAGACAGAATTAAACTGCCTTAAAGACAGAATTAAACTGCCTTAAAGACAAAATTAAACTGCCTAAAAGACAAAAATTAAACTGCCTTACAGACAAAATTAAACTGCCTTAAAGACAAAAATTAAACTGCCTTAAAGACAAAAATTAAACAGCCTTACAGACAAAATTAAACTGCCTTAAAGACAAAATTAAACTGCCTTAAAGACAGAATTAAACTGCCTTAAAGACAAAAATTAAACAGCCTTAAAGACAAAAATTAAACAGCCTTAAAGACAAAAATTAAACAGCCTTAAAGAAAAAAATTAAACAGCCTTAAAGGAAGAATGAATCTGCCTTAAAAGAGGAGAAAAACCGCTTTAAATGAAAATTAAAGTGGAAGAACTGACTGAAAGAACAGGGAGAAGAAATTCTGTTTACTTGTCTGTTTAATATCAGCAGATAATAATTTTTGGAAGTAAACTGCACATTTTTGAAATGATAACATACTTTAAAAGTGCAGTAAAATCGGAGTGAAGGCTGACTGTACTGTATGGTGAGTGTGTGTGTGTGTGTGTGTGTGTGTGTGTGTGTGTGTGTGTGTGTGTGTATATATATATAGAGAGTGATCTTTACTAAATTCAGCCTCTGAACTCACTTCGATAAGGATCAGTAACTCTATTCATCCACACAATGAAGAACTGTACTGAAGCATTCCGCAGCAGTGAAGTCTGCCTGCAGCTTGAGTCATCGTCCGAGCACGGAAAACAATCCCTGAATAACCTTCAACTGAAGGCAGAGTGTGTGTGTGTGTGCGTGTGTGTGTGTGTGTGTGTGTGTGTCGAGCTGATAACAGGACTACTTACTCATTCACATCCACTTACTCACATCGTATGTGCACCCCCCATTTATTTGTTAGTAATTGGCCAATGGGATGCCCAGTGGCGCTCACCTGTGTGACAGGATGCTAAGACACACACACACACACACACACACACACACACACACACACACACACACACACACACACACACACACACACACTCATACAGCAGGAGTGATTTATGTATGGAGTCATAGGGGATCTGTCTTGTCATGTTTTACAGACGTATATGTTCATCGTTATACGTCTGATAACAGCTGAGAAAGGTCATGTACATAACCGTTCCAGATGTGACCACATGTGTCGCGAAGCTGAAAGCTGTTTTGATGGCTTATGCTTTCTAGCTTCTGAGGAGAAGAGAAAGAGTTCAAACTGAACTTTGTACAGAAGAGCGTCCAGCTCTTGGAGCGTCCAACTGTTGGTGGTGCCTCCATACACCTGCTCCTTCCTTCACACTGGGGCCTTTGGCCCAAATGACATCACTCCTTTCAACCAATCATTGACATCTGCTATGGGATCCATTTTCCACACATCCAATGAGGTGTTCACTGTACTGTACAGTAACACATCTACATTAAGACAGTTCTAGGAGTTCGTATGGTTGGTCGTGGTGGTCCTGCACATTCCTCTCTATGACCATTTCTGTTATTTACAAGCTGTACATCAAATAAACATCTCTCTTTACTCTATGAATCCCTTTACACACCCCACATGTATTTATAAACCCGTCATATTCATGCAGCGTCGTCTGCACAAGCCTGAAGTTACTGCTACCTTAAACACTCACGTTGACTTGTTGTTTGTCCAGGACGTTTATGGCTTATAAGAATAAATCTGTGGAAAAACTGACAAATGATGTAATGAATTGATCTAATTTTTACACAAACGTAAATAATCTTAAATAATAGATTAATTTACACCAGAGTAGATACAAGACCTTAATCTGCTGATGGAACACTCTGAGCTGCAGGGCTGATAAAGCTGTCTCAGCTCCTGCTTGCAGCAAATATTTGAGTGAGAACACACACACACACACACACACACACACACACACACACAACACACACGTACAAGCACACATTTATGTACCTATACAGACAGGCGCTGTATATTCTCATAAAAAAGAGTGTGAAGTCGTAAATTGTGTGTACATACTGGATTCTTCCCTGAGCAGCATATCCACACACACACACACACACACACACACACACACACACACACACACACCCCAATAACATGACCAGTGAGTGGAAGCACAAGGTAATGGACCCATACTTAAGACTGCTATAGTAACAATGAACTGACATGGTCACTCTCTCACACGGACACATTCTCACTAAATTCTGAAAACAAAAAAACTTGTCATGATCTTTGGTAAGTAAACACCCACAATTCCTTCCTGAAATGAAACAGAAACAAGAAGGAATGGTCCACTGAGATGAACTGAAACTGAAAAAAAAAAAAACGTCAAACACCCAGGAGAACCTTCCTAACAGCATCATGAAAAAGCTCTGAGAGAAATCAAGGGTCAGAAGGACAAGGACCATGAAAGACGTATTTATAATAATTTGTATAATCATTTATACTGATATGATCAATATTTGTTGATCTTCACATTCAGAAGCATCGGGTTTCAACACAACATGCCAATCGTTCCTCTCTCGCTCCACTTTAATCACCCTTTCTAATCTGCTGATTCATAACCTTTTGAAAGGGTGGCTGGAAAATACAGTGTTTTTTTTACATCCTTGGCATCTTTATGTATCTTCATAAATCTCTGTGTGAGTGTGAGAGAAAGATACAGGTGGACACATGGACAGGAGGAGGAGGACTCAGGGAGCCTGACGGGAAGGTCTCCTCTGAAAAAATCCCTGACTCACAGTTTCCTCCTCTACGGAAGCAACCAGATAATGTTTCTAAATGCTAAGTCAGCATTTTTCCATGTATGAAGACCAGTCAGGTGGCAAGGCTCTCTAAATAACTTTGCTTTTTGGTCCACCTGGCACAACAACTTTTCTCTGGTTTAGTCATTCCCCTCTGCAGGCAGCAAAGAAAAGATTGGACTGAAGCTATGAAATGCTTCCTTAGAAGCAAGTGTTCCAAGTAGTTCTCTGAACTTCACACATTTCATGCAGTTCATCCACATGTAGCCCTGCTAGAATTGCCAGGATGAGAATGAGAACATGCATAAGCCTCAATGGTGCCCCAGGACAACTCTTATCACGAGTCGTACTTTGGTTGTAAGGTCAGTGATCAACACAGATCCTGGGCTCCTCATATCTGTTGTGGAAGGTGTGCTGTTGATCTTATGGCTTCGCTGAAAGGTTCACGCAAGTCAATGCCAATTGTTCCAATAATACGGTGGGAAAAGGAGGGTCACAACACTGACTGTTCTAACACTGTCTAAGCAATGTCTCTTGTTTCTCTGCATAATTAAGAAATTCATCAAATACCAGCAATGACACCAGTGCAACACAATGACCCTCTTCCTGTACCAGTGCCACCAGAATCATGGTGCCATGAGTCAGCAGTAGATGAAGATGCTGCGTTCCATGGGTCAGATTTCAACCATGTGTTTCTGGTGAGCCTCATCTTAAAACACAATCGGAACTAAATGATTTGGTCAGTGACTTATTAAAGTTTCTGTCTTTTGGAGCCTCCATCAAGACATGGCTTTCTCACAGAAAGACAATCTGTGCTTCTGCAGCGATATTGATGAATTGATGAATTGTGAGCAGCTTTGGGTTGTGAGCATGAGCTGAAACAGTGCTGTCTTTTTATTGATTCATCTTCATTAAGCCTAAAGGCTATCTTGTTATGTAATGGCAGCGTCCATCCTTTAGTACCTGTTGGCTACGCTGCACATGGAACTGTTATTGAAAGACATTAACTAGAACAACATCTGTGGGGATTTACAAGTGGTGGCACTGCTGCTTGGGCTGCAGCTGGGATATATAAATTATTGCTGTTTCCTCTGCTAATGGGACAGCTGTGATAGAATGTCACATTTCACTGAGAGGATCTGACCAATGCATCAGCAACTGACTGCAGGACAGAAAAATATGGCACACAAACCATTTGTAGACCCAGCAATGACATTGATGAAAAGATTGGAAGCTGTGAACAAGGAAGGTGAAGCTTTCTGTTATTTGAGGCAAATTAACTACAGTCACAATTAGTGAAGGGACGTTTGTTGGTCCATTAACAAAACCACGAAAGAGTCTTTCAAGGATGTTTCAGAAAACCTCCTTGGCAACAATCGAGCACCAAACTATGGCCAACCTGTTTACAAACTTATTTGAGCTTATAAAGCAATGAACTGTAGCATGTCATTGAAAATTCATCTTCTGCATCACACTTGACACACAGGGACAAACATGGCAAATGATTTGACCAAGACATTTTCACAATTGAAGCCACAATTTCACAATCGAATACGGTACCAAGGCCTCTGGAACCCCTCGATGCACTTGATATGAAATTCAAATGGAAATCAGCAGCAAAACATTTTAGCTCAGTTGAACTAATGCCGTGGATTTCATTTGTGTTAAACTACTGAAACTTCATCTGATGTTTCTCAAAATGTATTTGTGACACAGACAATCAGACATTAAATTTGTCTTCAACTGGTAGGACCGCAATAACCACCATTTTTCAAGGAAGCAAAAATACCTCGGTGTAGCTCCCAGTAAACCACTGCATGCTAATCCAGACTCCGACGGCAGTCCCGTCTACAGAGCATCTGGAAAGTATTTACAGCTGTAGAAACAACACGTATGTTCATATTCTTGTGTTTTTGTTTTTTAATAAATCTGCAAAGATTTTAAACAATCTCACTTCATCATCATCATCATGTGGTATTGTGTGTAAAGTTTTGAGGGAAAGATTAAAATAATCTATTTTGGAATAAAGCTGTTACATTAAATGTGCATGAATAAAACAGAAGAGCCAGAGTCCCAGCTATACTAAACAACTTCACTAACTACACACACACACACACACACACACACACACACACACACACACACACACACATGCACACACACACACACACACACACACACACACACACACACACACACACACTGTAGGCCTGCTTTTGAACAAATGTGTTGACACAGAGCACAGTCCCACACTGAAGACTGAAAACACTTTAAGGGGTCCCTGTTCCGGAACACAGATGCTTACAAAGGGTCCAAATTACGTGTGCTGGATTCACAGTTCCATAGACCAAACTTCCTCAGCTCCCTCTCCATGCCCCCTGAGAGTACAAAGAAGAGAGAGAGAGAGAGAGAGAGAGAGAGAGAGAGAGAGAGAGACAGAGAGAGAGAGAATGCAAAGGGAGACAGAGAGAGAGAAAGAAAGAGAGAGAGAGAGACAGAGAGAGAGAGAGAATGCAGAGAAGAGACAGGCCGAGACAGACAGAGACAGAGATAGAGAGAGAGAGAGAGACAGAGAGAGAGAGAGAGAGAGAGATACAGAGACAGAGAGATACAGAGATAGAGATACAGAGAGAGATAGAGAGACAGAGACAGAGAGAGAGAGACAGAGAGAGAGATACAGAGACAGAGAGAGACAGAGACAGACAGAGAGAGAATGCAGAGACAGAGAGAGAGAGAGAGACAGAGACAGAGAGAGAGAGAATTTATCTGACTCTTTTAAAAGGCTTTATGGTCAAGAGCAGCAATAAACCACAATGAGAGGAAGCTTTTCATCCCGGCCTGCTCTGTCGTCCTGCTTGCTGCACCACCTGCAGGACCTTAATCAAGCAACCAGCCACAGTCGGCTGAGGTCCACCGTGAAGGGTCCCTGTAGTTAGCAGCAGTTAAGCTGCTTTAGCAGTATTTACTTATTTCCAAAAGTTCATGGAGATTCCTTCTAATTGGAATTCAGCTACCTTAAAATGCACAGACAGCTGTGGTCTGGTCACCTTGAGAAGAACTGCCAATGAGATAGGACTCTCTCTGAACAGATGACACCACCTGACTCCATGTCTAATAGCAGGTGTGGACTAGAGGGTATAAAGACCCCCAGCATTGAGCTGTGGAGCAGTGAAACCGTGTTCTCTGGAATGATGTAGCTCCATACAGTACAGTAAGGGATGAGGAGTGACTTGGGGATGAGGTCATCCAACATTCTGACCTCACAAAACTGGGAGCAATTTTCCAGAATCTAGTAGAAAGTTTTCCTGGGCAGCAGAAACAGTTACTCCAACAAAGGCAGGAGAAACTCCTTATGCCAGTCATTATCTGCAGTGGAAGGAAATGGGTCACAAAGCCCAACGATGAGCCAAGGCACAGTGTGAAGGAAGCTGGATGGAAGTGTATGCTCTGCATGGAATTCTCAACAGAAATCAGTGTTCAGGAAACTCCGTAGAGTTGTGGCCCAAAGACCAAACTGAGGGAACACCTCTTCCTCCATATGTTGAGATTGGTTGCACCTTGGTTCCGGAGGAACGCAATTTCATTGCACTGTGTACCTGTACTCGGTTGTAATGACAATAAAAAAGCCTTGACATACTTGAGATTGTGTGCAGGCAGCTCAAATGCAAAATTGGTGCAGTTAGTTCAGGCAGTAATAAATTAAGCAGCAGGTGGAGTTAATATGTTTCTCAGAGCTTTATATAATGTCTAATTAATTATTTTTATTTGGTGTTGGTTTTCTACTCAGGAAGCTTGGCCTGAAACTAACCAAGCTTCTAAGGCAGCAGAATCTAAAAAGCAATGTTGTGCAGATTGTCAAGAATGTTAACATTTTCTGCACGAATGCTGTGATCACATGATGGAACTGAAGCTGGTGTTACCAGTGTCCAGGCTTGGGGTGTTGGATCTGTACCTCCTCTGTGCTCTCCTTACTTTTGCTCTAGGTTGGACAAGATGTCACTCTCTTCGCGGGCTCAGGGCGACATCTATGGACCAATCGGTGGCCTGCGTTTAAGAAACAACTGTTGGCGTTCACGAGGGCTGTGGGTGGATGTTTTGGGCTATTGGTGCTGCTTTGTCTCCTTTCAGTATCTTTGTCCACCTGTTTCAATTCCTAGAGCAATGTAGCTAGGAAGCCTCACGGACTAGCTCATTGCTCATTTTTGACTAAGTTCAGGGTGGTTATATTCCTTTTTTTATCTATTCGTCTGTTTGTTATCCTACAGACTCTCTGTTAATGCCTGTTTGCTTTGCCTGTTTGGGTTCTGGATTAGGTAAGACGGGCACGCTCCTACATCAAGGGGTGGGGACAGACTTCTGGTTTCATTTTTAACGTAACTTTAAGTTATGTTAGGGTTCTTTTGATTTTGTTTGTTTGTGCTGGTCCAGTTCCCTCCAGTGAAGTTATGTCTCTCTTTATTTCTTATATATTGTTAATACTGTATATATACATCCCTTCCACGATAATGGAAACTGTTGGTGTGGACTGACAGCATTAAAAACAGGTTAAAACCTCATCTGTGTTGTCCTGTCCTGTTACACCCGTTACACCTGTTACATCAAGCCTCACGGCATTGACCCCCACTTTCCCCTGGACAACTTGTGGGGTCATAACAGAGACATTCACTGCACTGTCCCGCCACTTCTCAATCTATGAATCCCATTAGACGCCTCACACACATTTATACCTGCAGGAGCCTGAAGCCGTTGGTGAGTTTATTATGGAGCAGGTAAGATGTTTCTCAGACAGTTATCGAATCGCTGTAGGTCAGTCACACGGTGTTATGAAGATTGGGGTGGTGGAGCCTGGAAGTGGAGTTACTCTAAATGCGGGGGTTGATAAGATCTGTTTGGAGCCAGGTTGGCTGTTTGGCAGCTTTGTGTGTGTCTGCATTAATGTTGGGAAGCTTTTGACGGCTAGTCGGGATTATCTTCGTGCCTGAGTTATCAGGGCAGTGCTGGAGAATATGAACTCCCACACAACAGCTTTATAACCCCACCTTACCAACCCTGACAAATTCGTCTGATCTGCTGTTGGCACACACACACACACACACACACACACACACACACACACACACACACACACACACACACACACACACACACACACACACCTCTATTCCTGTGGGAATAAACAAACTCAATGCCTGTCAGACAGGTCCACAGTGATGTTGCGGTGGGAACAGGAACACAGAAACTTTCTGGAAAAAAAGCAATGTATGGGAGTTCTCCACGTCTAGAACAGAAGCAGTCATTTGCCTTAATTTTTGGAGCGTTGCGTCATTTGCAGTCCCACGCATTTGATACACGGTGGGGCTGGAAGGTTTGTGAACTTTATAATTTTCCATTTTTCTACCTAAATTTGAGCTAAAATGTGAGTCCTAAAAGTAGACAAGAAGGACCAAATCAAATAAATGAAAACATTTTACACTCATTTATTTAATGAAAAATATTCCAGATCTGTGAGGGCAAAAGTATGTGACCCTTTAGGTGGAATTGGAGGTCCAGTGTTTTAAATCAATGCAGTCTGTCCTGTTTTATTTAAGAACAAGGGATCTGTAGAAATCTGACCTTCAAAACAACTGGAACTAACAATACCATTTCTGAGAAGCTCAGAAAGAAAGGGAAACAGTGAACAACAATGAGTGAGCAAGGCAGGGGTTGCAGAGAAGAACATTGCTTTCCATCTGCAGTTTGGACTGTGGAGACAATGTTTGTGGACAGATAGTCCACAATAGATCTTTTAGGTTTTTAATGAAGCATTATAGATGAAAGAAATACAAAACAATGTATGCATAGAAAACCTTATCAAAAGCGAGAAACTGGGGTTGTATGGTGGGCCTTTTTTTGCTGAATATCGGTCAGGGCGGTTTGCTATCGTGATGAAACAATGATTCTGAAACAAACAGGCAAATTCTAAGGAATCTGTCTGTGAGAGATGAGATCTCTAATTAGAGATATTTGTGAAGGAGCTGAAACGGCAGTTCTACTTTCCTGATCTTTCTAGGAGAAAAGAAAGTGTGATCTATTGTAGCACATTCTGCTGCACACAGACCACGCAGCCTTGATCAGAGGCAAGAAGAAGATTGGAATCTGCACAGTTGTTGGGCCACAGTTTTTTCTAAGATCTTGGATATAAATTGCAACAGACTGAAGAAGCAAACTGAAGAAGGTCCATGGATATTACATGTACCAAGCCCAATGAAGTAGCAAAACATAAATAAAACAGAATGTATTGATTAGCAAATCCTTTTCAGCCTATATTCACCTGAATTCACTCCAAAGATGCTTCATATTCAAAGAGAGTGACTCATTTTGAATTTGTTGCCTGAAGCTACGTTAAAAACGTTGGGGCCGGGAATATTTACCACTGTATTTACATCACCTTTCCTTTTGACGACACTCAATAGCGTTTGGGAACTGAGACGCGATACGTTAAACTTTGCAGGTGGGATGCTGAATTCTTCTTGTTGCTGGCCTGGTTGCTCAACAGTCTGGGTTTTCACTGCTGTGTTTTCTGCTTCATAATGTCTCACATTCTCAGAAGTGGTCAGAGCTGCCAGGCAGGACGAGTCCCGGGCCACGCTGTTGTAACACATGCAGAATGGGCTTGCTGGCATTGTCTTGCTGAAATAGCAGGGGCGTCCCTGAAACATTGTTTGGATGGCATATATTGCTCCAAAACTTAACCCCATGTACCTTTATTAAGCATTAACGTTACCCACACATGGGCACTAACACACCCCATACCCATCTGGAGGGCCAGGTTTCGATGTCTATGAACAATTTCAAGCGTGGACTCGTCAGACCACAAAAACACTTTTTCCACTTTTGTGTCAGTCCATCTCAGATGAGCTCCAGGACCAGAGAAATGGCGATTGTTCCTGGGTGTTGCTGATATATGGCCTTCACTGTGCAGGATAGAATTTAAACTTTAATTTGCTCAGATGTTATGCAGACAGATGTGATATCTAGGCAGATGTGGTATGTAGACAGACGTGGTATGTAGACAGATGTAAAATGCAGACAGATGTTACATTTGGATAGATGTGATGTATATGTTGTGAGGTTCACGACTGTAGTGGCTATAATTAAGCTGTGAGGTTACCGTTCTGTAATTGCGAGACAGAGACACAGAGAGAGACAGAGAGATGTAGACAGAGAGTGAGAGAGAGAGAACAGGCGAAAGAGAGACAGAGAGAAAGAAGAGAGAAGAGAGAGAGACAGAGAGAGAGAGAGAGAGACAGAGAGAGACACAGAGAGAGAGACAGAGAGAGATAGACAGAGAGAGAGAGAGAGAGACAGAGAGAGAGACACAGAGGGAGCACAGAGAGAGAGAGAGAGAGAGAGACAGAGACAGAGAGAGAGAGAGACACAGAGAGACACCAGAGACGAGAGAGGGAGCACAGAGAGAGAGAGACAGAGACAGACAGATATATATAAAAGGGGCAAGAAAGGTGGGTGTTGGGGTTTGCCAGTCCCAAAGCAATTTCCATCCCCAGCTCTCTCAGTCTGACAATTCCCTGAGTTTATTCAGCAGAAATTGGTGAATTAAAATCCTGAGCTTGGGACTCTGAGCTGATCAAAAAACAGTGTTCCTGACAACACATGATTCTTATCAGCCTGAAGAACAAAAACATCAAGCAGTATGTGAGAATGAATAGAAATGAATAACAGCTGAACAACGTGTCCGTAAAATCCACTCACTGCCAGAAGAATAAAAATCAACCTCCAGTGTCACGTATTTTCCGCAGATATTTTATTACATCCTTTGATGGGAAACCTATAGAAATAAAGCTTGGGCCTGTGTAGGCAGGTGTCTTTATAATTTTTGTCCATTTTTGTGATGTGACTGATTTATCATTTTGTAATAAGATATGATTTTTAATATTTATCAAAGCAGCTGCTAAGTTATATCATCTATAACAGGTTCGGTCAGTGTGGTACTGTAGGTTTGGATGCACTATCACGGTTGGTGGAAGAGGGACAGGTGTCCCTTTAGGTGTTACCCGTATACTGTATACATATATACAGTGCCCTCCATAATGTTTGGCAACGTTTGGTGATCTTATGAGTCCTCAGGTGTGTTCCATTCTATCATTCATGCAGTGATGAGATACCAAGGCTTGTTTAAACTTTTGGCTTTACTTTATTCTCGAGTCTGAAAATCAAGAGTTAAACCAGCAGATTCATCAGCCAAACACTGCAGTTAGCTTGGCGG
>CM067516.1:328397-388397 GCA_034509495.1 Acestrorhynchus altus | reverse complement strand
CGGTGATATAATGAAGATTTACATAAACTCCAGTGATCGCAATGAAGAGTTTATAAGCTCAGTGATCATAATGAAGAATTTATAAACTCGGTGATCATAATGAAGAGTTTGCATAAACTCCATTGATCATAATGAAAGATTTATAAACTCCAGTGATCATAATGAAAGAATTTATAAACTCGGTGATCATAATGAAGAGTTTATAAACTCCGGTGATCATAGAAAATTTTATAAACTCCACATTGATCATAATGAAGATTTTTATAAACTCCAGTGATCATAATGAAGCTAAACATCTTGATCTCAGGATCTTCATTTTCTGTATTAAATGGCGAGAGTTGAATGAAGCAAAAGTCCCTGATTTTTTTTTGGTTGGCGACCCGTGTGAGGATGATTTTGATACAGTGGATTGTTGGCATCTTGCATTAGAAGATTAATTACAAACTGCAACCCCTTGTGGGTCAAATCCACAACCTCACATTAAACTAATGCAAACTAAATGAAATGACACACTGAAAACAGATTAACACTCTGCTGATCATAAATCACGGTGAGGAAAGAAGGATAAGATGAGATTCATGGCCATCGTGATGCAAAGCTTTTGATATTGGTTAGCAGTCGCGAGATGCAGGATACTCGCTGCTGGGCCTCCCTGAACATTAAAGATCAGGCTGAAAGGAAGATAGCATAGTTTGCAGAGAAACAGGTGAACTTATAGAACTACAAGTGCTCCTGTGGTCAGAGGAGCTAAGAAAATGGACATGGGAATGTAGGAACAAGGAGGTGTCATAATGCCTTTCAAAAGCAACAGGAATCTCACCTCATTGAAAATTCTGAAACCATAATGAACAACAAGAGCAGTGGTGGGGAAGGGAGATTCTGACACTGACATTTTTTTCTCTGACATGTCTCTACACTGCCCTGACACTGTCCTGACACTGTCCTGACACTGTCTTGACACTGTTGTCCTGTTGGACGTCAGCCCCCAGTGCATTTATATGTCTGTGAGAAGCGTGATGAGTTTTATATTGGTGTCGGGACAACGTTCCAACAGGATTAACATTGCGGGGCCGTGGTAATTTTAATGTTAGAGTGTAAAATAAATAACTCCGATGCACCTGACACTGTCCTGACACTGTCCTGACACTGTCCTGACACTGTTGTCCTGTTGGACGTCAGCCCCCAGTGCATTTATATGTCTGTGAGAAGCGTGATGAGTTTTATATTGGTGTCGGGACAACGTTCCAACAGGATTAACATTGCAGGACGTGGTACAATGTTAGAGTGTAAAATAGTAACTCCACGATACATTGTAAAAGTATGAGAACTCTAGGAGACTTGAGTGTAAAGATATCATTAAACGAGGTCTCAAAACATCATTAGCCTGAAAAGGACGTGTCTCATTAACAATGGTCAATAACAACAAGGCCAAGTGCAGCCAATTTCAATATCACTTCACAAAAACACAGACTGTCTTTTTTACACTGATACACTCCAATCTTTACACTGATACACTCCAATCTTTACACTGATACACTTTCCTCTATTCACTGAGACACTCTAATCTTTACACTGATACACTTTCCTCTATTCACTGATACACTCTAATCTTTACACTGATACACTTTCCTCTATTCACTGATACACTCTAATCTTTACAGATACACTCTAATCTTTACACTGATACACTCTAATCTTTACACTGATACACTTTCCTCTATTCACTGATACACTCTAATCTTTACAGATACACTCTAATCTTTACAGATACACTCTAATCTTTACAGATACACTCTCTTCTTTACACTGATACACTCTCCTCTATACACTGATACTCTCATCTTTACACTGATACACTCTAATCTTTACAGATACACTCTAATCTTTACACTTATACACTCTCCTCTATACACTGATACACTCTCCTCTATACACTGATACACTCTCATCTTTACACTGATACACTCTGTTTATTTGTTTTTGTTTACCCTGTCACCTGTTGGAAGTGTTTACTGTGTGTTTTATTCAGAATAAACACTGAAGACTGAGGTGAAATACTGAGGGAACGTCTCCCCCTGGTGGCTGACAGAAGTAGTCCCTCGTTAAGCTCACAGTGACTCCTGGTCTCACCAGCAGGAGGCGCTGCCGACAGCAGGTTCGACCCCATAAACCTCTTATCAGCTTTCTGCTCAGAGCTGTTTGGCGGCGCCTGTTTCTCCTTCAGCCAATCAGACGCTGACTGGACGCCTTTGTCGTCGTTCGTTTCCTGGTACGCCCCGATTGGCCAGGCCGTCGCAGGCTTGTCCAATCAGAGTGGAACAGAAGAAGGAAGCGCTGACGCCCTTTCGTCAGCTGATCTCTATGGTAACCGGAATGACGTGGCGCTACGCTCCGCCGTTGATCAGGAAGAGCTTTTCCTACCCGTTTTCCTGAAGCCCCGCCCTGCTTACATTCGATTGGCTGTTCGTCCTGTCCAATGGGCTTAGAGTATATTAGAATATATAACATAGAGATATGTCCAGTAGTTTCCTCATAGTCCTCTTCTCTGTCACCATCACCAGAGAGTCTGGCTTCATGCCAACTACAGAGCCAGCCCACCTGATCAGTTTGTCCTGCCCGTGTTTGTCCTTCTTGGACACACACAGGCCCGACCACGGACTGATGAAACATCCACAGGAGAGTCCTGCAGATGTTAAAGGACCAAAGCCTCCTCAGAAAGTACAGCCTGCTCTGTCCCTTTCTGTACTGGTGGTCAGTGTTGCATGCACAGTACAGTCCAGGTTGCTGTCCAGCCACAGCTCAAGTCCAATCAACCAATCAAAAAAAAAAAGTGTATGTATGGCTCTCTTCACAACTGATGTTGTCACAGAGCAGCTTTACAGAAATCACAAAGTTAAAACAGCGTGAACAACACCGGAACAAAGGATAAGAAATAGACCCTTTAGTGAGGAAGCCAAAGGGCGACAGTGACAAGAAAACAAACTCAGAGCTGGAGGACGAAACTTTGGGAGAAACCAGGCTCACAAGGGGGAGGACCAGCCTCCTCTGGTCAAACTACTTATACATAGTTATTTAGGGGACACGGAACTCCCACACATGTAAGGAGAGAACCAGAAGAACATAAACATGGGAGCATCCTGAAACATTAGCGTCCAACCAATCACAAACCTGAGGGATCGAAGGAGTCAGACGGCAGCACCAGCATCCCAGTTTACCATAATTCCCAGTGTCCATGAACCCCTGGAACAGCCTGTAACTAAGCTGAGACAATAATGACCAAAAGCTACTGATTCCAGAGCTGGGGATTCCTGAGCTCCCTGTGATCCGAGTGATGGTGATGCTCATAAAGGTGCAGTAGATCTTGCATGAATTCAGGAGCAAGCTTGTGTAGGGTTTTATATGTAAGTAAAATAATTTTATAATAAATAAGGCCTCCACCTCGTCTCCCTATGTCAGAACTGGCTGTGACTTTGATCTGGACCTCACAAAATCGATGACCAGCTCCTTGGTCTTTGAGCCAATGCCTGTGATGAGTGTATCATCAGCAAACTTCTGGATGTGACACAGCTGAAGCAGAAGTCTGCTGTGTACAGGGTGAAGAGAAGAGGGCCCAGCAATGTGCCCTGCGGAGCTCCAGTGCTGCTGATCACAGTGTCAGAGACAATGTCCTTCAGCCTGATATACTGTGGCCTGTCCGTGAGGAAGCTGGAGATCAGGGTTATCAGGGTAGAAAGGTTGAGTTTGCTCATGTTAATGGCTGATGTTATCAGGGTAGAAAGGTTGAGTTTGCTCATGATCAAGGGTGGTGCTATCAGGGTAGAAGGGCTATGTTCAATCACGTTAAAGGGTGGTGTTATCATGGTAGAAGGGTTGAGTTCGCTCATGTTAAAGGGTGGTGTTATCGTGGTAGAAGAAATGAGTACACTCGTGTTAAAGGGTGGTGTTGTCAGTGTAGATGGGCTGAGTTAGCGAATGTTAATGGGTGGTGATGTCACTGATGGGCATGAGGAGGTTCTTCAGCTCCATTTACTGGATTGTCTGAGGCAAGAGGTGCTTACACAACTACATCAAGAGCACAGTGATCTAGATACTGAAAGCAGACAAGCAGAAAAGAAGACATCCTGTCTTCCTCAGATGATTTTCTGTTATAATACTAATGTCCATCAGAGCAATTTATTTTCTTCTTTTTGGTCAAGGGTCATACTTGCTAGTGGCTTTTCTTTTGGGTTGAGTGCAGGAACATGTGTCAGACACGGTGAGGGATTGGATCCTGGAGCATCAGACTCAACTCCAGCTTGGTTTTGAGGGTGCCAGGAAATGAATGGTGGCTGCTGCATTAATAATGCTATGGCCATAAGATCCGGAACCTGTGGAGCTCTGTGATGCATATGGTATTAAAGGTAACTAAAGCTACGGGTAGATTGTCAGGTTAAGGAGATGAGACAGACGAGAACAACAAAGACAAGACAGGAGGTGACCAGGACAGGTACGTGACAGTAAGTCCCCCTCTGGACACACAACTCTGAGGCACGTAAACCAATAGTCCCTGGGCATGTCCATGCCAGCACACGCCCATTTGAAATTCACCAATTACCATCTGAATGATCCAGTGGTGGCATGGGAGAAAGCCATGTGATCAGATGAGACCAAAATAAAACTTTTTGGTATGAACAACACTTGCCATGTTTGGTGGAAGAAGAAGGACGAGTACAACCCCAAGAACACCGTTTCAACCATGAAGCATGGGGATGGAAACATCATACGTTTGTGGTGCTTTCCTGCAAAGGGGACATGAAGACTGCACCGTATTGAAGGGAGGGTGGATGAGGCCATGTAATGTGAGCCTTAGTCCAACAACCTCCTTCCGTCAGTGAGAGCATTGAAGATGGGGTGTGGCTGGGACTTCCAACATGACAATGACCCCAAAAACACTTCCAGTGGCTCCGTAAGAAGCATTTTAAGGTTCTGTATGAAGAGGTGGAATAACGTCCCTGCTGCAGTGTCTGCAAACTTGGTCACAAACTCCAGGAAACGTCTGACCTCTTTCTGTACCAGATATTAATTTCTGTTTTCTGTTGAATCAAATACTCATAAATACTCATAAATACTCATAAATACTGACACAACAAAATGATAAATAATGATTTAAAAATCATACAGTGTGATTTTCTGGATTCTCTTTTATATTCTGTCTCTCTCAGTTAAAGTGTTCCTACAATAACAATTACAGGGAAATATGATTATGAACCTGCAAATACTTCAAATACTTATTTCTCCACTGTATGTGGTATTTTACAGTATTTATATTTTCATACTGTTAATACAGATATTGTATATTTATTATGATGTGTCTGAATATTTTGAATATAATGTAATATTTGATATAATAATAATAATTATAACACACACACGCACACGCACACACACACACACACACACAGAGTAAAGTGTAAAACAGACTGGAGTCGATGGGAAAGGAGTTGCCACTTCTGGCCAATAGCAGGGCTGGGGGGCGGGGCGTGTGTGAATACGGGTGTGCAGCTCCAGTCCGGCTGTGGGAGCTGGATGGAGCCTGTCCTGCCTCTGCCTCTGACTCTGCCTCTGACTCTGACTCTGCTGACCGCAGCCCCGCAGCTCTGAGGGGATGGAGGCGCTCGGACAGCTGGCGGACGGCCTGGCCGCTCTGCCCATGTTTCCGCTCTTCGACTCCGCGCACTACATCGTGTCTGTGATGGCCTTAAGAGAGCAGCCAGGTGAGACCTGCACGAGCGCACCTGGACGGGGGCGGGGCTGGGGCTGCGGAGGGGCGGGGCCTCTGGACACTGGGAGGGAGAAGTGTGTTACTGAATCAGGGACAGACTGTGCAGGGGTTCGGTGGTTCTTCAGGTATAATGTCACAGGAGGGACAGATGAGGATTCTGGGGTACGAATGAGGTCCTGTAGGTGTCAGATGCTCCTCCCCCTTTTTGATTTGATCAGAACCACCTCAGGATCTAAAGAGGAACCACAACAGTTACAGCCTAAGAGTGAGATAAGGGATGTTAGGATATGTGATGATCTCAGCATTTCAGAAAGTAACTGTGTAAGAGGACATCACCATCATCTCCATCACCACCATCACCACCATCATATGTATGAAATTCAAAATGGGATAATTCCGTTTTCGAATCGATTATTTGTTTATCTTTCAGATATTTAAATGTAGTATGAAGTTCTTTTGTTTGCACTGCAGCTCTTGACTATTAAAATAATTTGGTCATTAAAGTTGATCATCAGAATTTGCTGACACCAGTTTTAAATGTAGGAAAAAGAACGAGATAATACAAGATAAAATAAGAATTTATGACTTTATTTTTACGTTATTGAAAATCATTATCGTTTAAACTGAGATACGAAGTCATTATTTCAAGATATTTTAACATTTCTTGAAAAGTATTTGAAGAATTAAATCATTATTTGAGAACATTATATATTATTAACATCATTTGAGAATCAAAGTGAAATAGAAATGTGATGAAACGACAGAAATATTGAGTAAATGTGAAAAGTCGTTATGTCAGGATGAGAAGATTGTAATTCCAGTCTTGAGATACAAAATGAAATGACGATATTTTTTCCTAGAAATAATTGTGATAAATGATATTATTCCCTCTTTCAGGCCAATTCATGTCACTGATGTAATGATCATTTAATTTTATAATAATGCAGTTACAACATGTTGAATTTTAAATTATTTCTGAAATAGTAGGAGAACATTTTTAGATCATAAATCATTAAAACACGCATAAAATAACACCCCCGTCGACGTACCGACTCCCTCGCGTTTCTGGACTCATACTGGGTGAGACTGTGATGTGAAACTGATCAGGGTCGTGTTCGTTAATTGTATCCTAATGTAATTAGGGTGGATGGGTGGATGGTAGTACGTTCTGCTGTGGTTCTGGAGACCATATGCGGAGCCGGTCAGGTCTGCTAGTGCAGAAGGTCCGGCTGCTTCAGTTCCTGTGATTTGTTCTTCGTGATGTGCTGGCAGGATTCCAGCCTGTTAGACAGGTGTGAAGGTCTTCCGGGTTTAACAGGCCAGGGCCCATAAATAACCCGGCCCAGGAAACGATAGGACAGTCCTGCAGCTGTAATCCTGCAGAACACAGATTAAACACCCACACTGTCAACACACACCGTGTCCCAAAGCCCAGCACTAACCAACTGTGTTTAATCAACAACAAATTTCACAAACAACGTATCGTAGCTGGTGAAAATATCAGCACTGCAGTCACACTGACATGGTGTTGGTGTGTTAGTGTGGATCAGACACAGCAGTGCTGCTGGAGTGTTTACACACTGTGTCCACTCATTGTCCACTCTATCAGACACTCCTACCGAGTGTCTCCACCTTGTAGATGTAAAGTCAGAGTCAGAAGTTCATCTGTTTCTGCACAGTTCGTGTTGGTCGTCCTCTAGTCCTTCATCAGTGCTCACAGGACGCTGCCCACAGGACGCTGTCAGCTGGACGTTTCTGATTGGTGGACTGTTCTCGGTCCAGCAGTGACACTGAGGGGTTTAAACACTCGTAAACACACTGATCCACTCGTACCAGCAACACACACTAACACACCACCACCATGTCAGTGTGACTGCAGTGCTGAGAATGACCCACCACCCACATCATATCTGCTCTGTGGTGGTCCTGTGGGGTCCTGATCATTGAAGATCAGGGTGAAAGGAGGAGAATAAAGTCTGCAGAGAAACAGATGAACTACAGTCTGAACCACAAAGAGCTGCTGTGTGGTCAGAGGAGCTGATAGAGTGGACAGAGAGAGGAAAAATGAGGAGGGGGTCATAATGTTATGGTTGATCTGTGTAGATTTGCGGCAGTTTCAATTGCTAAGATACAAATTTGCAGAATTGACACTAAGAGTCACTCTTGTGTGCTGTGTATTTCCACTCCTGAGATCCACTTACAGCTCTAGTGTGGGTTTATGAACCAAACATGATTCATAATTCATCATCACAGAGTAGGTCTGGGTGACATGGTAAGAGAAATAGTGATAAAGCTGAACAGCAGAAACTCAGCCGGCTGTATAATAATACTGTACTCTGTACGGTGTCGTCCCCAACCACTTCCACCATTTCTACCTTATCTGTTCTATTTGGCTGCACTGTATATATAACTATAATAAATAAATAAATAAATAAATACTTTGATTTATGTAAATGAGCTCAATTCTGATTAGCTGTCCTGTATTGCATAAATGACGTATGTAAATGAGCTCTGTTCTCATTGTCTGCTCTAAATATCCGACTGGTTTAAAAGGCGGTCCAGGCTGAATCAGAGTGAAGCAGTTAGGGTGGGGCTGAAACAGCCCAGTGATGAATTCAGAACGGGTTCTTTTTGCTCCAGGCTGTGGGAGTGAACCTTCCTGAAAGTTCAGCGCTTGGTTAAAACCTCTAATTAACCCAGTTCTCCAGGATTGGTGTCCTTTCTGATTGTCGCAGATTGACGTGAGCATATGAAAGAGTAATTTAATGAAACAGTGCTGTAGAGTTTAATGGAGTACTGTAGAGTAGAGTAGAATAGAGACAAGCAGGCTCAAGTAAAGGTGAGTAGAGTTGCGTGGAGCAGAGTCGTGTAGGTACCGTGCAGTGGAGCTCAGGGGCAAACGTAAATAACAGCGGAGCACCTGGACCCTTCAGAAGATCATCCTCAGCCGCTCTGGATGGGAAACAAACACATGATCACTGCTGTTGTATTGCACTATATTTATCCCGACTGCTTTACTCAATCACCCCCTCCGACAACCGCAGGCCTCTGAGTGTAATAATAGTCCTGCCCTGCACATGAACAGCGTGAGCGTTAGTGTATGTTTATGCTAAACAAGCCGAACAGTGGCACACGTGGAGTCTGCGTAGGACTGCGTCGTCATCAGGACCATCTCAGACCATTCACCGTCGAGCTGTTATGATGATTTACTGGATGAGTTTAGAGCAAACAGCACTGCAGAAGGTCAGACAGGTCCATCTCTCTCACGACCTGCCCACAGGTTTGCTCATTCATTGATGTAGCTAACCTGTAATGGACTCTCGATAGTCCAGACAGCTGCAGGACATGCTGAAAAGATCGTGCCGAACCTCATGAGGGTAAATGTGCCGTTGGTCAGGGCTCTTGACCCTGCTGAAGAAAAGCAGCCTGGCCAGCGAAGGCAGGTCAATGATGGTTTAACTGGGCAACACTTATGATCAAATTGACCCAACTACACACCCAGTATCACCCAGTTTGACCAAGCTGTCTGACCAGCACGACCAGCTCAACCAGCTTCGGCAGGGTAGGCTTGGAGAGATCTCCCCATGCAGACTGATACTACTTCTAAAGGATGAACACTGAGCGGTGCATCTCCACGCTGGACATCCTACAGTGTAATCACAATTACTCCCGTCGGTCATATCCTACAGAGCAGCGCTGTATCTGACCAGGCAGAGCCCACCATAGCTCCCAGATAAGATCAGACAGGTGGGTCCTTCAGTGTGTGCTTGTGACCTTCATCATAACAGTCTCCTATTGTAGTGGGTCAGTGACACACCAGTGTGACACGTTTCCCGTTTATTTTTAGAGTGGTTTGATGTTCGTGGCCCTGCTGGCATCCCACCCATCCTCACCTCCATCACCCCTCACTCCATTTACACCTCAGAGCTTCATTCTTTAGTTTAACGCCGGAGCGGAGTGTGTGGACAGCTCTGATAATCAATGCTTTCAGCTGTTTGAAGTTGCACAGTTGCTGACACAAAGGTGCAAATGCACACATAGTAATGTCTCAGGATAGAATTAGGGTTAATTCACGTGACATGTCAATACATGTGTCAAGATGACCATTAGCATGCTAACACCAAGCTAACCATTCTGGACAAACACCAGATACAGCGTTAGTGGACAGGAAACGCTCAGCTCAGTCTCATAATGGAAAATAAACATTCCTTCCTGTTCCGTTCCAGCGTCGTCCTCGGGAAGTCTGACTATATTTGGACAAAACTGCAGTCCACTGAAACCACACATCTGTAAAGGGCGCACACACACACACACACACACACACACACACACACAGGGATCTTATGATAGGATTATTGTTATTGTACGTTATTCTTCTGGCAGATGTAACTTTAACGTGTGAAAGGCAGCTCTGTAAAGAACCTGTGTCGGTGTGTTCCGAGCTCTTTTCTCCGTTCTGCTGGAGCTCTGTGGGAACAGTGTAGAACAGACGGCAGACTGGAGCAACCAGTCACCGTAATGTAGTTGGAATTTATCTTTATGGAGACCTCATCCATCTGCTGCTCCAGGTGATCCATTAACCAGCAGCTTTTTAAACACGAACTCTTCTACTCAAGACCTTCAGCTTCTTTAATCCGCTCCCATTGCTGACACAGATGTGCAAATGCACACACAGCTTGCCAATACAATAGGACTCTCTGGTGCAGATAAACAATCAGGAACCTAAGCCCTATGCCACGTGTCTCTGTTACTGTCCAGTGCACGGCTGAAGAAGGGTGGTCATTTAGACATTTTAAAGTAGTGTTTGGGCCACATTGTTGGTGACCTTTGTGAGAAGCAGAGATGTGAAATTCCTCACAGCAGAGGGAATTCTCTGCTAAGATGCCTGGAATGTTCTGCTTTTGCAAATACATGGAAATGTTTATGGTCAGCCCCAACCTGCCCGAGCTGCCAGCACTCTTTATCTGTTGGGATTTGCCAGACAAAGTACCTACGAACAAAGCCAGCGGAGCGAAGTCTGTAGAAAGGCCACCCTCTGTTTCTATTGGCTGAACTGACTGATCCCAGCGGTCTGCATTTAGCAAACCGTATCAGAATCTTCTAAAAGTCACTTTTACACAAATAATTCAGCAGGAAGTTGTTAAACAAGTTCAGTCAAGCAGTCAACCTTTATTTAAAGGCCCTCGTTTACAGTTCGGCCAAGCAGGATCCCGTAAAACAGGGAACGAAATGACCCAGCATTTAAACGACATATAATTTAGGTATAAAATAATATAAATATGAATAAATTATAAGTTAGCTTTAATAAAGTTTATTATTGAAATAGTGTTGAACTCTGTAAATTCTGCACACAGGAGAAACAGACCCGGTACCAGGTGAAGTATTTCACTGGTCGTCCACTACACTCCTTACACACATATCTGGACTGTAGGCCATGTGGCCGCGCTGTGTGTTTGATGGTAGGTGTGTGTTACGGTTGAATAGGTGTAGAAATGGGGACAAAACGAAGGCTATGAGATTCATCTCAGACACACTTCGTGGGCCGCTGTGTTTCCGCAGCGCATCACACTCGGCTTTACTAAAGGAAGTCCCCAAAGCTCAACAGGAAATGTGCAACACCACCAGAGCGTGCATGTAGAGTAACAGCATCAACAAAGGGCCAAGACCACGAATCTCACAGTCTGACCCTGCTCAGCCTCACAGGCGTGACAGGTGAAGTTTTGCTGGAGCAACCTTCCGTCTCTTTCCTTCAGCTGGACATTTAGATAAACGTCTAAACGTGTACATGTGCTGTAAGAAAACCGATTATCATAAGTGCAGATCGCAAAACAAACCTGTCACGTAACCATGGAAACGGATGTTGCATATTGATGAAAGTGTGAAGAAAAGTATGGTGCCATCATACAAATGTGTGTAGCCTAATCACTGGTTGTATATCATCCATGGGAGAGGGTGTAGTGTGACCATGCAAATGGCAGTAGTGTAACTATGGAGATGGTTAGCATGACTGTGGAATCAGAGGTGGCGTAACCGAGGAAACGAGTATAATGTAGCCATCGAAATCACATGGGAATGGATAGAACATAACCAGGGAAAAGGAGTTTTTGTAATTTTGGGAATGATTGTGCGACTGCTAGTAGGTTCAGTGTGGTGGACATTTTCGTCTGTCCTGTTGGACGGTGTGGGTATGTTGAGTGTTGCTGAGTGATTACAGTGTTTAGTGCATAATCAGCACATTCTCGGGGGAAATGCCTGCGCAAACAGCCTGTGCAAACACTTCACAAGGCAGGTTTCAGCTCAGAGTTTTAGAGAGTTCACTGGCTAGTTGGAACAGGTTCTGCAGGTTCTGCACAAACTGGAACATGTTTGAACCATTTTACACACTTTTACCAGAAATAAATGGAGTCTGCAGAAGTTGGTTCTACGCTGTAGACGAGCTTTTTGGATTGAAATTAACATCTGTAATAACAATAACAAAGCACTTCTCCACCCAAAGAACTCTGGTTTTTGAACTGGCTGCGTTCTGGCTTTTAGAGGACCCTCCTGCATTTACAGCACTTTTAGTAGAACCGAGGGTACATCACAGAATAGGTCATCAGCAGAGGGCACAGCAAAGGTAAACAGAAGTGAGAAGATAGTGGCACATATAGACCACCTGCAAGACAACTAGATTTGGTTCAAGCTGAAAAGCCTACTAATCTTTGGTTCCTTCTGCAAAGGAACTTTTCAGGTTCCTCAACCTATTTTTGTTGGTGGAACTGAACAGAGTGGTTCACAATTAGGTTCACAAACCTAACAGAGCCTGTTCCATGTTGGTGGAAAAGTGCCCCAAGGTTCAAAGGATCTTGAACAGAACCAGTTCAGGAACTGGAGTTCATTTGGTAGAGCTTTGCAGTGTCTAGATCCTCTCAGACTCAGACTGTGTATGACTGATTGTCCTCCTGTAGGTCATTAATGCTGCTTCTGGTGATGTTTCAGGTCTTTGTAGGTCATCCAGTAGACAGGTACGTCATCCAATCCTCACGTTCTCTCTCCACACATCCTGCTTTACTACAGGCTACTGAGGAACGCTTCTGTGTGTCCTGCTGCATGCTAGGTGTATGTGTTTTGGGCGTCCATCAGCCCGAGTGTGGCGCCGAGCTGTGATCATTGCAACCATTTTTTTGTGATTAAAATGGAAACTTTGTTCCATGAAACCATTGATGTTTGTCAGCTAACGGCAGAACTGCATGAAGAACCTCCCTCACACTGACACTGTGCTTTATTAGGGCTTCCATTAAAGTGGCCCCTGAGCAGAAATACAAGGTAGGTGTTTCTAATAAAGCGGCCACTAGCTGGAAGCACAGGTACACTAAAATGCCACGGTGTGTAAGTGTTACTACAGTGCCGACCTGGTGTTTCTGAAGAACGAATTCAGCTGAACACAGAGAGACACAGAGAGACACAGAGAGACATAGAGAGACACAGAGAGACACAGAGAGACTTTGAGAGACATAGAGAGACTTTGAGAGACACAGAGAGACTTTGCTTGTCCTTTTTGAAGGTTCCTGAACTTTACTCTGTATTTACTGATTAACTCGGACACCACCTGAATCCAGCAGCTGACTATGACTGTCACTGGAGGTTCAGAAGGCTCATAACCTCTAGTTCACTCTGTAGCCAGACATTTGTAAATCCTCCACCAACCCAAGCAACAACACACTACTCCATAGCAACCATGTGGATTAACACATCCTTAAATACCACATCAACCATCCAACAACACTTTCACCGTGCGCGAACCAGCACATTCATCTTACAAGCTGAAGCAGAACACAAAGTACATACCCTCGCAGTCTCTCAGCCACCCACCACAGCCTGTATTCCCTCTGCACCACAATCTAGAACCACATTACATACCACAGGAACTGCTTCGTAACACGGCACCTACACTGTAACACGCCAGCAACACCCCTAGCTACCACTGTGGTACCACTAACTCACATTATACTTACCATTTAGCAACATCATAGCAACCTTCTATTAGCAACATAGGAACAACATAACAACTTAGCAACCACGTAGCAACACCATAGCAACCTTCTAGTAACAGCAGAGTAATTATCTGAGTAGATCTCCTGCTGCTGAACCAGATGAATGAGTCCAGAAGAACAGATCGAGTAAATACAGCTGCTGTGGCCGTTCTGGGCTGTTAGCTGTCTTCGTCAGGGCCTCTGAACGCTTCTCGCTCAGCTTTCCGTTGAAGAGATGAATCAGTTACATAATAGAAATAAATGAAAAGATATCAGTGTGTTTCAGCACAGTATGGGTCAGTCCAGCAGATCTCGGCCCTGCTACCGTCTGCTTTCATCGTTTATAAATGGTCCCATGACCTTTATGTAACAGTACAGATCATCCCTGACTGTGTGTGTGTGTGTGTGTGTGTGTGTGTGTGTGTGTGTGTGTGTATAGGGGAGGTAAGCTGATTATCCTCAGCACACACTGATACATTCGTTTCAGAGAGCGCTGATTCACTCAGGTTCACTCAGGTTCAGGATCCGTTAGAGGATCAAACCCAGCAGTAATGGTCCTGCATCAGCTGCTTTTTCACGTGGTTTAATTGTTGGTCTCGTATTCGTCTCGTTTGCATGTCATTTTGTCTGGTGAAGTCAGTGTGCACTGTTTTAGTTTATTGTTAAAGACACGCCGTGTCTTTAAACGTGCTATAAAAACAAAGGGGACTTATTAATCTGTCTCATCAAAACCACTCACCTGAGCTTTCTGTTCCTCCAGACATTCAAAGTTGTTGTTTTCACTAAAGGTTGGTTAAAATGTGTCCTTTAAACACTGATTATCATCATCACTTTACTTTAATAATTATTATAAACTTCACTTTCAGAAAGTCCAAACATCGTTTTCTCACCTCAAACTGTGCAACTCTACTCATTAAAGGGCTGATATTGTAGAGTTAAAGCCTTGTAGATGTAAAGTCAGAGACAGAAGCTCATCTGTTTCTGCACAGTTTGTGTTGGTCGTCCTCTAGTCCTTCATCAGTGCTCACAGGACGCTGCCCACAGGATGCTGTCGGCTGGACGTTTCTGGTCGGTGGACTGTTCTCGGTCCAGCAGTGACACTGAGGGGTTTAAACACTCCAGCAGCACTGCTGTGTCTGATCCACTCGTACCAGCAACACACACTAACACACCACCACCATGTCAGTGTGACTGCAGTGCTGAGAATGACCCACCACCCACATCATATCTGCTCTGTGGTGGTCCTGTGGGGTCCTGATCCTTGAAGATCAGGGTGAAAGGAGGAGAATAAAGTCTGCAGAGAAACAGATGAACTACAGTCTGAATTATAGAACCACAAAGAGAACCTGTGTGATCAGAGGAGCTTGATTATAAACTAGATGAACAGGTCCATTTCAGACAGTCATGGTATGGTGTGATCTCTTGATTAACGTGTTGCTGCACTACCAGTCCTATAGTGGGTGTTCTAAAACTTTTGACCAGTAGTGAATATGATATGATGACTTCAACTCTCATTCTATGAAATATATAATAATTATTATATTTGTAAAAATCTATTTAAGCAGTCTTAAGATCAGAGCTGGACAAACTGTCAAAAACCAAGAAAACTGTGTCATTTACAGCCAATGACAGTACAGCTGGTCAGTGATCTGACGATGGTCAGTGATGATGATGATGTCCACCGTGTGCTCAGATTGTGATCCTGATAATGTGTTGTTGTTGTGCAGGGGCGCTGGAGGTGTCTCGGCGGAGCCCGTTTGCATGCTGGTTCAGCTCCATGCTGTACTGTTTTGGCGGAGCTGTGCTGTCTGGCATCATCCTGGCAGAGGCTCCTGTCGCTCCGTTGGCCAACAGCACCAACGTCCTGCTGGCCTCGCTCATGTGGTGGGTAACGACGGGGCAGAGGGTCCAGATCAGCTGTTGTAGTGAACAGCTCACAGTTCAGCGGTGAACACATAGCGGAACCCAAAAGACGGGTTCTTCGTTATAGTAAAAATAAAGAATGAAATAGAATATATAAATAGAGTTCTTTGAGTTGTCAAGGTCAGAGGTCACCTCCTGATCAATAGCTACAGATGATTGGTGGTCTACAGGCTTACACAACTTTGTAGACTTCTGTGACACACCGTTATCAGTAACCACAGACAGAACAGCTTTAGAACCACATGGAACTATCAGTGATAGATCCCTGCAGCCCTGTGTTGGGTCGAGAGAATTGAGAGTGTGTCCCGAGTGTTGGAGAGCTTTGGAGAAGCGCGAGGCAGATTCTGGAGGGCAGCCGAATGCTGGCCGAAGCTCCAACGTTCTCCAGAAACGATGTTCTGTGTGACACGGTGGATGTTTCCGTGCTGTGTGGTGCTGCACCTCCCCCCAGTGGGCTACAAATGACAGTGCAGCTTCTACCAACCTGCAGAAATGCAGGCGCTCCGTACCTAACGTACTGCAGTGGACTCGGCACCTTTTGTGTTCACAGTGAAAATCACACACGTAATTCTATTCTTTTTATTCGACCGAATTAATGGAGAAGCACTTCAGAGAGCAAGTCCACCTGCTGCTGACCCTTCACCCTTCCTCCTGTTCTCAGACAGCATCTGAAGAGTGGAATCTTTTCATTAGAATAGATAAACTGCCTTTTCCTCGTCTAGTTGTGTCAGGAGATTCTGAGTCTCTCCGCATCTCAGAAAAGGACATATTGCGTGGTTTTGTCCTCGTGTCACACGCTTGTGCGAGTGCTTCCCATAATTAATAGGCAGTGTCGCAGAATTATGCTAATGGACAATTAAATGACCAGTTTCACTGCTCTGAGAGACGGAGATGGCCAATTAAGAAATTAGTTGTGCTCCTGTGTGTGTGTGTGTGTGTGTGTGTGTGTGTGTGTGTGTGTGTGTGTGTGTGTGTGTGATTACAGATGATCTGGAGTGCAGCACCGCACTGCTCTCACATGCTGTATCTGTAGGAATCCGAGCTGAACAGATGAGGACGTGGAGTCTGTCCAAGACTATCACGACTTATTCAATGTACATTACGTGTTCATAAGTTTGTGGACACCCCTTCTAATTCAGCATTCAGCTACTTTAAGCTGCACCCATTGCTGACAGAGCTACACTGAGGACTGCTGTAGTTTACTGGGAGCTAGACTGAGGACTGCTGTAGTTTACTGGGAGCTACACTCAGCACTGCTGTAGTTTACTGGGAGCTAGACTGAGGACTGCTGTAGTTTACTGGGAGCTAGACTGAGGACTGCTGTAGTTTACTGGGAGCACAGGAATCACATATATGAAAATGTCCACTCTGGTTTCAGACCTTGTAATGATGTAAGCTCAACCACACATTACCATCATCATCACGTAGGTCACGTAGGTCACGTAGGTCATGTAGGTCACACACGTACCTGTTCACACCTGTATGAGTAGTTTGTCCAGAGGAGGATGGTTCCTGCCGAGGTTTCTTCCTCCAGCTCTGAGGGAGGTTCAGTTGGTGATCTAGTTGTAGTTTACCGGGCAGCTGTACTGAGGACACGTGTAGGTCAGGCTTATTATGCTGCCCTCTTGTGGTCTGGTACCGTTGGTGCCACAGGAAGAGTATCGTTTTCAGATCTGGAATCAACTTGGTTCTGGTCACATCTCTAATTCAGACCAGTGAGGACAACAACAATGAATGATCGCAAAATTCTTACCTTGGTGAATAAAACGACCTTTAGGACATCTACTCATGTCAGGAACACTCTGGAGAGGGTAGATACTTCATGAGGAGTTAGGTTCCAGCTCACTGAACAGAATTGGCAAGAACAGCCTGATCGGTTCTGGAACAAGATTACAAATGAAAGCGATATTAAGCTTTTTCACGAAAAGAAGAAGAAGAAAGAGAGGATTGATCTAAAGGACCCACATCATCTATCAAACATGGAGGAGATAGTATTACATCCATGGACATGTCAGTCAGTCATACTACTGTAGAAACCTCTGAAAGTCCTAATCTCACTCTTCAGGCAGAAGAGCAGGAACTGATCTATTAAATTCTATATTCTGTAAGAGGGTGAGTCACGGTCTCATTATCTGTCTGTCTGCAGGTACTTAGTGTTCTACTGCCCCCTGGATGCCGTGTATTCCTGTACCACAGTTCTGCCTGTGCGGTTGGTCCTGACGGGGATGAAGGAAGTGACGCGTACCTGGAAGGTTCTAAGCGGTGTCACGCAGGCCAGCAAGAAATATGAAAACGGGCTGTTTGTCATGATCGCTGTGGGATGGTCTAAAGGTACTGATGACCCTCATAATGAACCGAATGCTGTAGTGCTTCTTATGATGATGAGATTTCAGGCAGATTTGTTCTCGTTGAATTCACTTTTGTTCAGTCAGCTCCTTAGAAGGAAGAAGCAATGCCACATCATCTGTTAAACGTGGTGGAGGCAGTGTTACAGAACTCCAGATGTTGCACTGCACACTAGATGATTTACGGAGATTCAGAGGAGCTGCATTCACAACCAAAACACTTGGATGGATAGAGGAGCGGTGGTGTTTGGTCCACCAGCAGTGGCAGAAATCCCAGTCTACAGGACATTCCCCCCAAAGACCAAACTGATCAAAGGCCTCTTGCTTCACTCTGCTCCATATGCTGAAGGTCTGATTTCAGAAAGCTTACTTAGCAGCATGTCATTCAGAACCCGTTTCTGAAACATCACTCTAGAAGGTTTGGTCTTTGGACTGTGTGGACAATGTCTTTTTTATGACACATAACATGAATAAAATCAGAAATGAATAGGATTAAGTTGGGCTTCCTGCAGATTATTAAGATGTCACAGACTCCAGTGACTCCATTTGTCTTAAGACCTGCAATTTACACCTTCATCAACATGCATTTCAGATAATATAACACACACACACACACACACACACACACACACTTACAGTGTGTCTGGTAGTGTAAGTGTAAAAAACACTGCATTTACAGAGATCAAGCTGTTTCTGTAGAAGCAGGAAAAGTTTCTGAAGTTTCTGCCTTCCATCAAATGTTCTTCTGATTACAGTATCCAGTGACATTCATACCATGACATTAATTCTCTGTCTCATCTGTGAGGATCTTGATTGTGGACACTGTCGTTGTGTTTCTAGTCCTCATTTTGCTTTTTTTTTATCTACATTTTTGATTTTTTTTGCTAACAGCCTTTATTAAACTCATTAAGCAATTCACCTTTCTGTCCTTCAATTACAGCTGAGAACAGGTTGGAAATATCAGAAGGTCGAGGTGACTCATTAGAGAGTGGACAGTGGAAATTGCAGAAAAAGGCAGATATGTGCTCTGAATGTCAAACTCACATACACACACACACACACACACACACACACACACACACACACACACTTCCAACAACTGCTTTCTTACAGCTGGGTTACACTACTACAGTACAACTAAATCTGAATCACAGGAAACTCTTAAGTCCTGCTGCTGACGTCACAGTCTGGACCTGAATCACCGAATATGACAGGACAACGAGAGCTACACCTGGCATTGCCGTCTGCCTACAAATGCCCCGCCGTCCCCTTCAATCACAAGCATAATTATCTTTAACTCCTACAAAGAAATGTCTGGTTTGTCTGCAAGCTCAAGATTACAAAGAGCACCTCTGAGAATTCCTACCTGAGATAACAAGCACTTTCCCTCAGATTGCTCCGGCGCTAGAATGAATGCCGTGCCACTGTTTGCAGTTCGTTGTTTGGAGGTGTTGATCAAAACCATAAGTGTGAAGAAGAATAGCAGGCGGTTCCTGTTCTGATTTAAAAACCCAGTTCAGTGAGAAATGAAATGATGGCTGTTCTAAAGTAGCATTGTGATGAGGATGAAGGTGCTGATGAAGGTCCTAATGTTGCTTCTGTTCTCTATCTTTCTTTTATTGAGGAGCTTAACGGTTGTCATGGAGACGTCGTATAAAGCATTTTTGTTGGGTTCGGTTATTTCAGCGAAACGTTCGGAGCTCATTTAGTTACGCTTTGTTATGTAGCAACACAATAACTGTAATGCTCTGTCTGATACTTTAGCTAATCCTCCCCTGAAGGCTTCATCAGTGCCGTGCGTGTTTGAGAAACACCAGAACGGCAGCAGAACATTACACCTCGTCATTTATAAAGTCCAAAATGTGCTTAATGTGGTTAATGAGCCTGACAGAGTTTCTATTAGCCTGTTCTGATTCACTGACGTCCTTAATGTTGATACTTAAAGCAGATACTGCAGTTTCTATAAAGAACCAGAGAGACTTTAAGACTGTGTGTGTGTGTGTGTGTGTGTGTGTGTGTGTGTGTGTGTGTGTGTGTGTGTGTGTGTGTGTGTGTGTGTGTGTTTCATCTGTCTCCTTCTAGGTGCTGGTGGTGGTCTCATCAGTAATTTCGAGCAGCTGGTTCGAGGCATCTGGAAACCAGAGACCAACGAGCTGCTGAAGATGTCCTAGTGAGTTTTGAACCCTCCTCACTTAGACATCCGGTCAACAGCACTTTACCTCCACCCATTCAGCCTACCACAGTCTAGCCCCACCCATTCAGCCTACCACACTGTAACCCCACCCATTCAGCCTACCACACTATAGCCCCATCCATTCAGCCTACCACAGTCTAGCCCCACCCATTCAGCCTACCACACTCTAGCCCCACCCATTCAGCCTATCACACTGTAACCCCACCCATTCAGCCTACCACACTGTAACCCCACCCATTCAGCCTACCACACTATAGCCCCATCCATTCAGCCTACCACACTATAACCCCACCCATTCAGCCTACCACACTCTAGCCCCACCCATTCAGCCTATCACACTGTAACCCCACCCATTCAGCCTACCACACTTTAACCCCACTCATTCAGCCTACCACACTCTAGCCCCACCCATTCAACACATAGAATAAGCCATGCCCATTCATCCTACAGCATTAGCCCCACCCATTCAGCCTACCACACTATAACCCCACCCATTCAGCCTACCACACTATAACCCCAACCCTTACAACCTACCACACTATAACCCCACCCATTCAGCTTACCACACTCTAGCCCCACCCATTCAGCCTACCACACTCTAGCCCCACCCATTCAACCTACAGCATTTTAGCCCCACCCATTCAAAACATAGAATAAGCCATGCCCATTCATCCTACAGCATTAGCCCCACCCATTCAGCCTACCACACTATAACCCCACCCATTCAGCCTACCACACTCTAGCCCCACCCATTCAGCCTATCACACTATAACCCCACCCATTCAGCCTACCACACTCTAGCCCCACCCATTCAACCTACAGCATTTTAGCCCCACCCATTCAACACATAGAATAAGCCATGCCCATTCATCCTACAGCATTAGCCCCACCCATTCAGCTTATCACACTCTAACCCCACCCATTCAGCCTACCACACTCTAGCCCCACCCATTCAGCCTACCACACTATAACCCCACCCATTCAGCTTACCACACTATAACCCCACCCATTCAGCATACCACACTCTAGCCCCACCCATTCAGCCTACCACACTCTAGCCCCACCCATTCAGCCTACCACACTCTAGCCCCACCCATTCAGCTTATCACACTATAACCACACTCCTTCAGCCTACTCAGTTTAGCCATGTCAATTTAGCCTACAGTGATTTAGCCCCGCCCATTCAGCCTGCAGCAGTTTAGCCCTGCCCTTACGTTGTTCGTTCTGCTAGCTAAGCTGCTAAGCTGTACCTCTTCAGGCTAAAGTTGTACACTGTATGAAACACTGTAATATTTAAGCTAAATTAGTTTCCACTGTTAAAGTAGATTAATTGCGTGGTTAATTGTTGGGTCACAGCGCTCAGGTCTGTCACGTGGGCTTGAATACACAACTTCCTTTGACGTAAGTGAGACTCTGAAGACTGGATCAAGGTGGCTGTTTATTTTTTATGGTTTAACGCTGTCTACGCTGGATAAAGACATGCGGTTACTAAAGACCCCGAGCCTGTGAATCAGAGTCGCTCGTTTCCTCCTTCATGTCATTCTTTTACAGAAGAAGACCTGCAACCCACTATGTCCCTCTGTCTCTCTCGCCGCTCTCACCCTGTTCCACAATAATACTACATCTCTGTCTCTTTTGCAGACGAACGCAGGTAGAATAATTGCCTTTTGTATTGATTTTCCTCTTTGTCTCCTCGCTGCTGCCAGCAAAGCCTGTTGTCATGGTTTTGTGTGTGGACGGAATTTAAAAATTGCAGTGTAAAGAAATGCAGCAGTGACAGCAGCGTCCCTTCTCAAACAGTCGGCTCCTCCTGTGCGGTATAATATACAGCTTTTTACCATGTAAAACTGCACTGCTGCAGAACGGGCCTGTACGTGGACCCACACCGCAGCTCCTCACCTCCAACTACCCACATTACGCAGTCATTCAGAGTAGATACTGAGTAATTCAGAGTAGATACTGAATAATTCAGAGTAGATACTGAGTAATTTAGAGTAGATACTGAATAATTAATGTAGATACTGAATAATTAATATTGTATACTGAATAATTAATAGTATTTACTGAATAATTAATAGTATATACTAAATAATTAATAGTATATACTGAATAATTAATGTAGATACTGAATAATAGTATATACTGAATAATTAATAGTATATACTAAATAATTGATGGTCGTTACTGAATAATTCATGGTCATTACTGAATAATTCTTAATAGATACTGAATAATTAATGTAGATACTGAATAATTAAGAGTATATACTGAATAATTAATGTAGATACTGAATAATTAATAGTATATACTAAATAATTGATGGTCGTTACTGAATAATTCTTAATAGATACTGAATAATTCATACTGGAGAATTAACTGTGGGGTCCAAATGATTCATAGTTGATGCTGAATAATGCAGAACGAGTATCAGTTCTATAATAATTCATAGGGGCTACGATGAAACTCTTCCTCCTGAACTTCATCAGTGATACTGTGTCCCTTTGTGTGTCAACAGCCCAACTAAGGTGACCCTGATGGGAGCGGTGTTGTTCTCTCTGCAGCAGTGCCACTACCTCCCCATTCGGACCCCTGAACTCATGCTCATCTACACCATCTTCATCGTCGTCAACAAGGTGTGTTCTGACCTCATCGACCCACTGCCTCTAACTCTGCATAAACAAGTGATGTGATTGGACAATATTTAGGAAACTCAGGTTCTCTCCATGCTGATTTCAAAGGGCACATTTTGATGATGTTGAGTGAAGAATCTGGATTTCTGCACTTAGTCATCGCGAGCAGCTTCCAGAAGGTGTCAGAAGGTGTGTTCACACCTGAAAGGTGTGACCAAAGTCTGAATCAGAGTTGCTGCTTGTGTTACACTGTGTACATCTGATCTGGGTAGCTCTGCTTTCACACTGCAGTTCAGCGATGCACTAGAGAACTTCATCCTTTACTACGTCCATCACCTGTGTGATGTGTGTCTGAAGCCGGTGTGTTGTCAGTGTGATCCCTTTCGGGGTGTTGTGTTGAATTGCTACAAGAATCAAACAGCAGAACGAGTGTAACGTGTTGAATTCCTTTAGTTGTTGTTTAGTAATTATCTACAGTTACGGCCTATCCTTGAGGTTTGTGCTTTAACATGAGATGATGGGACTATTGTACTGATCTACACCAGTACACCAGTACACCACTGCCGGTATCTCAAACTGTACCATCGACCTTGAGTGTAATACTGTTTAATTGATTCACTATTGCCAGTTGAGAGTGAGCCATTCTGCTGCTGCTGTTAGAACGGCACAGAACCCTGTCTTATATCCCATTCCACTTCATCCCGTCAGATCTTCCCTGTTACGTGTGATCTCGCTGATGTGCTCATGCCGTCGCAGTGAGTCACCCGTCCTGGCTGTTGCTGCTTTCACCCGTCTTTTGCATCATTTTCGTCTAATTGCATCACTCCTCTTAAACCAAGCAACGTCTTCAGCTCTTAACAAGGCATTACCTCATCTCTCCCAGCCTTAGCGCTATTTTTAGAGCTCCGGCTCTCCGTTACCTGAGAAACGAGAAGTCGTACTTTGACCTCGCTTCTCCCTCTTCACTTAGACTGCGTCTGTGTGTCTTTGTGGACTGACCGTGTCCTCTTCTACAGCTTCAGCATCGCAGTGTCACAGAGACATTTACAGTCTGGTTTACAGTCTGCGTTCTCTCCTTCCTCTGCCTTTACACTGATTACACCGTGATTACCGTGTGTTTGTGGAAGCTGTTTGAACCCCGAGACTCAGGTGTTTTAGTAAAAGAAGGTGAACCTTCCTAAAAGAAGGTCGTTCCGTAGTGAGGGCAGTGCGTCTGCACTCCTTTAAAGGGTTCTTTCACTAAAGGAAATTGTTCTGTACTCTGGAAAGGAGTGTTCTAAAAATGTTTCTACACTCTTGATGGTGTAGAAAATGGTTTGTAGATCTACACCAGCGGTACATCACTCCAGTCCAGGACAAATCTAGAATCTGTAAGTGTTCTTCAGTGAAGGAAGTGGATCTGGACTCTTTAATGCCGTTGTTAATGGGTTCTTCAGCACTACACTGTTAGGAGGCGGTGTTTCTATACTCCGAGTAGGTTATTCAGGAACATTATTTAAGGCAATGATTAACATTTACACACATGAACATTTGATCTTCACGTTATCAGTTTGGAGAGATCAAAGTAATATTACTAAAGACATATAACTGGAGAAAAGTCATTAATTACCGTATTTTCTGGAATATAAGCCACACCCGTGAAGTTAAAAAACCCTGGAAAGTAACATATATAAGAAGAAAAAGCTGCACCTCATTATAAGCCATGTGGTTTAAAGCGTGGAAAAAAGGTAGCGACTTATAGTCCAGAAAATACGGTAATAGAAATGTCATTTAGGACCCCTGTACCTTAATATCTGTATCTCCTCCTTCGTCTGAAATAACGTCAGTGAGATGTTTCTAGAACCGTTTACCGTCTCTGACGTTCCCACTCCTCCGTGCGGAATTCTTTCAGCTCTGCGATGTTTCACGCTGTGATATTTGACACTCTTAAATGTTCTCCAGTTATGTTCCCGACAGTGGAATTACTGTGTTCTTATAGATCTTTTTAAATCCCTTCCCAGACTCTTCTGCATCTGCAGCCTCCTTTCTGAAGGCCTCACAGAGCTCTTGGATCTGGCTATGGTCTGAGGTTTAAATAAGATGACCTTGTTCTCTCTAATGATGGTCTAATAATTAGCAGCAGATGTGCCTGATTCTACTTTTAGACATTTTAATAGTGATACGTGTGGAGGAACATTTTCTTCACAAGAACATTTGAAAGTAAAATAGTTTACAAATAATGACTGAACGAATGGTTCTCTGCATGGTTGGGGGGTAAATTGTTCTTCACCCTGGTGGAAAACCTCTCTCTCTCTCTCACACACACTCTCTCACTCTCACACACACTCTCTCTCTCTTTCTCTCTCACTCTCTCTCTCTCTCACACACACTCTCACACACACTCTCACACTCTCTCTCTCTCTCACACACACACTCTCTCTCGCTCTCTCAGACTCTCACACACTCTCTCACGCTCTTTCTCTCTCTCGTTCTCTCTCTCTCTCTCACACACACACTCTCTCTCACACACACACTCACTCTCTCTCTCACACACGCTCTCTCACTCTCTCTCACTCTCACACACTCTTTCACGCTCTCTCACTCTCTTTCTCTCTCTCGTTCTCTCTCTCTCTCTCTCTCTCACACACTCTCACTCTCACACTCTCTCTCTCTCTCTCTCGCACACACTCACTCTCTCTCTCTCTCTCTCTAGACAAGGATGCTGCTGCTGGGTACTTCTTCATCCCCCTTTGATTCAGTGGAATCTGCCCTCTACAAGACTCTGTTTGCCCGACCGCTGACCTACTCGCCCTTGACCAACCAGAGCCAATCTTCCACCATGACCCCCTCCTGTCCTGCCAAGCCCGACAGCAAGGATGCTCCAGGTGTCCCAAATGGTTCACCTCAATCCAAAGATCCACCAGATTACAGTGAGTCTGAGAGCTCCAAAAAGACCAACTAGCGCCCCCTTCCCCCCGACTTCCTCTCTCACTGTGATTCTCTCTGACACTTTCATCACGTGGAGTTAAAGCGATAGAGCCTCTCCCTCATGTAGCGCTGCACACATCATCTGTCCTGGACATGCTCCTGTAGGAGGTTTTTATCTGTACGTGTGGTTTGGATCTGTACATATTTCCTAAAATGAATGAATGTGATTTTATTGAAAACAAATCTATGATTGTAGTTTTATTTTATATTATTTATATTTGAAAAATATGACTGTACTCATGGCTGTAACGATTTGAAGAACTGTCTTTGCTGTGCTTCACTGTATTTCCACAATGAATGAAAATAAAAATGAAATTGAGAAAGTGCTCAATCGTTCTCTCAGTTCATAGATTATAGAGCTTCATGAAAACGGAGACTTTCTCCTCAAACTTCAGAACAGGGGACAGAAATGAGCTCCTCTAAGAAACATTCCCGTAACTCATTCCACAAAGCAGAGCAGACAGCTCCGAGAGGACACATAAGACAGCGTATTCAGTCTGTGTGTTGAAGGTTTGAGGCAGTAGTGGTGATACAGATTACAGTCGCAGCAGGATAATGTCCTCAGAGTCACCGTGATGATAATCTTACAGACGGGGTGATTTAGGGAAACCGGAGAAGTCACTGCACTGCTATGGACAGAATCTTGGTGTGAATGAAATCATCTTCTCTCGTTTTCGATAAACTAAGAGGTAAAAATCTGTTTTCCCTGGAGCCTGAGAACACCGCCGTTATTCTTCAAAGAGTTCTCCATCGTCTGGAGGATCACGTCCACAAGACTGTCTGCAGTCTTACAGAAAACATGTCGACAACATTTTCGCCTCAGCATAACAATCATATGTGACCCCCCCCCCCTCTCTCTCTCTCTATTCTGTCTGTCTGTCTGTCTGTCTGTCGTTGTCTCTCCAACTGTCCAAGGTTTCTTTCTCCAGCTCTGAGGGAGTTTTTCCTTTGACTCACTGAGGAGTTTGTGTTCTTATACTTTGTTTCATGTGTTCTTCACCTTTAATTCTTGATTTCTGTAAAGCTGGTCTGTGAAATCAGTTGTGCTTGAGTGACAAATACACACACACACACACGCGCACGCACGCACGCACACACACACACACACACACACACACACACACACACACACACACACACATTTGGCCAGTGAATGGAAATATAAGGCAGTGTTTCTAATAAAGTGTCCAGTGAGAGTAAATATAAGGCAGTGTTTCTAATAAAGTGTCCAGTGGGAGTAAATATAAGGCAGGGTTTCTAATAAAGTGTCCAGTGACAGTGTTTTCTGGGCTCCGTGATCAGCTGTGGTTGGTTGAGGGTGTTTTCTTCTCTCAGCGTAATTAAAATGAAGGAATGATGGAGGATAAGCAGAGCTTATGTCTGGTAATAAGAAACAAACACAAAAACGTAATCACATTTGTTTGTGTGACGAGGGGCAATGAGCGCAGGAAACCCACGCGTTCAGCCGAGCTTCTCCTTTAATTACACCGTCATGTGCCGAGAACGCTGCACAATGAGAGCGCAGATCAGCCAAGAAGGAGGGAAGAGCTCCAGTCACTGTGCCAACAGAGAGAACGAGACGGAATGAGAACGTATTCAATTCCAGCTCAATAGAATTAGTGGCTGGATGTCAGATTAGTCTGAAACAATACACAATGTGTCGGCTTTGATGGCGAGTGAACCAGGTCTCAGAAATGAAGGAAGGAGATTAATTCTATGACATAAATATAATGGTTTGGGGGGAAAATACACTCATCGTTTAAAATAGCTGCGTCCAGACAGGACTGCGGTTCTACTGGGAAGGAAGATGAAGGATATCGGGAGCAATTAAGCCCTCAAACTTTTACACGTTACCACCTAAACCGACAGCCCAGAAGTCCATGATCACTCTGGAGAAGCTGCAGAGATCCACAGCTCAGGACAGTTATTAGTCATGTACTTCACTCGTTTCTGTCAGTTGATTCCTTCTGGGTGCAGCTATTTCTTTGATGAAGAGTGTGTGATCTAGTCTGCGTGTGTTCTTAAAGTACTTCAGTAGATTTTTGAAGATTTACTGCAGTTTTTCTATATTTCAGAAGACCAGTCTGTACTTTTACTTACAAATTAAAACAACAAAACACATTAAAAACAAACTAACTGACTGTTTTTAGTGACACAGCTTTGAATCAGATATCAAATCAAGTGACTGCTGGTGAATCTGAACCTGTTAAAGCTTCAGTTTGTGTGATGGTTTGTAATCTGATAGAACTAGAGTCCAAAATCGTTGTGTTCATCTGTACTCATCAAATATTTCGAGAGATAAGAACTGTGTTCTTATATTAAAGTACTTTTAGAACCAACCCGTGTCTAAGAGAAGCACTTTACTGTTGCTGAATCCAGTTCAAGACCAAGACCTGAGTCTGCATCAGGACAGAGGCTTTGAAAGAGCAGAGACCAAATGAAGGGTAAGATTTTTAAACCAACATTATGTAAAGCATAATACAGAGCCAGGACAGACTCTTTGTCCAAATGGAGACTAAGACTTTGCAGGAACTGAGTCAAAAATTAAAGATTGAGTTGCAGATGTTCACAGAAATCAGAAATAAGACGGCGAACAAACACAGGAACAAAGGATGAGAGACAGATCCTCTAAAGATCAAACCAACGGGCGACAGGAGAGTGCAGGAGAACCTCCCTCAGAGCTGGAGGAAGAAACCTCGGGAGGACCCACAAGGGGAGGACCATCCTCCTCTGGACAAACTACTTATACACAGTTAGGGGACACTGGGACACTAGTCCAGGTCCAGTAACCAGAAGGTGGAAAGCCAATGTAAAGATGTATCAGGGGAGCTTGGGGTTCTTCTCAGATGGGGCAGAAGAGCTTGAGGTTAGGACGTAATCAGTTCAGGTCGGTGGATCATCATTAACTCGTTAAAGGAGATGAATGAGTTTGATGTTTATAAAGAGATCAGAGAATGTAAACATTAGCAGAGTCCGGCGAGTGACTCCAGATCTGACTATAACAGCCGAACTGAGGAGAGAACCAGAAGAACATAGACATGGAGCATCCTGAAACACTGGTGTCCAACCATCTCCACCATCACAACCTGAGTGATCATGTGCAGGAGTCAGACGGCAGCACCAACATCCCAGTTTACCATAAATCCCAGTTTACCATAAATCCCAGTTTACCATCAATCCCAGTGTCCACGAACCCCTGGATCTGCAGCCTGTAACTAATACATTAATGACCAAATGCTTCACTGAACAGGTGAGTTTCAGTGGAGACCTGAAGACTGAGACAGTGTCTGATCCCGAACATTATTCCAGGTTATTCCAGAGCTGGGGGGCTTTGTGAGAAAAGGCTCGTCCCCCTGCTGAGGTCTTCAGAATTCCGAATTAAAAACTGAAACAGTCTGAAGCAGTACAGTCCGAGTCAATACTGAGATATGGAAATAGTTTTTTAATTTCATTAAAATTCACTCACTCCTTTTTTTACTGACAGCTGTCGTCCTTACACCCTTGTGCACTTATTCCCTTGTTTCCTCCCTCGGTCTGGACAAGGAGTGTGTGCTGGGGCAGAGTACCTGTAAGAGGGAGAGGAACACAGAGACAGATAGATAGTATGTTGGGTGTGTACCATCATGTGATGTCCACTAGGTGGTGTAGGGTCCCTCCTGAGTGGCTGAACTGAGGCCAGCTGGTGGTCCCCCTAGCTCTCTCTGAGGAATGGTAGGTGCCTAAAGGCACAGAGTGGCACGTCCCCCACAATGCCAGAGTCCGTCAAAACTGACAAAGAGCGTGCAGCACGTGCGCACACACACACACACACACACACACACACACACACACTCGGCTGTTGTGAAAGACCACCCAGGCCTGTCTTCTTTGTCTTCTTCCAGAAAGGGAAGGAAGAAGCAAAAGCTATTGACACAGTACAATAAATCATACAGCGTCATCGAGTTTTATTCTGCAGTGGTGGCAGAGCTGCTGCGAGCTCAGGGACACGAGCAGAAAACCTTCATTCACACAGAGGGTGTTCTATAAAGCAATGAGTAAATCGTTCGGCATTGTGGTGCCTGCAGTAGCCATGTTCTCGGCCTGTTTTGTTTGGATCTCAATAACCTTTCTGTGTGTGTGTGTGTGTGTGTGTGTGTGTGTGTGTGTGTGTGTGTGTGTGGGTGCAGAGTGAAGCTGAGGAGCACAAAGGAAACGTCCACTAACTCATCAGCCCTGCAGCAGCGAGGGCTCTGCAGAGTGAGAGAGAGAGAGTGAGTGAGTGAGTGAGTGAGTGAGTCAGGGAGAGAAGTGCTCTTTCTTCACCATTACACATCCAAGGCAGAATCTGACCAACTCAAGGCTCAGTGACCACAGTCCATCCAGACGAAGGAGAAAACGGAAAAATAAGGCAGATTTCTTCAACGACATTCAGTGAAAAAGATTCCATTAAAAAACAACAACAACAAACGTTATGATTCTCAGAAAAGAAAAAAGGCATCACTTAAACCAACTCGTCCTCCTTTACCTACTATTACATCTGTTACCCCAACTCTCTAAGATCGGTCACCTCGCTTTAGACCAGTGACTCTACTCTTATTCTAGTGACCCCAACTGTGGATCTGTTACACGAGTCTTACACCTGCCACACCACTCACCTGTTACTCCACCCTTCACCAATGATCCAGTTTCAAATCTGTTTAAGACCATATTTTAGACCTGTTACCTTGATCATTTACCATAACCGTATTCATATTACCTCACTCTAAGACCTGTTACCCTAACCACAGCCCTGTTACCCAACATTTAGACCCGTTACTCTAACCCTAGCCCTGTTACCCAACATGTAGACCCGTTACTCTAACCACAGCCCTGTTACCCAACATTTAGACCCGTTACCCAACATTTAGACCCGTTACTCTAACCCTAGCCCTGTTACCAAACATTTAGACCCGTTACCCAACATTTAGACCCGTTACCCAACATTTAGACCTGTTACCCTAACCACAGCCCTGTTACCCAACATTTAGACCCGTTACCCAACATTTAGACCCGTTACCCTAACCACAGCCCTGTTACCCAACATTTAGACCCCTTACCCAACATTTAGACCCGTTACTCTAACCCTAGCCCTGTTACCCAACATTTAGACCCGTTACCCAACATTTAGACCTGATACTCTAACCATAGCCCTGTTACCCAACATTTAGACTGGTTACTCTAATCATAGCCCTATTACCCAACATTTAGACCTGTTGCTCTAACCATAGCCCTGTTACCCAACATTTAGACCTGTTACTATAATCATAGCCCTGTTACCCAACATTTAGACCTGTTACTCTAACCATAGCCCTATTACCCAACATTTAGACCTGTTACTTTAACCATAGCCCTATTACCCAACATTTAGACCTGTTACTCTAACCATAGCCCTGTTACCCAACATTTAGACCTGTTACTCTAACCATAGACCTATTACCCAACTTTTAGACCTGTTACCCTAAACATAGCCCTATTACCCAACATTTAGACCTGTTACCCTAACCATAGACCTATTACCCAACATTTAGACCTGATACTCTAACCATAGCCCTGTTACCCAACATTTAGACCCGTTACTCTAACCATAGCCCTGTTACCCAACATTTAGACCTGTTATTCTAACCATAGCCCTATTACCCAACATTTAGACCCGTTATTCTAATCATAGCCCTATTACCCAACATTTAGACCTGTTATTCTAACCATAGCCCTATTACCCACCATTTAGACCTGTTACTCTAACCATAGCCCTGTTACCCAACATTTAGACTGGTTACTCTAATCATAGCCCTATTACCCAACATTTAGACCTGTTACTCTAACCATAGCCCTGTTACCCAACATTTAGACCTGTTACTATAATCATAGCCCTGTTACCCAACATTTAGACCTGTTACTCTAACCATAGCCCTATTACCCAACATTTAGACCTGTTACCCTAACCATAGCCCTATTACCCAACATTTAGACCTGTTACTCTAACCATAGCCCTGTTACCCAACATTTAGACCTGTTACTCTAACCATAGACCTATTACCCAACATTTAGACCTGTTACCCTAAACATAGCCCTATTACCCAACATTTAGACCTGTTACCCTAACCATAGACCTATTACCCAACATTTAGACCTGATACTCTAACCATAGCCCTGTTACCCAACATTTAGACCTGTTACCCTAACCATAGCCCTATTACCCAACATTTAGACCTGTTACCCTAACCATAGCCCTATTACCCAACATTTAGACCTGTTACTCTAACCATAGCCCTGTTACCCAACATTTAGACCTGTTACTCTAACCATAGACCTATTACCCAACTTTTAGACCTGTTACCCTAAACATAGCCCTATTACCCAACATTTAGACCTGTTACCCTAACCATAGACCTATTACCCAACATTTAGACCTGTTACTCTAACCATAGCCCTGTTACCCAACATTTAGACCTGTTACTCTAACCATAGACCTATTACCCAACATTTAGACCTGTTACCCTAAACATAGCCCTATTACCCAACATTTAGACCTGTTACCCTAACCATAGACCTATTACCCAACATTTAGACCTGATACTCTAACCATAGCCCTGTTACCCAACATTTAGACCTGTTACCCTAACCATAGCCCTATTACCCAACTTTTAGACCTGTTACCCTAAACATAGCCCTATTACCCAACATTTAGACCTGTTACCCTAACCATAGACCTATTACCCAACATTTAGACCTGTTACTCTAACCATAGCCCTGTTACCCAACATTTAGACCTGTTACTCTAACCATAGACCTATTACCCAACATTTAGACCTGTTACCCTAAACATAGCCCTGTTACCCAACATTTAGACCTGTTACCCTAACCATAGACCTATTACCCAACATTTAGACCTGATACTCTAACCATAGCCCTGTTACCCAACATTTAGACCTGTTACCCTAACCATAGCCCTATTACCCCACCCTAAGACAGTTTATGCTAACCATAGCCATGACCACACTCTTACACAAGTTACCATAACTGTAGGCCTATTGCCCCATTCACAGAAATGTGACAATAACCATGGCCCTAATACCCCACTCTTTGTCCTGCTACCTTAACAATAGCCCTTTTACCCACTTTACCTGTTACCCTAAACATAGTCCTATTACCCCAGTCTTATACCTGTTACACTAACTATATACCGATTTTTCCTCTCTTATACCTCTAACCGTAACTATAGTCCTTTTACTGCAGTCTTAGACCTTTTACACTAATCATAGCCTTATTACCCCAGTCCTAGACCTTTTACCCCAGCCATAGTCCTATAAACTTTCTATTAGACTTGTTACCCCAACCATTGTCCTATTACTTCACTCTTAGCTGCTCTGAGTCCTGTTTCCCTAACCATAGCACTTTTCCTTCACTCGTTGATGTGTTACCATAGCCTGATTATGAAGCTTTTACAACTGTTACCCTAACCATAGTCCTATTACAATATTAGATCCTTTAATGTATCCACGGGCCTATTTCCCCACTCTTAGACCTGTTACTCTCCCCATATCCCAACTGTAGACCTGTTACCCTAACCATAGCCCTATTACCCCACCCTAAGACAGTTTATGCTAACCATAGCCATATTACCCCACCCTAAGACAGTTACCCCACCCTAAGACAGTGTATGCTAACCATAGCCATATTACCCTAATAGACCTGTTACCCCAAGAATAACCCCTAATACATGCTCTTTGACCTGTTACCTCGTGATAGCCCTATTACCCTACTTGACTCCTTTTCAACCATAGCCCTGTTACCCTGTTTTGCCACTATTACCCACTTTTAAACCTGTTACCTAAAAGCAACCTGTTACCCCCACTCATAGACCCTTACTCTAATCCTTAGTTGTATTACCTCTTAAACTTGCTTCACTAACCTTTGCTTCATTCCTCTCAGACATTGCTGATGAAGTAGGGTACTTTAAGTATAGAAGTTGAAGTCCACTTCATTGGTAGTGTTGGGGCAAGTGGTCAGAGGCCCCGACATGGAGCAGGCAGAAGAAAATATTCTGTTGGCCACCAGTTTATTGAGCAGAACAACTATTTACATACTGTATGGCCACTATTTATGGTGTTTCAGGCAACAAATACAAAAAGTCATGTACAGGTCACTTCACACAGCTATACAACTTCAAAATACACACTCACTCTCCCCTTTACCTCAGAGCAGGTTTTATACAGGTAGCCTCCTGGGTTCTACCAATATTAACACAGGTAATGTTCCTAACACAATATACAGTGATTGTTGACACACAATCACATTCAATACTCATCATTCATAAGTAACATTCACCACAAAGATTCATCACGTCATTTCTACCAAACAAGGACTATAGGTATTCAACCCACTTCATCTTTAGCCTTTCACAAGTCCAATCTCCCCTCTCCTCATACCAGAGATGGACTCACCCAATTAGTAAAAACTCAGAGTTCAGTCTCTTACTCTTTGGCCCCTGGTTAGCTGTGGACAACACACAGGTGTGAATTTTCAGGTACGTGCTGTTTCTCCTTATGATAATGTGTGTGTGAGCTTACGTTTTACCCATCTTTAGATCTGTTACCTCAACAATACCCGTTACCTAATACCTGTACGCCCACCATAGCCTATTACACTCTTAGCCCTATTACCCTAATAGTATTACAGTCATAGACCTGTTACCCTAACAATGACTCCTGCAACCCCTCATATAGACCCTGTTATGTTAGTCATTTTACCCCACTGTTAGAGCTGTTGCATAACCATAGTCATACTCCTAACCCCTCTAACCTTTACAGCAGCCCCCTGCACTCCACCTGGTACTTTAATCCCGCAGTCCTTATAACAGTTACTGTTTTTCATAAACATAGTCCTGCTGCTCTTGTGCTTGTACACGTTAGCTAGCTGTAGTGTTGTTACCTCACTCTGAGACTCTAACCTTAGTCATGCACCACCACTCTTTGAGCCTCTGCTTACCCTCACTATCAAACAAATCAAATGAAAATTTAAATGCATTGCCTTTTAGCTGAGGTGACAGAGCAGGGGAAATAGACCCCCTGGTGAGCAAGCCTATGGCCAACAGTGGCAAGGAAAATCTCCCTCAGAGCTGGAGGAAGAAACCTTGGGAGGAACCAGGCTCTCAAGGGGGGAGGACCTCCTCCTCTGGTCAAAGTACTTATACATAGTTATTTAGGGGACGTTTCAAGACCCCCCACATGTCTGTCCCTAATACTCTGGTATGCATCTATTAACCTAACCATAACCCAATTACTCCCTTTGACTCTATGACTACACTCTTACACAAGTTACCATAACTGTAGGCCTACTGCCCCATTCACAGAAATGTGACAATAACCATGGCCCTAATACCCCACTCTTCGTCCTGCTACCTTAACAATAGCCCTTTTACTCACTTTACCTGTTACCCTAAACATAGTCCTATTACCCCAGTCTTATACCTGTTACACTAACTATATACCGATCTTTCCTCTCTTATACCTCTAACCGCAACTATAGTCCTTTTACTGCAGTCTTCAGACCTTTACATAATCATAGCCTTGTACTGATCCTAGACCTTTTACCCCAGCCATAGTCTATAAACTTTCTATTAGACTTGTTACCCCAACCATTGTCCTATTACTTCACTCTTAGGTGGTACCCAACCTGTAGTTATGGTCAGTTCCATTTTCATACAACACATTTAGCCCAATTAATGGTTATGTAGCTTTGTCCTCAGACTGAGACAACAATAATGTTGAGACATAAATTGGTATCAATTGGCAGTCAACAGACTGGATTCCAGATCAAGACTAGACTAGAGTTCAACAAAACTGTCCACATCTTACCTGATCAAGTGTATAAAGTGTAAATATAACGTTTGATTCAATGTCAAACTATGACTTTAAAATGATTCCAATGAAACACCACAAACGTCACACTGACTTAAAAAGAAGGTGCAAGATCATCAGAGAAGCCTGGAGGAAGGAGAGAACTAGCATTGTGAGCTCGGATTGATGTCTGCGTTAAATGCCATGGGATCAGAGAAAGCCCAATGCCTGTCATATATAGAGAGAGAGAGAGAGAGAGAGCGAGCGAGCGCAAGAGAGAGAGAGAGAGAGAGAGACTCAGGCTCACAGGAGAGAGACCCAATATAACATCAGTGACCCCAATTGATTCAAGCGCAGCCCTTATCCTCTGGAGAACGTGTCTGCTGCACATGGCTGGAAACACACTATGATAAACTCTTTTTCAATCTTTCTCTCCCTCTCTCTTCCTCTCACATCTCCCTCTCCTGCTCCATCAGTTCCTCTCCTCAGGGTCGTTTCCATCTCCTATGTTTCTCTCTTTCACTCTCTTGTCCATTCCAATCCTTCCAATCTCACTCGTCACTCTTTTCCACTTCTGTCCTTCTCTAAATCCAGGCACAGATGGTATGACTTCAGCCTATATACTAGAAGGCTGTTTCATAGCCTGAGAAGCCTCTCGTTCCCTGTTTGTGTCTTGCTTCCAAAGGTCTGAACACATTGAAGCAAGTTGTCAAGTGGGTTTCAATTTCTGAAACTTAAGTACCGAGTCAAGTCCTGAGTTAGTACAGGCACATGTACAGTTGAGTCTAGAGACCTTAACTTCATCAGCTGGACACCAAAAACTGAACTACCTGCCTAACACTGAGGTCACCCTTGTGCCCACACAACAGCTCTGACTTCTTGGAGCATGGACTGCACAAGACCTCTGAAGGTGTCCTGTGGTATCTGGCACCAAGACTAACATTACAGCAGGTCCTTAAAGTTCATGAGAATCAGTGAGTCTTGGGTGCCCATTTTGTCGGTTGACCAGTTGCCCTTCCTTGAAGCACTTTTCGCTGGTGGTCTGACCTAGTCATCAAAAACATCAGTGTCCTGCTTCAACACATCATGTACAAGAACTGGTACATCCCTGCTGAAAAATCCAGTCCCAAACCAGGTTTAACTGATGGTCAAGTTGGTCTTTGGTGGTCAAGGTGGTTGGAAAGCTGGTCATCAAACAAGAAACATACCCTTTACTTGTAAGCTGCTATTGACCAACATAAAGTATGCTGCATTTGATCTGGTTATGCTGGTTATGGTATTGCTGGACATGCTGCTCAGCCAACATGATAATGCTGGTCAACGAGCACAGTCAAGCTTGGTCATACTGGTTATCAATCTCAGTCAAGAGCTAACCTGATCGTCCAGCTGAACCAGGCTGTTATTTTAGGGTCTTTAATAATCCACCCCTTGACAGGTGACATTAGATGCAAATAATCAATGTTCTTCTCTTTACCCGTCAGAGGTGCTAAGTCTTGTGTGGCTCTAGAGTGTATGAGGATGCAGATAGAACACACTCCAACAAGCCTTAAGCTTAGACAGTGATGTTGCACCAAACCTTCCATTCAGTTCAAAACGAGCTGTTCCAGGAGCAGGACCATGTGCCTACAGGACTGAACAGCCATAGAGTCAGCAGAAAGATGCTGCTCCCCCCAGATGGCCCGAGATCAGCTCAGCTCATCCTCTTAGATATGTTCTGTTGGTGTAGGGTGGCAGGAACTGATGGGAGATCAGTGCTGGAGGAGAAAGTGAGCCTGGCTGGCTGTCATTAGTATGCTGTCAGGGGTGTGCCGCCCAGGCGAGACATCAGAGCTCGGCAGCCTCAGCAGATAAAGAAGAAGCTATTAATCCCCGGAAGATTACCACAGCTGATACTTTATCCCGCAGTAATACAGCAATACAAGCAGGCCCCTTCCATTTACAACAGCTGCCCACGGAAGAGGGGGGAGATCACCTTCAGCAGCAGGAGACTGCAGGCCTGGACGCACAATGGGTTTGGGGGAGAGGTGATTTGCATTGGGCTTGTGTGACAAGTTGATGCTGTGTGTGTGTGTGTGTGTGTGTGTGTGTGTGTGTGTATAGAAGAAGGACATCAAGGCAGGCAAAAGAAAGACAACGAAAGGAAGAGCTTCAGTAGCTCTTACCTCATGTGCAGTCTCTCACCAAGTCCTGTCTGGAGTCGGAGGATCTGCATCTTTAGTCTAGTTTAACTAACAAGCAACAGCAAATTAAATACAGCAGGAGCAGATGCTCATTAATCCTCAGGCCAAGCAAAGCCTCAATCTAAATTCTGCATTTGATTTTGGTCAAGCAAATGGAGACGACTGGTCGTTCTTGGTATTGGTGGTCATGTTGGTCAAGCAGCTTGGTTTTCCAGGTCATGCGGGTTAACCAACTTGGTCTTGCTGGTCATGCTGTCTGACCTACTCGATCTTGCTGGTTATGCTGGTCAAGCAACGTGGTCAGACTCAGCTATGCTGGCCGTCTAGCTTGGCCAGTTATGTCATACTTGTAGACCAGTTAAACTATCGAACCAAAACATACCCTATACTGGTCAAAAGCTGTTTAATCACATTAACCAGGTTTACCAGCGTAAGCTTTTGTAACACTGGCTTATCCTATAACCCCTAACTGGCTCTGTGCTCTGCTGGAGTTGCTCAATAATCTCTAACACTCTGGTTTATGTGGTTTCTGACACTGTGACCCACTGTTATCTACAAACACGGAATAAAGTACGAATCACAGCTAAAAACAGCAGCGGCAGTCTGACTGAATTCGAAAGCTTTGTTTTGTCCATTTTTAGAGATAACAGTGTCCTGCAGTGTCAGAAATGACATCTTTCAGATTAGCTCAAAGTGTAAAATCTCTCATCCAGTGAGGAGCTTCTTATCTGAGCGCCATTAATGAATCTGCACTCTCAAACTCCCAACACACTGTGTCAATAACTCTGAACAAAACCAGGGTTCACATGTTTCTGACCTCAGAGCAGGACCACCTGACTGCAACCAAAGAGGCAAATCCAGGTCCAGAAAGTGCTGCTCTGCTGCAGCATCCAAGCTCCTGAGCTGTTTGTTCCTGGATTTGCCACTTCTGACTGTAACACGGGTGGAGTCATGTTTCAGTCAAGGACATATAATGATCGTCTTGTGAAAGAGTTCTGTGAAAGATGTTTGAATCATTTAAGGAAAGAAAAGGTGATCCACCAATTTAAAGGTTCTTCACACTTAAACATCTGTTTAACATACATTCTTTCAGACGTCTCACATCTCCTGGCCGACACGGGACTCTCCTGCATACTCATCCCAACTCTGTGATGCCTGCAGATCATGAACAATAATGCAGACATGATTCGGGATATCACCCATCACCCCACCTCACGTGCAGCCCTTCCTCATTCAGCATATACAGAAGTGGTGGTTCTTCACTCAAAGAACCTTTGCTTTCAAGAGTGTCCAGATATCAAACTATTAAATAGTCCTTCCTGGGTACAATGTGTAGAGTAGTGGACCAGGGATAGTTCTGTGTTGTTTCCTGGCATGTGGAGGTCATTTTCCAGTAATCTGTGTTGATTTGGTCAGTTTTGGTCAGTACAAAATGGTTTTCTCCATTTCATACCAGAGCTTCTCACCAGCTCACTAATGCCACCGTAGTGATGCTGGAGGAGGCAATGATGGGAAAGTTACATTGAAATGTCACATTGTTTGGGTAGCGTTTTTATGATTAAATCAAAAAGAACCGTCTGCTTTCCTCCAGAACCCTGAAGATTTCGGAGAAAGAGGTGGTGCTAAAAGGCCACAGGTGATGCTTTTTAAAGAAAATATTGAAACGTTGAAAAATATTGAAGCATTTCATTATTACGGTTAAATAATTTTAATCAAACAAATTTCCCCCAAAAAACTGAAGTATGATCAGTGAATTAGTCACTGATTAACCATTTCAGACTATGTTCAAAAAATCCACTAATTACTGCAGACTTTGTAGGACTGTTCTCACGTTAAATTACTGGACTCCTCAAGGGCAGGGAAGGCGCTCCTGTTCCAAACACTTGACATATTGTGATTTCAGTCCTGCCGGAGACGCCAGCCCTGCTACCACATGTTAAAAGGAGACAGATGTCCAGTGATTGTATAGGCTCAGAGGCAGCCCTCCTACAGAGGCCCCTTCTTTATCAAAGCAGGCTGAATAACTGGACGAGGTAGGAGTGAGGGCGGACCTGCTGCCTTTGTGTGAGAAACGGTGCCTGTGGGAGCCCTACAGCAAGGCCTGAGGAACACAGAGGAACATGATCTAGATCTGGAGATCGGCAGAATCTAGACATGCTGTACTCCAGCAAATAAATTAAAGTTGGAATCTAAAGGGACCAAAGCAATGTGTTTCATCAGGCCAAAACTCGAACACGTCCTCGGTTCGTACAGCAGAGCAGGCTGGCTTGGACTGCATGTGGTGTGTAAGAACCTGTCTAAGAAGATTAAGTGGAGCCCAGCTCACTATACTAGTTATTCAGGAAACTCCTTTGACTTTTGTACATTCATCATCTGTTTACATGTACACCAATCAACCATGACATTATGACCACCTCCACTGCACCTCTGACCATACTGGAGCTCTTTGTAGATAGAGGAGCAGGCAGGCGTGCGGACGGATGGACAGACAGACAGACAGACAGACAGACAGACAGATAGGATACTTTATTGATCTCGATGGAAAATGAGTTCTATAATTCCAGACTGTAGTTCATCTGTTATTCTCCTCCTTTCACCCTGATCTTCAGTGATCAGGACCCCACAGGACCACCACAGAGCAGATATGATGTGGGTGGTGGGTCATTCTCAGCACTGCAGTCACACTGACATGGTGGTGGTGTGTTAGTGTGTGTCTTGCTGGTACCAGTGGATCAGACACTAGAGCAGTTCTGAGAAGAGTCTATTGTGTAACTGTGATGGTGTGACTCTGTGCGTAACTGTGATGGTGTGACTCTATGTGTGTAACTGTGATGGTGTGACTCTGTGTGTAACTGTGATGGTGTGACTCTGTGTGTAACTGTGATGGTGTGACTCTGTGTGTAACTGTGATGGTGTGACTCTATGTGTGTAACTGTGATGGTGTGACTCTGTGTGTAACTGTGATGGTGTGACTCTATGTGTAACTGTGATGGTGTGAGGACTGGTATTAATATCAAGACATAAAGAACAGGCTTATATACAGAATATCTCTGTATTTAGTTGCTCATAATCTGTTGCTGTTCATTGGGTTTTTCTCAGCTATGCGTCTCTCAGTCTTTCAGTTGGAAACGTTTCTTGCTTTGGCCCTGTTTTGACAGGAGGTCGGGATCTAGTCAGTCATTGGCTGCTGGGGTTAACCCCTGCCTGTCGAGAATCCATACCTTTCATTTTGTCGGGACCACCGCCATGTTTCACAAAACGATACGCCAACTTTGCACAAAAGTGAGAAAAATTTGGGCTAATAATTTTTTTTTATTTATAAACAAAAAATTCAAAATGATGATGTGTTTGAATGATTAAATATGGAAATAGTTCGTTCACAAGCCTATTTGTCTTCTTGCTTACAAAGTGAAATACATTTCTCACCAAACCCACGATCAATGAATCAAAATGTGTTTGTAAAATGATTTCTACAACTGATGTCACAGAGCAGTTTTACAGAAATCAAAAATAAGAAGGTGAACAACACACTTCTTCCAACAAAGGATAAAGACAAACCCCCCATTCTTCAACATATAGAAACATCTGTGGAATTCTCCATCATTTCAGATGATTGCACCAACATTGGACCATTTCCCATCTTCATCTTGTATTAGAAGAGGTCCCCCACCTTCAAAATTCCAATTAACCCCTGCTCCTTGGACGCTCCATGCCACTTAATCCAAGAGTAAAGCTAAATCTGGGATCTGAAGATTGGTCTGCGCACTCAAGACGAACTCCATCTGACCTGAATCTGGATCTGGCCATGGTGTCTGTTCTAGCTCAGATCACTGTGCACGTCATGTCTATTGTGCAGCTGATACCCTGCATGACTGGCTACTGCAACATGACTGAGGAGAGAACAATGGGAACAATGGGGAGCATGGGGAGGCAGATGCGAGATGAGATGTTCTGTAATCACCCGTGGCGTCTCCTCAGACATAGATTAAGCCCTTCTAGATTTGAAAATCCTTTCAGATCTGGAAGAAGGCTTGTCTGCAGAACTGAGATGTAAGGATTCATGCTCTGAAGGATGTAATGAAGTGTTTGAATCCAGACACTGTTGTTTGCCTGAGTTACAGACCGAACCCCATGCAGGACAGCGAGGAAGAGAGGATGAATGAGCTGGAGAGATGGTTTCAGGAGCTGCTCCTGTGGCTTGTATGTCCCTCGGTAAATGACTAGGCAGATAGTGTTACCATGAGAACAGCACAGCCAGCCATTGTGTGATGGGAGTGGAGTGGCTAAAGCAGCCATCTGTTCCAGCCTCGCTCCCTCTGGAGCTCTGGGTGGCATGGACAGCCCAGTCTGCCTAATCCTTACTCATATCACAACACTCCCTCCACCTCTAGACAGGCGAGAGAGAGAGAGCTGGTGGGGGTCCGATGGCTGCGGGAGTAGCAGATGGGTGATAAAATGCCAGGGTTGCAAGAGTCAAGGTTAACGCTCTCCAACTGTTGTTTATGTCGTTTACCTGGGGACGTTCCGGACAGGTGTTTACAAATAGACACCTGAGACTGATTGGACACAAACGTCACCCATCACGCTCAAACATGGGTCAAGTCCCTGGAACGTGAAGATGACCTTCTGCTGATGCAGGTACCCAACAAAATGGTCCAAAAAAAAAACTTGGCCTCAATGTTGCTAAAAAAAAAAAGGAAAAGACATCGAGATACACAAGCGTTCACCTGATGGTCTCTAGGAAAGCAAAGTTCTGCAAGAGATTTCCTTTCCACATTGAAGGGGTCTAGAACGAAAGGCCAAAGGGTCAATCCACCTCAACCAAGGACGCAAAAGACAGCATGCAGTAATTAAAGAGAAAGGTACAATGTAACACTGAAGGTAATGAACTGCCTTCAAGGCAAGAAACAAACAAAACTATTGCAGAACATAACTAGAACCATGTGCAGGAAGATCTCACAACAAACAAGATGGTAGCTAGGACCAATCAGGAGAAGTGTGTGGAGTGTCAGAACAAATAAGGCAGTGATTAGGATCAATAACAGTCAGTGGATGGAGTCTCGGAGCAAATGAACAGGGACAAACCACAGTCAAGGGGTGGTCTCAGAATAAACACGACTGAAAGCAATCGCAGTCATACATGAATGTATGTAAAGATATATTTATTCAAATATATGTACATAAAAAGACAGTTTTTAAAAACAGTTTAAAATGAATCTTCATTTTCCTACATTACACAAAAATGCTTGAGAATATCATTTAGAATTTACCTTCTGTCCCCTTGGTAATCATCTATGACACTAATCATCTAACCACAGCTCATTATTTGATCCCAAAAGATGATGTTTTACTTTGAAATGTACTTTTTAAAAGACGTTTACTGGTTATACTGGAACCACATTGTTGTGGAAAGCGAGTAGACTTTCCGAAAAGACCATTAGAATTGAAAAGCCATTCAAAAGTCCTGTTTTTTGCGATTACCTCCAAACACAGATTCAGACGTCCTGCCTCCTGTTCAGCTTTCTTAGACAATGTTTTCTATCAATCTTTGTTTTTAATGTTCATCGATCAACATCATCAACATGGTCCAGATCACTGTAGTGGACGTTTTACCAACGGACCTGCTGGACGCTCATCTGAAGCTTGGCTCTGCTCTCCCAAACGCATGTGGATACCTACACATAGCGATGCCTGAAAAGAAGCAGGTCGTCCATCATCATCCAGACGTCTCAAGGATTGTTTAGGTTGGTAAAATTACACTAGAGGGAGAAAGAGGCCTTGTCTTGTCAGGTGTTCAGGAAGAGGCTGAAGGAGAGTTTGTGGTTTGTAATATCAAGCCCTACAAGGTCTCCAGCTGCCTCAGACTGAATTCACAGCAGTTCCTGAGCCCGTCTGCTGCCACTTCCAGCTAAAACAGCCATAAACAAAATAGAGGAACCTGCCTCGATTATATATAATACAGAAAATAGATTCCATTGAACTTTAAATGAATCAGTGACTCGTTGTATAATGCCCTGTCTGAGACCAGTATGAAAACCATTATGGATTATATCTTCAACCACTGCTTTTATTAAAGGACCCTTGAAACCACCCTTTTCTTATGGTTCTTGAAGTGTTCCTCAAGGACCACTAGATAGTCTAGATGTTTGCTTTATCCCAGCTCACAACAGACAGTCTGGCACTGGTTTGATAACCACTGCTTTATTCAACCATGGCATTCACTAAAGCAGTGATTCTCAACCCTTGTTGGTTTGTTAATGAGTTGACTAGTTGAACTAAAGAACCTTGAAGAACCATATTTATTCAGAGTATATAGTTCTTTAAAGCAAAACATACAAGTAATATAGGTTCCTCTATAGGTTCCTCTTTGCTAGAACTATTTGATAGAGAGATAGAAGAGTTAAAGAACCCTGGGCAGTTTAACCAGGCAGAACTGTTTAGATGTTCTTTAAAGATGCTCTTTGAGTTATCTGGTTCTATGTATAACCACTGCCTTGTCCTTTATAGCAGTGATTCTGAAAGTGACCATCTAGATTTTGGCTTCAACCTAACATCCCAACTCCACACACAGACACAGATCAAAACTGGACCATCTAGGATGGGTTGAGTGTGACCCCAGATATCAATGAATGGTAGGCCCAAATGTGTCTGTTATCTGGGACTGCTTTATACATCCTAAAGAACCCACGAGGAACACTTTATAAGAACTCTCTGTTTCATTTAAGAGAGTCTGCATACTACCATAAGGTTCCACCACTTCCAAAGAACTGTTTGAGTAGGGGAACCCTTATTGGTGTTATATGAAAACAATTTGCAGTCATTCTGGTTCTATGTACTGTGTTCTATGTTGTTTTTTTTTTTTTTAGAGTGCAGATATTTTGACCCAAATCACAACACAGCCACAGAGCACAACAGTGGGCCAACTGGGATCAGGTTAAGTATCAATGTATTTATGCAGGCTTTGCCAAAGAACCCTTGAAGAACCTTTAAATGCTACATAATCATTATAGCTACAAATAAATTAGAGGAAAACCGTTGAGTGTTAAAAAAACCTACACACAACAAACAGGCCTATTTATTCAGACTGAACCCTTTAATCTGAAGACCTTCGTTTAGTTGTCATGGTTCTATGTGCAGAATATGCACTGCACTTCCCAAAGAACCCTTGAAAAACCCATTTTCTGATAGTAATGGTTTCTGATGAGGTCCTCAGTATGGTGGTGGTGTAAATCAACAACAGAGGAAATTGTGGACACTGTGGGCCATCACGGACTGTTTAAGACTCACTACTTTATATCTAATCCTCAACCTCTGCCAAAGAACCCCTGAAGAACCCTCTCCTTTCTAAAGCTGTTAGACTGCTCAGTGGTATCTGTGATATCTGCTGGACTTTCTGTGGGTGTACCGCTTCGTGAACGTCACTCTCAACGTCCTATGAAAAGATGCTCGGCCAGGCCTTTCCGTTCAGGCCCCGTTGTTCTTGACACCTTGTTGGGAAGGACGAGAATGGCGACAACAGCAGGATTTGCGTGTTCACAGGAGGAGGAGGAGGAGGAGCAGTGGGGGAAGCTGAGTGCTGAGGTCCGTACATTTGCTTCGGTCAGAAGGAGCTTTCTTTAAAGAAGGCTGCTCTGCTCAGCAGAAGCCTGGAACCTCGTCAGTTCTCTTTGAGCAGTGTCAGGACTGTCTCATGCTTAACTTTGAGAAAGGCAAAGCAGAAGGAAAAGATAGGGAGGGGAGAAAAAGCCTCGTTGCTCCTAGAAGAGAAAAAAGCCTCTTTGATAAAAGGTTGCATGGTTACAATGGGAAATATTGCTGGCTGTTTCCCATTGGCTGAGCCAGCCTGCGGTCTAAAGCCTGGCTGAATGATCGGCGTGTCTGTTTTTGACAGGTTGGAGATAAGAAAGTGCCCTCAGGTATTAGATGTCATTCCTCTCCCCCCCCCCCTTCAGCTGGAGAAAGCGGTTGGAGTACCTTCGCAGGAGCACCTTCCTGTGAATAGAGAATTTCACAACAACAAAGCCTTCCTCTCTCATTAAGTCGGCAGCAGAGCCAGCGCCGCTCCGGAGAGCACAATATCTCCGACACATGAGTAATCCCCCCCGCTCAATCTCGCACTGCGGCAGAATTTCAAATGTCCATAATAACTGAAGTTCAAAATGAAGGGCACAGATACACACCTACACACCTACACACCCACACACACACACACACACACACAATTGGACACAGTCCTCACGCAGGATGGCGTGGTCTTAGCAGTGACTAGGAACCTTCCTCCTCCACAGCTATGCAGTGTGAGGAGTCATGGGATGAGGACACTGTTCTGCAGAATCGTCTTCCTCCTTTTCTTCAGAGCAGAATTCTGTACTGTCTCTATCGCTCTGTCATGAAGGGCTCCTTCAGAGCCTTGAAGAACAGGCCACTACGATACACGGTCCCTCAACCACAGTAAACCCTTTCAGCACGATATGGCATCACTTTTAAAAGGTTCTCCACCAACCAGACCACCGACCTTTCAAACAGGCAACAAACCTTTAAAGCATTGAAATGAGTCACCTTTAACCCTATTGCCCCCGAAACAAATTAGATTGACATACATTTATTCACCATGTCCCTTATTTAGAGTATACTGGAGACACCTTTCAGGAGATCTTACACTACTCAGACCTGTCTTCCTGGAAAATATTAACAAATTAAACATGAACTTTTTAACCTGTTAAGACAATAAAGACATTTCACACCTCTGGAATCCAGTAGTTTTGGAGCTGAATATTCAATATTAGATTGAGATAGATAGATAATGATTAGATTGACAAGGATATTTATAGAAATCTGTTCATAATAATTGGCAGGTTTTTATAAAATAAAATAAAATAAAAAACAACAACCTGAATGTTGATTTACTAACACTAACATTCACTAATGCTCGTTTTATTGAAACGAACTTATTCACTAATGCTCACTTTAAGGTTCTATAACCTCGTTGACTTCTTGTCCGTGATGACTTGCTTATTCATGTTATTAATGTTAAATCTATTTTGTGAAAATGTCCTTGGCTAAGAAGCTGCTGTTAAGGAGAGGGACAATGGGTTTGCTACTGTTTGCACAGGGGCCAGCTCAGGCTGCGTGCTCAGTAAAGGAACACACTGTTGTTGTTTCTCGTCTGAGATTCTCAGAAACAAAACGAGATGATGTGGAGAATCAGGACAGGCCTGAGGACAAGCTGTGTCCACAAGGGGTTAAAAGACTACAGTTCCTTCCTGCTGCAGAGAACCAAAGATCATATCCTGGAGAGGCTGGAGAGAGATGTCAACTGGAACCTTCACCTCAGGACATCCTGTCCCTCTCTCCCCTCCCCCTCACACACACACACACACACACACACACACACACACACACACACACACTCTCAATCACACACACTCAATCACATACACACACTAAGATATATACACACATTATACACACAGAGATATATACACATTCACATTACACACACACACACACACACACACACACTAGCCCTGAAGAGTCAGCAGAGGGTTTGCCCATTGAAGATGATCGACCTCTTTCACGCCGAGAGGGCCATGATGAATGATTCATCCTGGGGTAAAGTGCTGACTCACTCCAGCATCTCCGCTCCATATCTCCAAAAGCAGTGGCTAAATGGGTTCACCAATAAAGCCCTCCAACACTGGGGAATCACACCTCAAATCCACTACCACTTTCTTAGTAGCTAATGTTTCTGTCACCCTGATATGCAAATTAGAAATGATACCGTGGACATTGTCTCACCATTAGCTGGGACACCCCATTAAACCACGCCTGAGCAGAAAAGCGACTTCAAAACCTGAGCAAGCTGACTGCCCCTAAAGCCTTTAAAGAGCAACACCAGTCCTGAAATATCACATGATGTCAACTCATATCCAGCATGCTAACACCACCCTGTCAGTTCTGGACGAGGGTTCCAGTCAGCATCAGTGTATGTAGCATGTTTCTAGACCATCTAAGATCAAACTAAACCCCCCCGCCCCACCTACAAGTACTGACATTTCTACATTTTACTTCTACATTTCAGAGAAATATGTACAACACATCTATAAAATGTGTGTCCAAATAAATAAAAAATATCCTTTATTATTTGTAGGATGTATGTATCAGTATTATCCCTTCTCAGGATAATTTAGTCCCGCCCCTCTCTCTGATAAGTGAGAGTCTGTATGCAGGTTGATCATCAGCCCCGCCCCCTCTCTCTGATCAGTCAGAGTCTGGTATGCAGGTTGATCATCAGCCACGCCCCTCTCCTGATCAGTCAGAGTCTCTGTGTGCAGGTTGATCATCAGCCCGCCCCCTCTCTCCTGATCAGTCAGAGTCTGTATGCAGATTTGAGCATCAGCCCGCCCCTCTCTCTGATCAGTCAGAGTCTGTGCAGGTTGATCATCCAGCCGCCTCTCTCCTGATCAGTCAGAGTCTGTATGCAGGTTGAGCATCAGCCCGCCCCTCTCTCTGAGTCAGTCAAGTCTGTATGCAGGTTGATCATCCAGCCCGCCCCTCTCTCTGATCAGTCAGAGTCTGTGTTACAGGTTGATCATCAGCAGCCCGCCCCTCTCTCTGATCAGTCAGAGGTTGATCATCAGCCCCGCCCCCTCTCTCTGATCAGTCAGAGTCTGTGTGCAGGTTGATCATCAGCCCCGCCCCCTCTCTCTGATCAGTCAGAGTCTGTATGCAGGTTGATCATCAGCCCCGCCCCCTCTCTCTGATCAGTCAGAGTGTGTTTGTACTGGAAGCCCCTTTGGCCTTTAAAATGGGATTTAATCCTGTTGGAAATAAACTTTATCTTTTCTGAGGGGATTTACTGACTGATATTTCATCACACAGTCAGAATCAGAAATAATTTATTAATCCCATAGCAAAATTATTGAAGTTGAACTCATCTATAAACAGAATAATATAAAAGAATAAACAGATACTGTGAAATAACTGCATGTTAAATTCTTCTGGAAAGACAGTGGCTTTGATAATAAGTAAATAAATTAGAGTAGTAAAGTAAAGTAGTTTGAAATGTGTTTTAAAACATTACACTATTTAACATAGTGGTTCATAGTGGTCACCCATTAAGGGAGGAGTTGTAGAGTTTGATGGCCACAGGTAGGAATGACCTCCTGTGGTGCTCTGTGGTGCGTTTTGGTGGGATGAGTCTTGCACTAAGTGTTGCAGTGTCTCATCACTGTTTGGTAGTGATTGGGAGTCATTGTCCATAATGGCCTGCAGTTTAGACAGCGTCCTCCTCTCCGACACTGCAATCAGAGAATCCAACTCAGCTCCCACAACATCACCAACCTTATGGATCAGTCTGTTGAGTCTGTTGGCATCTGCCGTCCTTAACCTGCTGCCCCAGCATGCGACAGCATAGAGGACTGCACTGACCACCACAGACTCACCACAGACACATAGAATATCCTGACCATTGTCCGGCAGATGTTGAAGGGCCTCAGGCACCTCAGAAAATAGAGGCAAATTTGGCCCTTCCTGTAAAGGGCGTCAGTGTTCTTAACCCAGTCCAGTTTATTATCAATATGTACTCCCAGATACTTGTAGTCCTCCACAGTGTCCACATTGACCCCCGTTGCCTTGGTCCTCCTTGGGTCCACCATCAGTTCCTTTGTCTTTGATATGTAGAGCTGCAATTACATGAGCAAGGAAAAACATATCAATTTAACATATCAAAGTTAAAGTAAAAGCTGAAATTATTTCATGTTTGTTCATGTTTGTTTATCTGCTCCAGAGAGTCCTATTCTTTTGGCAGTACTTGACATTACAGGGATTAGACAAGTTGTGTGTGCATTTGCACATATGTGTCAGCAGTAATTGAACTGAATGGTATCCACAATTTTTTTGGATATTTAGGGCTTCCAAGACAAAGATTCAGCCTAGATCTGTTCTAAATTTGACTTTTAATGGAGAATCACAATAATATGCACTCAGTTCAAAATTTCTGAAAGCCTTCATATCACACATGCTTGGACAGCCAATCAGAACAGAGCTAACAGTTTAAAGATCAGACATTCTGTCTAAATCCTCAGTCATATCTGGCATTAATGTGTGTCCTGGGTGATCCAATCATAAATGTCCAGCATGAATATAAGAGTGAACTGGATGTAATCAGTCTCAAGGATATATTATAATCCAATCACTCAAACCACATTTGGAAGTGGACAGAGACACATGGAACCACATTATTTTTGTAGTGTAACCACTAAAGTTCCTCAATGTGTTCCCGACACCAACCATTAGCTTTCTGAGCACACTACAGTAACTAACCAATTAATGGATATTGGTGATCCCTGGGGCACGAGGATGAGTGGAAATAGGTTCCTGATCTCTATATAATTAATTTGTGCCACGCCTCTCCTCCAGTGGACATGATGTGAGAAATCCAATCACCAATAGGAGATGCATTTAAAATTCCAGGTGTGAACAGTTAGCTATCATTTGGATTGGATCACCACCCCCCCCCCCCACACACCCACACACACTCTGAATAGTTTGAAGGAATGTGTTTTGAGGAAAATTCTGGAAGTGCAGTGGAGTTGCCCTTTTAGGGATCTGATGTGTACTTAAAAGTGTGCTAAGGGCAGTTTGGTTGATGGAGAAAGCAACGCCTGAAGCTACTCAGGCACTGACCTCTTCCATTGTTCAACCACCGAAGACACACACACACACACACACACACACACACACACACACACACACACACACACACACAGAGCCTCTGGCTGGAGGCCACTGAAGGGGAAGAATACATTAACTCAAGAGCTAAGATGAGCAAGAGTAAGTGCTAGAGCAAGAGAGAGAGAGAGAGAGGGAGAGCGAGAGAGGGACAGAGAGATAGAGAGAGAGAGAGATAGAGAGAGAGAGAGATAGAGAGAGAGAGAGCATAATGTTAACTCAATGTGACGGAAAGACCTTCCTACTGTGATGCAACGGACAGGATGAATGAAAGACAGAGGAAGCACAAAAATGCAGGAGAGGAAAGTCCAGTGTAAAATGATGGAGGCCCCCTGCTCCAGGCCGGTCCAATCAGGTGGAGAAAACCGGAGAAATCCCAACAATCGGGGCCACCTGTAGACCCTGCCCAGTGGACAGTGGTCAGATGGAGCTCTGAAGCCCATCATAGGATAGCACAAACAGCCTGGAGGACAAATAAAGAATGGCAGGAAGGAAATGGTCCTGTGGTCGGAGGACTTGTGACTCAGGAGAGGAAGACCTTCCCCCATGTTAAATCTGGGATCATTTCGAAAAAACACTCTCTGTATGTTTTTGGCCCCTTCTTATGCCATCGCAAATGTTATCCCAAGGATTTACAGGATGTTGTGAACTATACATCCTTATACATGGAAAAATATGGACATGCATTTTTATTAGTGTTGTTAACGCATTAACACAAAATTATGTCTGCACACACTCATTTTATTAAGCACCAATGCATTATGTTACATGTGTCACCAATGTCCTCCCATTATTCACTCTATTTATAAAGTGTGACACACCAGCCTGAGGAAAGGGGTGGTTCTAGGCCCAGGTTAAAACCCAGGTCTTTTTGTCCCCCCTCTGCCCCCTGTTTGAACGCAACATTTCAAACAAAAGAAATGAGCAGAAGGGACACCCTTTCAAATGGACAAAATGAGCAAAATACCCCCTGCTCTCAAGTTGACCCCTGTTTTATTTTCTATATTTCTGTCCTGAAAGTAGAAAAGGAACCAAATCAAACAGACTGATCATATATTTATCGAGGAAAATGATCCAATATTTCAGATACGTGAGGGTAAAAGCTGATCATTTGAAGGTGAAATTGGTGTCAGATCAATGGGAGACAATCAGGTGTGAGTGTGTGTGACCTGCTTTATTTCAAGATCAGGGGTTTGTGGAAGTGTATCATGGAGAACATAGGAAATTTCTTTGGAGCTCAGAAGAGTTTTTGATGCTCATCAGGCTGGAAAAGGTTATATAACCATCTCTAAAGAGATTGGACTCCACCAGTCCAGTCAGACAGGTTGGAGACCAAATCAAGAATATTACTATCCTCCCCAGAAGTGCTCCACCAACAAAGATCACACCGAGTGCAAGGTGTGTAATAGTCCCCAGCTCACAAAAGGACCCAAGGGAACATCTAAAATATTTAAAGGTCTTTCTCACATACTCTAATGTTAATGTTCATGAGTCCACTATCAGGAGAACACTGAGTAGTGAGACAGGGCTGAAGGAGAAATTTCAATTCAAGAAGTTTAAAAATAATGAAAAGTGTGATTAATGAATTGATTGACATCCTTATTTTTATACATTTCAAAAACTCTACAGTTCACATTATTTCTGTATATATTACATCTGCTTCTGGAAAGTATTCACAGAGCTTCACCTTTGGCACGGTTCATGTCAGAGCACAAACCAAGCCTCAAAGTCTAAGGAATTGTCTGTAGACCTCCAAGAAAGTATTGTATCGAGACACAAATCTGAGGAGCATTTCTGCTGCAGTGAAGGTCCCAATAAGCACAGTGTCCTCCATCATTCATAAATAGAAGGAGTTTGGAACCACCAGGACTTTCCATGGAGCTGACCGTCCGGCCAAACTGAGTGACCGTGGTAGGAGGGCCTTTGTCAGGGAGGTGATCAAGAACCCAATAATCGCTCCAAGGTTGCTGATCTCATCACTACTGGCGGTGCCACAGACCATTCAAAAAGGTTTGCTGTGTCTCCCAGCACAGTCTCAAGACCATGGAGGAGATACCAGGACAGACGCTGTTCCATGAGGAGAGCAGGACTGTGCTGTACCAGTATCTGCTCCTTTGTATGAAGAAGAACAGGAGGAACAGAACCAGTGGGCTACTGGTGTGCATGTTTCTGAACAAACTGTTAGGATCAGACTCAAAGAGGGTGGCATGAGAGCCCGACGTCCTCTATTGGGACATCAGAATTGGCAGGTCCACCAGTTGTGCCATTTGAGCAGCTTCACATTAAGCATGTGACAGATGCAAAACAATCTGGAGATGCCTGGAGACACTTTCCAGCATGACTAGTTTTATGGTGGGTCAGTAATCGTCTGGGGAGGCATATACTTAGAAGGTGAGGAGAACCCCATAGATCACAGAGAAAGGACGTAATGTGAAAAATCCACTAGTGTTGCTCTTTAATGCACATTTGGGTGGGGCTAATCTGCTAGTCTAAAACATGCTTATTTTCCATTCAAGGACTGAAGCCGACTATGGAACCCTTGGATGAAAGTGAAGGAAACAGGGTTTCAGCGATTATGGGGCCTTTAGTTCACTTATGACATGTTTTATTACACTGTGTTTACAAATGAACTTTATTGTCACAGCTACCATCATCTCATCTTCATCAGCTGCCCTGTGGACATCCCATGGACTTGAGAAGTGAGGACACAAAAGCACCTCTGTAGTTTGCTGAGGGAGCAGCTAAACACATCATCTCCTATAATGGATGTTACGCCTCCTATAAATCCTCTCCTGAACGCGAGTCCGGACCTGCTCAAGGCAGCCGTCAGCCGTGAGGAGATGATGAAAGCTGAGGAGGGCAGTCAGCCATGTTGGTTTTCCTCAGAGGTGCAGGAGTGCTGGTGTTAGCTCGCCGCCGCATTACTACGCCTCATTACTCGCAGAAGGTCAAGGCCACTGTTACCAGGACAAAGGATTAATAGGTAATAAAACTATACAAATGTGTCTCACCTTGTCTGTCAGGGGTCTGCTCTCTTTGCAAGCCGGCGGTGAGAGAAAAAAAAAAACTAACCAAAACAAAGAAGCACAGAAAGTGATGTAGACGGATAACGCTAATCTAGGTGTTCTAGAGGTCAGACAGAGCTCGGTTCCGCTGAGTACAGACACTGAGCTGGTGCTGCTCACTGGGATTAAGACTAAACACGGAGCCCAAGGTAATTTAAGGGGTCCAAGGAAAAAACTGTGACCTGAAGAAGTGACAGAATTCTGTGTCCCACCAGTGAGTAGGTGTTTCCAATAAATTGGCCTGTGAATGGAAGCACCAAGTAGGTGTTTCCAATATAGTGGCCAGTGAGTAGAAGCACCGAGTAGGTGTTTCCAATAAATTGGCCTGTGAATGGAAGCACCGAGTAGGTGTTTCCAATAAAGTGGCCTGTGAGTGGAAGCACCGAGTAGATGTTTCCAATAAAGTGGCCTGTGAGTGGAAGCACCGAGTAGGTGTTTCCAATAAAGTGGCCTGTGGGTGGAAGCAATGAGCAGGTGTTTCCAATAAAGTGTCCTGTGAGTGGAAGCACTGAGTAGGGGTTTCCAATAAAGTGGCCAGTGAGTGGAAGCACTGAGTAGGGGTTTCCAATAAAGTGGCCGTTGAGTAGAAGCACTGAGTAGGTGTTTGTAATAAAGTGGCCAGTGAGTGGAAGCACTGAGAAGGTGTTTCCAATAAAGTGGCCAGTGAGTGGAAGCACCGAATAGGTGTTTGTAATAAAGTGGCCGTTGAGTGGAAGCACTGAGTAGGTGTTTCCAATAAAGTGGCCAGAGTGTCTTTTTGTAAACAATTGTTTCATTGATTGACGTGCCTGTATACACATAAGCATAACGTTATATAACCTCTCACTGCCATCCTCCATGAAGGTAGGTGTTTCTAATAAAGTGGCCAGTGTGTGGACACTCTTTCTGCTTTTAAAGAATCGATCTCTCTCCTGGACATCAATTCTCCATGTCAGTCTTCTATCTGCGGCTGCTGTTAAATCACAGTGGCCTAACGCAGCACATGCTGAGATTTTCTCATTCCTCCCGACGCTCGCCTCGACACCTCCGCGTCTGGATAAACAAAAGGCAGATTTGATCCGTACGCCTCGCCGCTCCTCAATCTCATGATCTGGTTATTCTAGCTGGTTATTGGAGATTGTTTGCTGTCGAAGAGGCAATGGGATATAGAAGAGTGGCTTACGTATTCATCCTCTCTGTAATAAATCAGACGCTTGGTGCAGAGAGGCTTTCAGGTGGCGACGACATCGGGGAGAAGCCTAGTAAGCTTTGTCCTCCATGGGCAATGTGTTGTTCTTTACAGCCCTCACAGCTATCTCCAACAGCACTAATAAGACAGTCCTCCATCCTGTTGGGCTGATGCCACTGATAACATGGTCCAGCTTCCATCCCCTGCTGATCACATTCATTTGGCTTCCTCAGGAGGATCATCCCAGGTGATGAGGTGGTTGCGTCTCAGTGTGTGTTTGCCTTCCATTTTTCCAGGATTTGGTGGGAAATCGAGCAGACAGGGGACGGGATGACATATGACACAAAGCTTTGAATGTCAGTTAAGGTGGCTGGTTTGTATTTTCTACTTCCTATGTAGGGATACAATATAGGAAATGGATCTTCTACATCATACTCAACCGACCATGGCTACAAATGAACGCTTTCCTACTCAAAATATGATAGGATAGAACTTTATTGGACCCTTGGGAGGGTTCCCTCAGGGAAATTAAGGTTCCAGTAGCAGCATCAGTACAGAAAAGAGAAGAAAGTTATAATTTAGTAAAGAAACAGTATATAACTATAAAGAATATATAATATAGAGACTATATTACTATATACTATATAGATAAATAGTGCATGAATAAAGAGTCCAGTAGGAGGCGGTGTTGCACATTATTATTGCACTTTTGAACTGTTTATTGCACTAAGTTGTGTTGTATTGTCCTCTGCCACTGACACCAGAGAGTGCCAACCACAGAGCCAGCCCGCCTGATCAGCTTGTCCAGCCTGTGTGTGTCCTTCTTGGATATGCTGCCCCCCAGCACACCACAGTGTAGAACAGGACACTGGCGACCACAGACTGATAAAACATCCACAGGAGATTCCTGCAGATGTTGAAGGACCATAGCCTCCTCAGAAAGTACAGCCTGCTCTGTCCCTTTCTGTACAGGTAGCCGATGTTACATGTCCAGTCCAACTTGCTGTCCAGCCACAGCCCGAGATACTTATAGGAGTCTGTGGTGTTGTAACAGTCCCCGAGAGCTTCCTGCATTTCAGGAGACCACCTCCTGATGGATCTGGTGGTTGCAGGCTGCCTTTCACATTAGCATACAGCAGATCGAATGTCCTGTTGTTTCTTGTAGGACAGTCTATACAGTCCAAAGTAGCATGATTAAAGTCTCCAGAAATGATCGTGAACACCTCAGGGTGCTGTGTCTGCAGCTTTGAGGTAACACAATGTATCTGCTCACACACAGCAGCTGCGTCTGCGCTCGGAATGATGTAAATGCAGACGGCGATCATGTGACTGAATTCGAGGAGGACGCTAACAGCTCCAAATCCAGACAACATAAGTCTTTACAGGTCAGCCAAAACATTATGACCACCTTGTTTCTTTATTCACATCTGTTTCTCTGCAGACTTTATTCTCCTCCTTTCACCCTGATCTTCAATGATCAGGACCCCACAGGACCACCACAGAGTAGCTAGTATGTGGGTGGTGGGTCATTCTCAGCACTGCAGTCACACTGACATGGTGGTGGTGTGTTAGTGTGTGTTACTGGTACGAGTGGTCAGACACAGCAGTGCTGCTGGAGTGTTTAAACCCCTCAGTGTCTCTGATGGACTGACAACAGTCCACAGACTAGAAATGTCCAGCCGACAGCATCCTGTGGGCAGTGTCCTGTTAGAACTGTGCAGAAACAGATGAGCTTCTGTCTCTGACTTTACATCTACAAGGTGGAGACACTCGGTAGGAGTGTCTGATAAAGTGGACAGTGAGTGGACACAGTGTTTAAACACTCCAGCAGCACTGCTGTGTTCTGAAATTTCATCATAACTTTTGCCAAATGTTTGCATGTAAAAATGGCTACAGCAAGTACAAGAGGAGATTCTGGGACTTCTACACACAAAACTGTCCTGCGGTTCTTTACCCGATACAAAAAAGGGGGTTCCTCAAGCTGTAATGGTGAATTACTTTTTGATGCCCTGCAGTTGTGTTTCAAAGCCTAGGCTGCATTTCTCTGTTGCCATGCCCCATGTAGCTTTGTTACACTGTTCCAGATTGATCCACTTGTTGGGCAGTCCAACTGAGGACCTGTCCTACTTCGGCTACAGCCTAGGCTTTAGAACCAACGTCCCTGTTGAAAGGTATTTTAAAGAACCATACATGGAAAGTCCAATGTAGAAAACCAGACAAAGATCAACTGAAGCATTCAAATGGTTCATGAATTATTGTGGTTCTATATACACAACGTCTGCCAAGAGGCCCTGAAGAACCCTACAATGATTTTCAAGTCTCATACCGGTGGTGCCGACACAAGTCGGACAAATAAAAAATAACCAGAACGCATCAAACTGAGCCAGTTTCAGTCGAACAAGTTTACTAATACAAAGAAACAACCAAACCATGTTAAAGTAGTAATACAAGTAAAGACTGTCAAAATAAAAGTCCCTTCTACAAAGTGAAATATAAATAATATAATAACTAATAAATGAGCAAATAGGCAGTTTAAAAAAGTCTGTAATACAAACAAAAAGTGTCAGAATAGTTTGTCAGAATACAAGTCACTGATCTACACAAACTGTCAAAATAAAAGTCTCTAATTCAAACTATCAAAATAAAAGTCAATATTACAGACAGTGTTCAAGTAGTCAGAAATACAAATGAATAGACCTTGTCAAAAACTCACTAATATAAATTTTGACCATGTCAAAATAAGTCACACATACAAATAAAATAAAACTAAAATAAAAGTCACTCATAAAAATAATGCAGAACACATCACACTGCAAAGCTAAAATCTCACATTTTCTTTCCCCTTTTTGTTGATCCAAAGTAAGATCTCATTTGTGACTCGGATTTGTTGTTACCCGTGTGTTTTTATTTTTGTTAAATTAATATTTCTTATATAGAGTATGAAACCTGTATCCAACACTCAGTAAACACACAGGCTGTGCATAACCACATAAATCACATGTTACCAGTGATTGCATGCAGCCTGGAGAGCCAGAGCATCATTGAGGTCAGGTGCTGATTCTGGATGATTAGTTCTGCCTTTCTAGCTCATCCCAGAGGTATTAGAGGAAGCTCCACCTCCATCACTTCAGAGAACACAACACTGCCAGGCTTTATACCCCTCCACTCAGCCTTGGGCACGGTGACCTTAGGCTCTCGTGCCTCAGTGCTCTGCAGTTTAGCTGTTTACTAAAAGAACCTGCTTGGTGGAGTAATATTTGTCCCCAATTGTCTAGAACACATCTGTGTTATTTCCTCCCCTCAATGCTCATATGCACAGTTATACATTCAGCCCTAAAGGCGAGAGGATTCAAAACTTAGCAGTTTAGACCCACCGAGGCCCATCTGTACAGTATGATGTTCTCGGGGCTCTGAGGAGTTCTTCCCATTTTGTTTTGGAGTGCTGAGAAATGAGGGCACTTAGGAACCGCCTAGCTGCCATCTGAGATACAAATTATTGAAGAACTAACACACAAAATCCCTGCGGAGATCCAAACCAGATCAGAAACTTTGTCCGTGAAGTGTGTTAATGTCTTGAGGAGGAGCTGAGCATCACTCTTTTTTGTCATGGAAAACTCCAATGTTTTTTAAATGAATCTCCATTAGACTCATTTATACGCTCAGTTACACAGTATGACAGTGATACTAATCATACACAACGAGCAGTATAATATACTCAGTAGCACTCTATCAGTATATCTCAGTAGTAGTATATCAGTATATCTCAGTAGTAGTATATCAGTATATCTCAGTAGTAGTATATCAGTATATCTCAGTAGTATTGTATCAGTATATCTCAGTAGTAGTGTATCAGTATATCTCAGTAGTAGTGTATCAGTATATCTCAGTAGTAGTGTATCAGTATATCTCAGTAGTAGTGTATCAGTATATCTCAGTAGTAGTGTATCAGTATATCTCAGTAGTAGTGTATCAGTATATCTCAGTAGTAGTGTATCAGTATATCTCAGTAGTAGTGTATCAGTATATCTCAGTAGTAGTGTATCAGTATATCTCAGTAGTAGTGTATCAGTATATCTCAGTAGTAGTGTATCAGTATATCTCAGTAGTAGTGTATCAGTATATCTCAGTAGTAGTGTATCAGTATATCTCAGTAGTAGTGTATCAGTATATCTCAGTAGTAGTGTATCAGTATATCTCAGTAGTAGTGTATCAGTATATCTCAGTAGTAGTGTATCAGTATATCTCAGTAGTAGTGTATCAGTATATCTCAGTAGTAGTGTATCAGTATATCTCAGTAGTAGTGTATCAGTATATCTCAGTAGTAGTGTATCAGTATATCTCAGTAGTAGTGTATCAGTATATCTCAGTAGTAGTGTATCAGTATATCTCAGTAGTAGTGTATCAGTATATCTCAGTAGTAGTGTATCAGTATATCTCAGTAGTAGTATATCAGTATATCTCAGTAGTAACAGTATAATATAGTATAGTGGCCGGTTCACCCAGGGGCGGTAGGACGTTCGTTCGGTAGGACGTGTCCTGTTCTTTCTGTGTTTTATTTTTTCTTTTGTAGCTCATGGTCTGGGGACATGGGTTCGGGAGGGGAATCATAATGTTTCTTCAGTGTTTTTTTTTTATCTCAGACTGGTTCTCATCACAGGTTAGATAATGTCCACCACCGTGGATGCTGCAGTAGTCTGAGACACTCTCTCTCTGTGTGTGTGTTTCCTTCAGGAGCGCATGTCTGTAGTTAAGACACGTTTAGGATCGATAGTGTTTCCCAGTGTGTTTATGAAGTTTTAGCACAGTGGTGAGTATATTTTTTGGAGAATACTAATGAATGAAATTATTACCCAACACCACAAATAATATAAATAATAAATGGAATGAAAAAAGTTTTCCTCCAAAGTTATCTCACTAACTTATTCCCACCTGGAAGTATAGCACAACGAGGGCAATCACAGGATACAGTAATACACCAGTAAAATTCATTAATACACTCCATTAATGTTTATTCAGTTAATTCAGCTCCTGCCCACTAGCTTCTAATATACACTAGGTGTCTAAATGTTTATGGACACCCAGTCTAATGAACACATTCAATTCTATCATTGCTGACACAAATGTGCAAATGCACACACAGCATGTCTAGTCCCTGTAGAGAAGTAC
>CM067516.1:220897-323397 GCA_034509495.1 Acestrorhynchus altus | reverse complement strand
TTTAACCCTAAAATGCTGTAACCCTGTCACTTCATAACCCTATAACATCATTACTGCATGACCTGGTAACTTTATCCTCCTACCACCCTGTAACTCTACTGCTGTACTCTGAACAGTGTGGTTCTTCAGCTCGCTCGTCCACAGTGAAGAGACACAAGACCGACACATGTGTGACACAAATGACAAAGACGTCCGCCAGCAAACAAATGAGAAATAAATCTGTCTATCAATAAGCAGCTTGGCCCAGAGCCAGGAGGCCATGGTGTCTCTCCCTCGGTCCCACCCACAAACTTTCATTTCAAGAAAGAGAGAGTGAGAGAGAGAGAGAGAGAGAGCGAGAGAGAGAGAGAGCACAAAGATAATGAGATACTGGGAGGGCAAGATGGAAGGTAGAGAAGGAAAGAGACAAAGAGAATGTGTGTGTGTGTGTGTGTGTGTGTGAGAGAGAGAGAGAGAGAGAGAGAGAGAGTGTATACCGAGTCGGCCTGATTTATCACGAGCAGGACGTTTTTTGTTTTTTGTTTTGGTGCTGATTTGAGCCGTATGATTGGACGACGCTTTTTAATCTGGTTTTTTTTTTTGTCTTTTTTCAGGGAGGGAAGGGGGGAGGAAAGCAGCTTAGCTGTTCACTCTTCTCATCGGCTGTCCAGAGCAAGAGGGAGCTAAAGAGGAGAGTATGAGGCCTGGAGCTCAACTCTGAAGCCACCAGAAGAACTCAGTGGGACATGTTTACATTCTGAAAATGTATTCCAGTTAAATTCAGTTCACATATTCTATTTTAAGACCTTCATGACCCCTGATGCTTAACATCTGTCAACATCATTTACATTTACATTTATGGCATTTAACAGACATGCTCTGCTGTTCACTCAAATATCCTTAGCTAGTAGACGAGGTTAGAATCCAGAGATACCTTAAGCTTAGATGCTGTTGAAAACAAATGTCTTTGTGGGGACCTAACAAGATTCAGTATAAATGGAGTTAAATTCTATTGAAAACAGATGGTCTTCAGTTTGACGTGTCTCAGCTGTTCGGACCCCCAGGGGAAGTTTGTTCCACAGAAAAAAGTCTTGATGCTTGTCTTCCTTGCAATTTGAGGGACGGTGGGTCAAGCCAAGCTCTACTTGATACTCTTGGTGCAGCTCGAGTTTTGACCATTGCCATCATGTATGGAGGTACTGGTCCATTTCTGGCTTTGTAGGCCAGCATCAAAGTTGTTTATCTGATGTTCAGCTACAGGGAGCCAAAGAAAGGAACACAACAGAGGAGTTAAATGTCTGAATTTGGTGACATTGAAGACAAGACGCACTGCTTCATTCTGGATGAGTTGCAATGGTCTGATGGTCTGCATAGGAAGGCCAGCTAGAAGGGAGTTGCAGTAGTCTGTTCTTGAAATGACAAGAGCCTGAACCTAAGCACCTGAGTGGCCTCTCCAGAGAGAAAAGATTGAATTGTCCTGATGTTGTAAAGAAGAAATCTGCTTGAGTGAGTCAGGTTTGCAACATGAGCCAAGAACAATAACTGGTCATCCACAACTATACCAAGGTTCCAGGCTTCTGCAGATTGAGTGACCAGTGATTTTCAAGGGAAATTGTAAGGATGAGAACCAGTGGTTCCAGGAATGAATAGTAGATAAGTCTTGCTATGGTTGAGCTTGAGGTGATGGGCTGCCATCCATGATGAGACATCAGAGAGGCAAGCTGAGATGTGAGATGAGATCTTGGTGTTGGAAGATGGGAAAGGCAGGATGAGTTGAGTGTCATCAGCATAGCAGTGGTAAGAAAACCCATGAGAAGGTATTACTTTACCAAGAGAAGTAGTGTAGAGAGAAAGGAGAAGAGGACTGAGGACTGAGCCTTGAGGAACACCAGTAGAGAATCTGCATGGAGCTAATGTGGCTCCCTGCCATGTGACCTGGCAAGAATGCTCTTCCAGTAACCCATCACAATGCAGAACCAGAGATTCCAAGGCGACTGAGGACTGACAGGAAGATCTTGAAGATCTACTATGTGAAAGGCTGCAGAAGGAGAATTATAACAAACAAACAATAGTTTGTTCCTCTGATCTCCTTTCCTTTGCTCGTCATATAGATGTTTGTTTTGATCAGAAGACTGTCCAACACTGCCAATGGAGTGCACTCCCCCACAACAGCAGCCCTATTACACTCTCCATGGTGGATGTTCAGCACTGAGCAGACTAAATTCACAGAAATCCGCCGGATCAGAAAGTGTCCCTGGATGTGTCCTCAGAGCGTGTGCTGGACAGTTAGCCCAGGTCTTTGCTGACATCTTCGATCTGTCACTGGTCCAGTCTGCTTTTCCCACATGCTGGAAGACAACAACCATCATACTGGTGCCCAAGTGATCTACTGCAGCATGTCTAAATGAGTTCCGCTCTGTCACACTCACCTCCGTTGTCATGAGGTGCTTTAAGAAAGTGGCTCTCAGTTACCTGAAGGTGGTGATACCACCATCACTGGACCCCCAACAGTTTGCATAATGCTCAAATAGGTCGACAGTCAGTACCTCACATCTGGTAAATAAAGGCACAACAGCTTACTATACTTCCTGAGGAGACTAAAGAAGGACCATCTGTCTCCTCAGATCTTCTCAAACTTCTGCATCATGGAGGAAGGCTCTGCAAAGGGTGGTTAAAAAAGCACAACACATTATTGTTACATAGCTCCCAACACCATCATCACAACACCAGCATTATCACCTTGTGATCTGATAGAATGAAATACAGTTACTCAGGCTCTGTTTCACAGAAATAGAAATAGACTTAGGAAAGTTAAATATCGAAGTAGAAGTAAAAGTATTGCACAGTGTTGAAGTGCTGAAGTAGCAGCAGAACATAGCAGCAACACATCAACGTGACAGTGTCCATAGTCAGTATGGGTGTGGCTGTGTTCAGCGAAGTGTCAGTATGTGCGGGATGGAGCACAGTCAGTATGGGTCCTAGAGAATTCCACAACCATCTCTATGGTCTTTTGGATGTTGAGAATGAGGTTGTTGTTTCCACACCATCATTCCAGACCCTCTACCTCTCTCCTGTATGCTGATTCATCTCCGTGGATGATGAGTCCAACCACCACTGTATCATTTATGAACTTCATCACATTGCTGCTCATCAGTCAGTCAGTCAGTAATTATTTTAGCTGCTTCTTCCTGAATAGGGTCACTGTTAATCCAGAGACCACCTGGAGTTATTGGGTGCAAGGCAGGAATCGCACAACCACAAGAAATCCATTGGTCATTGGTCATTTACCTGGTTCTGATTATCTGAAGACTTTTGGCCGCTTTGTGACACTGAAAACATGTGAACATCAGAGCACAGTGATCATACTGGAGCAGGTCATATCTGAGAGCGTTCATATTCCACATGTCAACAAATGAAAACCATGAATTGTGCTCACAAAAGAAATTCTATTTGCATTCCCATGTATGAACTCTAGTTCAAAGAACCCGTTTAATAAAGGTCCCCAGAAGATCTTTAGGGAACTATATTTGGTAAAGGCTTACATTCTTAAGAATGGGTTCCTCTACGAACCTTCTTCAAGGAGACTTCCCACAGGAATTGATCTGAGAGTTCAGTACATGGGCACGGTCCATTTGGACACGGTCGACATACCTAATCTGTGGTTCTCCAGAAATCAGTGGTCTGAGGTTTGCTTCTGGTTTGGTCTGCTGCAAGTGTGGAAGCTATCTGCTCTGGCACTGTGTGGAGAGTCTGCATGATTGGTTAATTTTGTCATGTGGCTGCTTTTCCTCCAAGAAGCTCCTTGTTGGCAGGGGTTCCTGCAGAGTGAAATGTCATGATTCCAGAAAGTGCTTCAGGCTTGAATGTTTGTATCTAAAGGAAATAATGAACAGCGATAAAGGGATGACCCTGGGCCCTACCGTTCTGCAAAAACGAGTGCAGAAAATCGATGTTTGAAGTTGCATACTTTTTTATTCAGGACAAGCATGAAAACACCCAGAACCTGAACACAGATAATCTCACACAGTCCTAGAAGATACAGCAGCACACTGTCTATTGTATCAAGACAAAGTATACAGAAACATGGCGGGTTTTGATGCATGTTGTATTAAATAGGTCAGCATGAACAGGTTGAGTAGATGATTAAACACACTGAGCTCTGTGCATTTCAGTCATCAGAAAGACCACAGACAGTGGAGGAGACTCCCACACAAGGTTACGCTCATTTTGATTTCGGATTGCAGTGAACTGTCAGAAAGAAGAAAAAAACATCCAAACCATTGACGGGAAGAAAATGAGGAAGGTCAGGGAACATCTAAAGGAGAGCTGTAGAATGATCCAAAGAGCACCTGCCGCTCAGAGCCTGGCATCGAGAATCAGTTCCGCACTGACTGTAGAACCACTGAGGTGCGCTTATCATAAAATATTAATAGATGAAAAAGAAGAGAAGGACCTTTTGAGTTCATACTTTGTTAATTATTCATAATGAACACGTCTAACATTGCATTCCATCAGTTTGCGAGTTGAGTGTTGGCTGAAACTTAGCGATTAAAATGGAAAAGTGTTTAAAGGAATTCGGACCTTCTGGAGGGAATGCTTAAAATTCTGGACTGTGTTCTGAGTGTGAGAGTGATTGCATGAGAGCGGAAGTTGATTATCCTCCCATCCTCTCCCACAGAATGGGAAGACCTTGAGTCTTGGGGACTGTATTTATTTGGAAACGGAGATATTGAGCTTGGAGTTGAATTAAAATGAAGCTGCTGGGTGACCTAATTCTCCACTCTTCAAACACTGCCTCTGAGGTACTCTGTCTGTCTTTGTGGGTCATTTTTCTTCCTCTGCGTCTACTGACCAAGCTTTTATAGATTTCCGTGGAAGTTCTTTCACCACTCTACAGTCTCCGTCACGCCCTTATAAAGAACCCAGACTGTAAGCAGTTTTGAATGAACCCCTCGAATGAATGGATCTCACCCGTAACACATTCGTAAACACATTCCCAACCCACATAAGATTTGTCCTATGTACATTTCCTGTACGTTAGGAGTGTTAGTAGACTCGGTGCAGCCTGATAAAGGTTCTAATCTGAACCTACTACAGTCATGAAACAGCTGGGACACATCATGAGCACATTCTTGTTTAAAAATATGGCCATTGGACCTTCATTGTAACTTTACTGAGAGATGGATGTGATATAACTAATTACACCCAACTGAACAAATGTCTTTTAAAATGTAATCATGTAGAACCGTCTACCGTCTCTGACATCGACTGGAAGAACGACGTTCCCACTCCTCCATGTGGAATTCTTTCAGCTCTGTGATGTTTCAGCGTCAGTCTTTGTACAGACGCTCTTACGTTCTCCTCAAGCAATTTTCCTCATAGCAGCTGTGAAGCATGGGGGTGGAAGTGTGATGTTTGGAGCTGCTCTGCTGCAGCAGGGTGTGGAGATCTCTCCATCATAGAAACCACTATGAGATCTTTATGGTATCAGAGGGGGTTTGAGGAGAACGGAAGAGCGTCTGTACAAAGACTGACGCTGGAACATCACAGAGCTGAAAGAATTCCACATGGAGGAGTGGGAACGTCGTTCTTCCAGTCGATGTCAGAGGCGGTAGACGGTTCTAGAAACATAAATACCAGCTATTAGTGCACTTGGGTGTCTTTTTTTCCTCACAAAAAATTGCTTCTCTAATAATTACATTTTATAAATGATGTATAAAAGACGTATCGTATTGGATGTGTTGAGTTATATCACCTCCATCTCTCAGTAAAGTTACAATGAAGAAGTTGTAATGTGTGATTTACTACAATAACCAGTGAAATAAGGTTTAATACAGTTTATAGATCATATTTTTACTCATTATATTTGTGTCTCCTGTCCTAGAAGCACCGGCGACGTTGCTAGGTTACACGTATGTGGTAAAGGAAAACTTCAGTCAAAGTGCTGTTATTATGCCATAATGGCACTCTTAAAATGCCCCTCAGCCAATCAAATTGCAGACTGATAAATAACTGTGGTGTACAATTAGATATATCGACTGTATTTAAGATGTCTCCACACATGTTAAAGGAGCAGGGCTCCACCCACTCGTAAACCCCATATGAGTGATGAAATACTGTACAATTAACCTGATTTTACCTCCACAGAGGTTCTTAGTGTTCTGTTCCACTCAAACTTTGACCTAATGCAAGCTGAGACAATTACCAGGTGGAGATTTCACACCGCCTTTGTTCCTTCCGTCTGTTTCTGATGAACAAATCCTTTTCTTCCTTCCACCTTTATTCATCCAACTCCATCTCGTCAGACGGATCAGCCCCTGCATGACAATGTGATAGTAATCTCTGATGACAGGGTTTCTCTAATTAGTGGAGAGCAGTCGGTGGGTTTTAACCTGTGAGCAGTGGCTCAAAGAATTTCCCTGGGAAGGTAGAACCGTCCAACTCACTCATGTTGAAGTGACATTTTCAAACCATGGGAAGGTCAGTGTGTAGTGGAAATATAAAGAACAATGAAAGAACCGTGTACTGCGGGTTTGGAAAAGATGTCCACATGTCCTACTAGTAGTAAGTAAACTTCTGCTGGGTAATATATCATAAACATACATATATAAAAACTATTTTTATGAGCATGACGAGCAAAAGACTGAATCAAGAACAATAATTAATGAGGACAAGCCTGAGTCAAGACAAAGACTGAAAGACATCAAGACTGGGTCAAAACCAAGACCAAGGCCAAGACCAAAACAGATCAAGAAGGATTCAAGATCAAGACCAAATCAAGATCAAGGCCCAAAGAGATCCAAGCATGAGTCAAGACCAAGACTGAAAGACATCAAGACTGGGTCAAAACCAAGACCAAGGCCAAGACCAAAACAGATCAAGAGGGATTCAAGATCCAGACCGAATCAAGATCAAGAGCCAAAGAGATCCAAGAATGAATCAAGACCAAGACCTGAGTCGGAGGTTGACGAGATTAAGACAAGAGTAAGTACAGAAAGTATGGAGTCTGAACATCTTAAGTGAAATAAAAGTAGAAGAAATCGAACTGGATTGCACTTCATTTCCTTATAGAAGTTCAGTGGAACTATTAAAGCCTCTGAAGGATCTGCTCAGCATAATAATTGATATTTAAAACCGATAAACTCTGATTAAATGCTGATTTGGGTTTGTACTTTACTCGTTGTATTCAGATACTGACACTTTCACTGTTCCTCAGGTTTATCAAAGTCCAGACCATGTGATCATGAGCCTCAAATTTGGTCCAGATATCACTGGCAGACTCTCCTCTGAAACAGAGTCAGAGTTCTCTTCTCTTACAAACATCATTGGATGTGGATCGTTTTATCACACTGAGGAGCGTTAGCATCTTATTTTACACTTAAACGATCGGACAGCGCAGACGGAGCGAGCTGTAACCCATCTCTGTGGGAGTGACTGGACAGTTGAAACAAATCTAATTTCATCAACCAACAAACCAGTCCATCCTCCAGCAGAGCTTCCTCTTGTAGATCTTGAATATTTCAGCAGTGTGGGTTCGCAGAAAGCTCTGCAATTGAAATTCATTCTTTCTGGCGTAGCGACCTTTTTGGAACAGCACGGATTTGCTTATGAATGTGAAGCTAGTCCTTCCAGCCCAAGCTAACCTCATTCCCCAACTCTGGGGGGACGTCCTTGCTGGGATGGGAGCATTTGATATGCAAACAGTCAGAGAAATTAAAAGACAAACTAGTCTGAAGGGAGAGAGGTGACCGTTAAACCTCCTGCCTTCTGAACTAGTTTCACCGAGAGCTGCTATTAAAATTACATGCCAGAACAACAAACAAAAAAGCACAGCAAATGATTGCAATCCCACCCACCTCTCCAGAGTTTCTGCTCATTAACTGGGATGAAGCTAAAAGCTTGTTTTGTGTTGTTGCTTTTTATGGAGGTTGATGAACAGTTGTTAGAGCTGCAGACATTTTATTTTCTTGGTTCTCCTTGAAATGTAGAAAAAAAAGAGAAAAGGCTTTGCAATAGATTTGAGTGTTTATCCTCAAAAGCACAAATCATGCTGCTCTGATGGAGCTGATGAAGCTCCTTCATAATAATAAAGATACAACAAAAGGTTCTTTGATCAGTGCCACAGAAGAAGTATTTACATTTATATTCATGACATTTATGTGAGCTCCACTCCAGAGCTCTTCTATAGCAGTTCTACCAAAAACCCTTCCTAGGAACGTGATGGTGTGTTTGAGAGCTAAACAATCAGAAAAAGAAAGCAGTGCTGCTGGAGTGTTTAAACCCTGTGTCCACTCGCTGTCCACTCTATCAGACACTCCTACCGAGTGTCTCCACCTTGTAGATGTAAAGTCAGAGACAGAAGCTCATCTGTTTCTGCACAGATTGTGTTGGTCGTCCTCTAGTCCTTCATCAGTGCTCACAGGACACTGCCCACAGGACGCTGTCGGCTGGACGTTTCTGGTCGGTGGACTGTTCTCGGTCCAGCAGTGACACTGAGGGGTTTAAACACTCCAGCAGCACTGCTGCGTCTGATCCACTCGTACCAGAATATGACTGTAGCTGGGTCTGAAACTGTGCCTTGTTCACCGTTACTGAGATTCTGTTTCTGATCCCCTAGTTTGTTGTAAGACCTGGTCCTGACTGTAATCGGTCACTGATGAATGACAAGGCTTTCCTGTAATCAGACTGTATTTCCTTTTATAGGTGAAACGATATGATCAGGTTGTGTGTTTTGCTGTTGATAGTTTATAGTCTACTTTCAGAACCGATCGTACATCACATCTGAAGCTAGCATACTAAGAGGGTGAAGACAAGCACATGCTTCCTCTGATACATGTAAAGTCAGCCACCACCTCTTTTGGACCTTCAATCATCTCATCATTGCTGGGCGTCCAATGCACGTGGAGTGAAGCACCAAGTCCCCAGTTCTGCTACAGCAGCTAACAAACCCCAGTACCAGCCAGCATGGCATTGGGTGTGAAGTGGGTAGAGAGTGCTATCTACCCACCCAGAGAGAGCATGGCCAATGTTGCTCTCTTGGACTGATGGCAAGCAGCATGACCCAGGACTAGAACCTGCAATCCTCAGTCACAGTCCTCGCCCAAGTAGACCACTGAGCCTCCTGGAGCCCCCTTTAAAAAACAAAACTGTGTGCAGTGTGATCATAAACATGCTGCTGGAGGCATCTCTTACCAGTAGACACATGGTCAACCCGTACATTTCCATGTCACTAGTGCACTGACCACTAGAGGGGCTGCAAAAATGGACTAGAATATGACATGCAAATGCATATGGCATTTAATCCAACATGACATTTGTTATAGAATTAATCTCAGTATGTTCCATCACAGCAGAATAAACCTCTCTGTTTCTTCTCTTTCTGCGCGGAATGTGTTTCTGAACGATGAGCCAGCCTGCACAGTCAGACGTAATTCATTACAAAAGCATAAGCAAAGTTATGTTGAACAGGTTTTGATTGTTGTATAGTTTTCTTAAACTTGATTTTAACTAACTTGGGGCGGCACAGCAAGAAGGACCTGGGTTCGATCCCGGGTGGGGCGACCTGGGAAGTTTCTGTGTGGAGTTTGCATGTTCTCCCCGTGTTCTCCCCGTGTACTCCGGGTACTCCGGTTTCCCCCACAGTCCAAAGACATGCATGGCAGGTGAATTGGTGACTCTAAAGTGGCCCTTAGTCTGTGTGTGTGTGTGTGTGTGTGTGTGTGTGTGTGTGTGTGAGCCCTATGATGGATTAGCGCCCTGTCTAGGGTTGTTTCCTGCCCTTGCGCTCAGAGTTGCCGTCTGGGCACCGGCTCACCCGTGACCCTATTCAGGAATAAGCGGTTCAGAAAATGGATGGATGGATAACCTGTGTAGAGTTCAATGTGAAACCTGTGTGGATTTATTATCCCAAACATCAAAGCATCAATTACATACATCCACAATCTGCAAGCAGAGAAACAGCCTTCAACACTGATAGCAGGTAAGTAATAAACATTATGAGTGCACACGTAGGGAAGGTAGCCTGGGGGAATGACTACACACTGATGGAGAGAGGAAGACACACCCACAATGTAAACTGATGGTTCCTGGAGCCAATAAGTTTTACTCATTAAGACTGAACTGCCCCAATAGAAGACCCACCTTAAATGTAAGTAAAGCTCAGTTGAATTAATTTACCTAAACTCAAAATCTGCCGAAACGTTGATCTTAAGTAAAATTAGTGAGTTCGAGCATCATCTGTTCATTTTGAGTTAATGTGGCTTAATCGGTTTGAGTGATCCTACGTTTCTGTCGTTTTTAAGTTGTTTACTTAAAATAGTTCATTAAGAAGTGTTGGATTTTACAGCCTACAGGGTAGAAGACATTAGGTGACATTAGCACCATTGTTATGTTTAGCTTCATTCATCCTGAGCAGTAATCAAACAGCCTTTGTTCCGGACCGCAGGACCTGAAGACGGCAAGATGGGCCACTTCAGAGAACACTGTCATTGAATCGCTTTGTCGCAGCTCTCAAAATCTGAGGACAGATCAATATTCATAATTAGCCTGGCTGAGGTGTGGGGGTGGCAGGGATCAGAGGTGCTTAATGAGACACCTTGAGAACCTCCATTTCTTTTCTACTCTTTTTTTAAAAATAGTTTTCGGGCCTTTGGTTGTTTAATTAAGGTTCTTGTTCAGTTTAGTTCCGACAAACTGAAACTCTTACATATCTGAGTTCACTGGCTGTTATGTGATTCAATATTCATTAGTGCAAACATGTTTTCAATCAGTGCGAGACAATCTTTGTAAGTGGATGTGTCCTGTGTTATTTAAAGAACAGGGATCTATCAGTCTGATCTTCACAACATGTTTGTGGAAATGCATCAATGCAAATGTTCATGTTCATGAGACCACCATCGGGACAATGCTGAACAACAATGGTGAGCATGGCAGGGATGTAAGGAGAAGCTGCTGCACGTCTGCAGTTTGATAAAGATCACATGGACAAACCAGAAGACTACTGGAGCAGTGTGTTATGGACAGGTGAGACCAACATATATCTTTATGGTTTAAATGAGTAAGTTTCATGTTTGGAGAAAAGAAAACTCTGCATTCCAGCCTCTAAACCTGTTTCCATCTGTGAAACATGGAGGTTGTAGTATCATTGTGTGGCCCTGTTTTGACACATCTGGGCCAGGATGGCTTGCCATCAGAATGTGGGTCATGCAGTAAGACATTGACCCTAAACACACAACTAGTTCTACCAAAGAACGTTTAAAGAAGAATGAAGGTAATGTTCTGGAATGACCCAGTCAGAGTCCTGATCTAAATCCAGTAGAGATGTTGTGAAGGAGCCGAAGAAGCAGTTGTCTTAATCATTATTTGCCCCACAACACACAGTGGGGCAAAAAAGTATTGTCAACCACTGACTGTGCAAGTTCTCCTACTACTAGAATTTTTAAAGAATATATTTGTAAATGGTGGAAAATAAGTATTTGGTCCCACCAACAAGCAAGATTTCTGGCTCTCACAGACCTATAACATCTTGTTTTAGAACCTCATCTGTCCTCCACTCATTACCTGTATTAATGGCACCTGTCTATCCACAACCTCAAACAGTCCAAACTCAACCACCGCCAAGAACAAAGAGCTCTCAAAGCTGTCAAAGAAAACTGTAGACCTGCAGCAGCCTGGGAAGAGTGAATCTACAATACACAAGCAGGTTGGTGAGAATAAATCAACTGTGGGAGCAATTGTAAGAAAATGGAAGACATACAAGATGATTGATAATCGCCCTTCATCTGGGGCCGCACACAAGATCTCATCCCATGGGATCAAAATGATCATGGGAACGTGAACAAAAATCCCAGAACTACACAGAGGGACCCGATGAATGACCTGCAGAGAGCTGAGACCAAAGTAACAAAGGCTACCATCAGTAACAGACTACGCCGAGAAGGACCAAAATTCTGCAGTGCCAGACATGTCCCCCTGCTTAAGCCAGTACATGTCCGAGCCCATGTGAAGTTTGCCAGAGAGCATATGGATGATCCAGAAGAGGAATGGGAGTATTTCATGTGGTCTCATGTGGTCAGATGAAACCAAAATAGAGCTTTTTGGTAAAAATTCTATTTGTGTTTGGAGGAAGAAGAATGCTGAGTTGCATCCCAAGAACACCACACCTACTGTGAAGCATGGGGGTGGAAACATCATGCTTAGGTGCTGTTTTTCTGCAAAGGGGACAGGACGACTGATCCGAGTTAATGGAATCATTAAAGTCCATGTTGCCCAGTGACAGCTCCAAAACATCACTGCTCTAGAAGAGATCTGCATGGAGGAACGGGCCACAACACCAGCTACAGTGTGAGCAAACCTGCTGAAGACTTACAGGAAATCTGTCATAACAAAGGTTATGTTACAAAGTATTGAGCTGAACTTTCGTTAATGACCAAATACTTCTTTTCCTCCATAATTTACAAATAAATTCTTTAAAAATCCTACAATGTGATTTCCTGGACTCTTTTTTCTCATGTTGTCTCTCACAGTTGAAGTGAACCCATGATGAAAATTGCAGACCTCCCTCATTTTTATAAGTAGGAGCACTTGCTCTATCAATAAACTCAAAAAGACTCGAGGCTGTAATTGCTGCCAACAGAGCTTCAACAAAGTATGAAGCAAAGGCTGTGAACACTTATGTACATGTTATATCTATTTCTAATAGATTTTCAAAGATTTCAAACTAACTTCTCACTTTGTAACTGTGGGGTATTGTGTGTACAATGATGAGGGGAAAATGAATACTTTCCAGATGTTATTATATCATTAAATAATTAAAATACATGGAGAATTATCATCACCAATGCACATATCATGTATTATATATTATATAAGTATATACGGTATATAAAGTGTGTGTGTATATATATATATATATATATATATATATATATATATGTGTGTGTGTGTGTGTGTGTGTGTGTGTGTGTGTGTGTGTACCTATTACAATATGAGCAATGCTCAGCTATCCATCCCCTCATACACACGGTTCGTAATGAGGTTTTAAGTGGGCCTCTGTGGGCTGCCCATCAGGTTTCTTGGAGAATGGAGAGAAGGATTACAGTCAAATTACATTTCACTCCCACTCCTTCATTAGAGAGACACAGAGAGCAGATAACACCACACCTGCCAGCACTCAGCCCTCTGACAGGGCATACCACCCCGTACCAAAACGCCACCACACACGTGCACATACACACCGAACACACACACCAGAAATTCCTGTTTGAAACAAAGCAGGGCAGTGACCTGGTACTCATCAACCAATCAGCTAATCATCACCTACTGTGATGCCCACTGCCAACTGCTATGGCATACCTCTAACCGTGCTGGAAGATGTGGGAGAAGATCCCTAACAGGATGAATCAGAGCCAGAGGGAGCGTTAGGACCTCCCTCACTGCTATAGAGTTCCTGTAATGTGCTCATCCATACTGCGCTACCTCGACAACCATCACGTACCTCAATGTTGGTCTGAATGGTCACAAAGGTTTGGTTAATTCTATTTAATTCTTACGTCCTTTTAAATGTTTACATTATAAAATGGTCACGCCAGACCTTCGAGAGCTCCTCAGTACAGTTACTGCTATATAGTGTGATGTTCCACACAGAGAAGAGGCTTAGACAGGCATATTTATTTGATGTCTCTCTCTCTGTCTCTCGCTCTCTCTCTCTCAGGACGCTGACAGGCCTGCTGTCCTTTCAGCCCGAGCCCAGGGAGAGAAAACTGCTGACATCGCCTTCAGTCCCACTGCATTGTGGGACAGCGGCGTTTTGCTGACACTCTGCCGTGTCTCCAGAATCCCAACAACGTGCTGAAATTAAAACGGCAACTTCTTCCCCTCTTTCCCCTCCTTCCCCACCTCTCTCTCTCTCTCTCTCTCGCTCTCCTCTCGGGGTTCTTCTCGTCAGGCTCTCTGATGCCGTGGTCATCGATGCAGAATGACCTTTTGAATTATTACCTGCTTACAGACAGTATTGACCAGCTCGGGCAGGCACAGCTCATTAGCATTAAGCCGTTTACCTTTTACACCGGTTGGACAGATCCCAGCTAATCCACAGCTGAAAATGCAGTGCTCGGAAACGGAGTCTACAGGAGCGTTTCTAATTTTCTGATATGATGCAGGTGTTCATCTGAGACCTCTGTACCTGTGACACAATATCAGCCTTAATTGGTCGTGTCACAGCGGCCGGCTTTCAGGAGCATGATGCGATGCAGCTCTGTGATTTAGCTGGACATCATTCAGAGGAAGAGCTCTGAGCCATCCATGAAAGCGAGTCTCAGAGGGCATAACTGGCCTTGCTTCCTTTGGGTGGGTAGAGAGACCAAGCTGGGCACAGATTAGGCGGAGTCTGAGTGGATGTTGAATGGAGGGCGGGTGGATGTTGAATGGAGGGCGGGCGGAGACGGGGCAGAGGCTGAGCTGAGACCAGGCTGAGTCTGAATGTACACAGGGTTCTAAGGTGTTTGTTTTGTGCTCCGTGTAGGCTTTTGGAGAACCGATGGAACCTGGCCTCCAACCTCATCACTCCCCCACCCTAAAGCAGCACAACAACACCGCAACTCTCCATCTGTTTACATGCGGGCTGTGTACTAACACACGCAAATTCCACATCACGACTGTGTTTACCTGCGAGCACTAACAATAACACTCTCTCTCTTTCTCTCTCTCTCACACACACACACACACAGACACACACACACACACACACACACACACACACACACAGACACACACACACACACACACACACACACACACACACACACACACACACACCTAAAGACCTTCATTTTCCTCTAAAAGCTCTTAATATCTGAGCGTTTCTGTTTCCCCTCTTGCTGTCTCGCTCGCTCTCGCGCCCCATCTGAGGCTGCTGACAGCAGAATGGATGGAGGAGTTTGCAGATGGAATACATATCAAACCTGCAGCATACAATTGTGGCAGAGCGGCATTCGCACGGCTTATGACTTCTGCTCAGGCTCTGGATCAATCACCCTCTCCCTCCCCCTCTCGTCCCTCATCTCTCTCTCTCTCTCGTCCCTCATTTTTCTCACCTCTATTCTCTTTTTCCCCTCACTTTCTCCCCTTTGTCTCCTCTCTCTCTCTTTCTCTCTCTCTCTCTCTCTCTCTCTCTCTCTCTCTCTCTCTCTCTCTCCTCTCGCTCTCTCTCTCTCACTCCCTCTCGTCCCTCATTTTTCTCACCTCTATTCTCTTTTTCCCCTCACTTTCTCCCCTTTGTCTCCTCTCTCTCTCTGTCTCTGTCTCTCTCTCTCTCTCTCTCTCTCTCTCTCTCTCTGTCCTCTCTCTCTCTCTCTCTCTCTCTCTCTCCCTCTCTCTCTTTCTCTCTCTCTCTCTCTCTCCCTCCTCTCTCTCTCTCTCTCTCTCTCTCTCTCTCTCTCTCTCTCTGTCTCCCTGCTCTCTCTCCTGCTCTCTCTCTGTCTCTCTCTGTCTCTCTCTCTCTCTTTCGTCTCTTCTATTTCTCCTCCATAGCCGTGTTTCCAGCCAAATGTTTCTCAAAAATTATGTGGAATTTACAAAATGTCTTCAGAAAATCAGGTGAAATGAGTTCTTTCACCTGCGTTTCTGTGCTGAAGCTTTCAGATGGTGCAGATTGACCTGACTTCACCTTTACATGGCTTAGAGAAGAGAAATCTGGAAAAGCTCTACATAAACCATTCATTCATGAACTGATTCATTACTATTGGCAGAATCATCTTTACAGCTGTTTACGCTGTTTTTGAGACACTGTACACCAGCAAACACAGTGGACTTCTGGGAGAGAAGTTCTCACACCGTCTTTGGATTGGGCATTTCAGGAAGTCTCTGTCCACCAGCACCAGCTGATAGAATCACATTACTTACGGCCGTACCTCATCATTTATTATATTTAACAAGTCTCCATCACTTTATCATTCTGGGCTATATCATTTTAGGTTGGCTAAAGTGCAAGCACAAATCCTTGTTTGTAAATAATAAATGGTCTCATCACACCAGGGTGAAATATGGTGTTCCTCAGGGGTCCATCCTGGATCCACTGCTGTTCTCTCTGTACTTGCTGGGTAAAGTCATCTGAAAGCACTGCACTGACTCTCTTTGGCTTTAGCTTTATATATCAGCTAAAGCAAATATGAGGGACCACTGTCTCGGTGGGATAACAGACTGAGTTGGATGATCCGCCTTTCTCCTACTTGTTCTACGATAGGGTTTTAATACGAATATTAAATATAAGTAATATTCTTGATGGTTCTAGATGATTTTTCTGTGTCACTTTTATATCTTTCTTTCTTACATAATATTACCAAACGATTGTAAATTCACTTTCCCACAAGATTCTACAGACGCTGAATTTTTTTGAACTATCAGGCTGGACTATTGTAATGCCCTTCTGTTTTGGTAGTTCAGAAAATCGTTAGAAACTCCAATTGAGTCAAAAGCATGTCTGCTCGAGGTCTCTGAGCTCGAAATGGATTGGTCCGGTTCGCATTCATCGACTTCCCATTAAATTCAACATCAACTATAAAATATTCAGCTATCAACTACTAACTTCTAGGATCACTCAATGGTTCAGCCCACAGCATCTAAGGCCACCAGGAAACCAACCACAACCAACCCCGATCATGTACACTCATCCTAAGATGCAGGCCTGCAACCGTCCCTCACAATGGAAAAAGAACTCTACGGGGGCAGGCCTTCTCTTATAAAGCTAACCTCTGGAATCACCTTCCTGCCCACGTTTGGGAATCTCGCTACTTTCTGTTCAAATTTAAGTGGGAAAAAGCTTTCCGCAGGCTTTTGGTTCAACCTTTACCTGAAGCTTCTTCAGCTGTTGCTCTGTACTACTCTCTCTCTCTCTCTCTCCTCTCTCTACTCTTTCTCTTTTTCACTCTCTCCACTCTTTCACTCTCTCTCTTTTGCTCTCCTGTCCCCTCCTCTCTCTTTCGCTCCCTCTCTCTCTCTCCCTCCCTCTCTACTCTGTCTCTCTCTCTCTCTCTCTCTCTCTCTCTCTCTCCCCACACACTCTCTCCATATCTCTCTCTCTCTTCCACTTTCTCACTCTACCACACTCCGCTCACACTCTAAGCCCTGTTCTCCACATTAACACTAGGCCCATAAATTACCTCGCTCCTCGCTCACCTCTGACCTGCTCTCACATTCTTACTGAGCCCGTATCTTACACTTTTCGCTCCACGCCAGCTCTTCGCTCCCACCTCACGGCCTGCTCACATTAACACTGAGCCTGCTTATCTTACACTAAGCTCACACTGCTCCACTCACAGCCTGCTCTCCTGTGCTCTTTCAGAGCCAGTATCTTACACTGCTCACTAAGCTCTCACAGCCTGCTCTCTCACATTAACACACAGGAACCCCGTATCTTACACTCGCTCACTCGCTCACACTCCTAGCCTGCTCCTCCACATGCTGAGCCGTATCTTGCCGCTCACACTGGCTCACACTCACAGCCTTTCTCTCATTAACACAGGCCGTATCTTACACCACGCTCACGCTAGGCTCACACACTGGCTCACACTCACAGCCTGCTCTTCGCTGGCTGTAGTTCTTTTTAACTCTTTGGTTCTTTGTGTCATTCCGTTGTTCTTTTTAGTTTGTTGTGTTTTGGTGTGGTCTGTTGGGTTTGTTCCACTTCGTGTCTGGGGGGGTTTCGGACATTCTAAGAGGCTTGGACTCGATCTCTCTCTAAAGCTGCTGGTAACTAATCTTCATTGAAAAAGCTCTATAGAAATAAACTTTTTATTGATTGATTGATTGATTGATTGACTAACTGAGTTAGTTGATTGATTGATTGATTGATTGATTGATTGATTGATTGACTGACTGACCTGATTCAGTTGGTTACTGTTGATTGATTGATTTACTGATTGTTTGATTGATTGATTTACGTTGGTTAGTTGATTGATTGATTGATTGATATTTCCACATTGCTTGAAAATCTATTTTCCCAGAATTCACTATCCCTCGCGATTTTTCTCTTTCCTTTGCTCTGTTACTTTCCATCATCTTTCTCTCATCCTCTTCCACTGTTCTTGTTCTTCTCTCTCTCCTCCTACCTTTATCTTCTTTCTTCCTCCCTCTCCTTTTCTCTTTCTTTGTTTTCTTCTTTCTCTCTCTCTCTCTGGTGGGCTGTTGATCCACCTGTTTCTCTGTAGTGAGAGTGTGGAATGATGGAGTCACCTTGTAAATATATGAATAGTAAATGTGTGGGTCCTAATCCGCTGCCTGACTCACTGCATCCTCTCTGTTGCAACTGCCAGCCCCGTTAACTGCTGCGTCATCAGGCCCCTTCCTGTGCCTGGTCACAGCAGCTTCATGCATCCTATTTTTCACCCTCCCTCCACTCCACTCGTCCTGCGCCTCACTCCTCACCCGTCAGATGTCAGGATGTTGGGTTTTTTTTCTCCTTTTCTCTCTTTTCTTCCTTTCTTCTCCCTCAGTAACAGAGAGATGGGGAGAGAGCTAGGTGAAATGTTTATCTCTTTTCTCTCTCCTGTCTGTCTCCTCTCTCTCTCAGAAAGAATTTGGCACCCCTGGCCCCTCCTCACTCATCCATCCCTTCCAGCATCTAACACCCCTCCTCCTGTCTACTTCCTCTTTCCATCCCTTTTTCCCCCTCCACCCGTCCCACATCCAGACCCTCTGTCACATTACTGTCCAAATCCCTTTGCAGCTTTCCCACCCTTTCACTCCCACCCCCAGAAAACAAAGGAGGGAGAGGCGGCCTGGAGTAGAACCCAGAGGTTAAAGTCCTCCTCAGATTTCCCTCTGTGTCTTGATCAGGAGCCCAAAAAAGAATGAGGTGGTTGAAGGAACACTGGTTGTGAACAATACAGTGGTGGATTTAGAGGAGGTGATGGAGAGTGGTACATAAGGAGGAGGAGGCTGAGAATGGACTATGAAGAGCAAGGTGTGGTGCATTAGGAGGAGGAGGTGTTGGAGAGATGGAGGTGGATTAAGAGGTGATGGGTTGAAAGTGGTGGGTTTTAAAAGAAGGAGGTGGGTAGGAGTAACAAGAAAGAGCTGTGGTAAAGATGAAGGTGGGGGTGGAGATGAAGGAGTGAAAGGAGATGTGATGGAGATGAGAGGGTGTGATGGATAAAAATAGAGGGGCGAGAGGTGGTGTAGAGATGGAGAAGGTGGTTGAATAAGTAGGAAGTGGTGGAGATTAAGTGGTGGGGAATAAAAAGGAGTGCTGGATTTACTGAAAGAGTATTGATGGATGTGGTGCAGTAAGAAGGGGTGTGATGGAGATGTAGGAGGTAATACATTAGAGGAGGGAGGTGAGAAAGGTAGTAGGTGGGGATACTAGCCAGGACATGACTGCCATCAACCAGCAGATTGTGAAAGCGTTAGCAGAGACCAGAGTTACAAATAATTACCCAGGAAAATCTGTATTTATTTACATTCAGTTCCTTGTTACTGAATTGACAGAGTTCCTCCAAGAAGCATTGCAGAAAGGTGTTTCTCCAGTGCAGACATGCTAAAAGAAAAATAAATTCTAAAATGTAAACTCATAAAACAGAGATTAAAAACAAAGCTCTGTCCCTCTTTCCCATACCAACTACTAGGGCCATGAGTCTCTGAATGAACTGCCAGGTAAAGCAGTCTCTGTCCTCTCCTTTGGGAGGGTACCAGAAAGCCTGAGGTAGCCTGTGCATTCTGTCCCTGAAAGAAGTTCACCAGCATCGCCTGAATGTCTCTGCAAGGGGTGACGTGGGACCTACAGCCAGTTTTATATTCAAGAACTGGTTAAAAGCATTTTCTGATCAGGAAAAGCCAAGACTATTATCAAAAGGAAGACATCCTCAAAAATGGACCTGCCAGTACAGCAGTCTGTACACATCAGTGTGCCAGTTTTTCAGAAGAGTGAGGTCTCCTGTCTTTGGCAACAAGGTCAGGACAGCTCTCCTCCAACTCAGAGGAAGCTGTACATGTGTTATGCTGGCCTGGAGCACCCCCAGTACATCCTGCTCCAAAACTGCCCAGACCTCCTTGTAAAACTCAACCTGGAGACCATCAACACCTGGCGCTTGGCCATTCTCTATACCCTGGAGGGCCTCGTACAGGTCTTCTAATGAAAGCCCAGCATCCAGAAGTAGCAAGCAGACTGCTCTGAGATCCCAGCAGCCTGCACAGGACAGTCTCCTCTGCAGCCTGTGTGCTTAGCCTGCTTACTCTCAGACAGCTTCAAAAAGCGTTGACTGTCTGTAGTGAATTTTCAAAGGAAGCTCAGAAATGGGATCCCCTGATTTTTGTCTACCCAGCATGACTAAACCTTTCTGTCATTTTTTGCCTTTGAAGACTAAAGAGAACTTTGAAGGGGCATCCATTTTCTACCACATTCCATGCAGGGTACTGTGCCTTGGTGCCCAGTGCTCTTTCTTTAAGAGCTTTCAAACGTTCTTGATTTCCTGTGGACTCCCTAGCTGGAGCTCCTGTATTTCAATCTCCAAAGCTTTAAGAGATTGGATTTTGTCTCTAGCAAGGGCATAGATTTAGCATGGATGGATATGGACCTCCACCAATATCCAGAAAATTGTCCCCGTCAATTTGTTCCCCTTTGTTCATAGAGGAGAGGAGAGCCCTACCCCAGTTCTGCTCTCCTCCACTCTCCTATCCCTGCCCTGGTCTTCTGCACTCTCCTCCACACCGCCCTGCTCTCCTCCACTCTCCTCCACACCGCCCTACTCTCCTCCACTCTCCTCTACACCGCCCTTATCTCTTCCACTCTCCTCTACCTAGCCCTGCTCTCCTCCCTCCTCCATCCCTGCTCTGCTCTTCTCCTCCTCCATCCCGCCTGCTCTCCTCCCACCAAAGGCCAATGTCCTCAGGTTCCACTCTACTGAGACAGCAGAGAGAGATACAGAGGAATACAGAGAGAGGAGAGAGGACAGAGAGAGAGAGAGACAGAGAGAGAGACAGAGAGAGAGAGAGAGAGAGAGAGAGAGAGAGAGGGAATGAGAGAGAGATGAGAGAGACAGACAGAAAGAGACAGAGAGAGAGAGACAGAGAGAGACAGACGAAGAGAGACAGAGAGAGAGAGAGACAGAGAAAAATTGCTGGGTGCTTAGACATCATTATGAGAAGTGTTATTACTGACAGTGTCTGGCGTCTCTGTGGCCGTGAGGGCGTCTCGTAATGACCGCAGGCTATCATTATATTCTCGTATGCTGCTGACGAGATCAGCACGCTGCAGACACGAAGAGCCTGTATTTAATGGGCTCTTCCATCCACAGCCTGCTCTCAAGCCCTCTTACAAACCCATTAGAAGTCTGCGTTCCACAGCTCCCCCAGTAGCCAGGCCACTACAATAGCTGCAGTCAGGCTGTGCAGTGCTTCAGAGCACACAGCACTTGAACTCCAAATCCCATAATGCACCACAGGGCCTACTGCTTATGGATAAAGGGCTTTCTGCCAAGGCCGGGAATCAACAAATGCAGTATTATGATATTATATAAAATTACATGGAAACTTCATTGATTCACCATCATTTAACATTTCACATTATTCCTCATTAAAGGCCAGAATGATACTGATATACACAGTTAAAATATGCTGTTGCAAGAGCACATTATTATAGATACACAAATATATAAACTTACTGTATATAAACATGCAGAAACGTAACTGTATATAATGTTTTATGTGCATATCTTCATCTTTCAGCTGCTCCTTTGGGTGTCTCCTGGCGGATCATCTGTTATGATGCATCATAGTTCTGCACAAGTTTTACGCCGGATGTCCTTTCTGACGCAACCCTCACCATTTATCCGGGTTTGGGACCAGAACCAGCAGTGCACAATGCTGCAATAACAATGTTTATAATTATAGATTAATTTCATGAAACAGTCAAAATGTTTATAAACTGACAAACAGTAAATAAGCCTAAATAAACGTGTATTAGTCTAGACTGTATAAAACTGTATATAGACTGATTTTAGTCTGGAGCTGTATAAAACAGTATATAGACGGATTTTAGTCTAGACTGTATAAAACTGTATATAGACTGATTTTAGTCTAGACTGTATAAAACAGTATATAGACTGATTTTAGTCACAGACTGTATAAAAACTAATATATAGACTGATTTTTAGTCTAGACTGTATAAAACGAATATATGGTGGATTTTAGTCCTGAACTGTATAAAACTGTGTATAGACGCAGTTTTAGTCTGAGCTGTATCATAAAACAATTATATGAACTGATTTTAGTCTAGACTGTAGCATAAAACTATTATATAGACTGATTTTAGTCTAGACTGTATAAAACTGTATATAGACAGATTTTAGTCTAGACTCATATAAAACTGTACATATAGACTGATTTTTAGTCTAGACTGTATAAAATATATTATATAGACTGATTTTTTAGTCCTAGACTGTATAAAACACAATATATAGACTGATTTAGTCTAGACTGAATATAAAACTGTATATAGACTGATTTTAGTCTAGACTGTTATATAAACTATTATATAGACTGAGGAGATTTGTCTAGATTGGCCATATAAACTGTATATAGACTGATTTTAGTCTAGACTAGCCCATATAAACTGTATAGACTGATTTTAGTCTAGACTGAATATAAAACTGTGTATATAGACTGATTTTAGTCTAGACTGTATAAAACTAGCATATAGACTGATTTTTAGTCTAGACTGTATAAAATATATAGACAGTTACTGAGTCTAGACTGTATAAAACTGTATATATAGACTGATTACTGGTCTAGACTGTAGCAAAACTGTATATAGACTGATTTTGGTCTAGACTGTATAAAACTGACATATGAATGATTTAGTCTAGACTGTATAAAACTGTATATAGACTGATTTTAGTCTAGACTGTATAAAACTGTATATAGACTGATTTTAGTCTAGACTGAATATAAAACTGTATATAGACTGATTTTAGTCTAGACTGTATATAAACTGTATATAGACTGATTTTAGTCTAGATTGTATATAAACTGTATATAGACTGATTTTAGTCTAGACTGTATATAAACTGTATGTATATAGACTGATTTTAGTCTGGGTGTATATAAACTGTATATAGACTGATTTTGGTCTGGGCTTTGAAATAAACAATTGAATGGAGCAGCGTGGCCTGGTGGTTAGGAACTGGAAGGTGCAGGTTTGAATCCGCCAGACTGGCAGGAGGCGACTAGAGACTAGCTGCTTCCTGGGCACTGAGGATAGGCTGCCCACCGCTCAGTGTGTGTGCTCACTGCTTCCTAATGTATCACTGTGTGAGGATTCACTAGTGTGTATGTGTGTATCACTGTGTGAGGATTCACTAGTGTGTATGTGTGTATCACTGTGTGAGGATTCACTGGGTATGTATGTGTGTATCCTGTGTGAGATTGCCTGGAGTGTGTATCGTGCATCACTGTGTGAGATTCTGAGTGTGTATGTGTGTATCACTGTGTGAGATTCATTAGTGTGTATGTGTGTATCACTGTGTGATGATTCACTAGTGTATATGTGTGTATCACTGTGTGAGGATTCACTAGTGTGTATGCGTGTATCACTGTGTGAGGATTCACTAGTGTGTATGTGTGTATCACTGTGTGAGATTCATTGAGTGTGTATGTGTGTATCCTGTGTGAGGATTCACTGGTGTGTATGTGTGTATCCTGTGTGAGATTCAGTGAATGTGAGTGTGTATCACTGTGAGGATTCACTAGTGTGTGTGTGTATCACTGTGTGAGACTAGAGGTGTATGTGTGTATCACTGTGTGAGATTCACTAGAGTATATGTAGTAGCCATCACTGTGTGAGGATTCACTAGATTATTAATATCAATGTGTATCACTGTGTGAGGATTCATTAGTGTGTATGTGTGTATCCCTGTGTGAGGATTCACTAGTGTGTATGTGTGTATCCCTGTGTGAGGATTCAGTAGTGTGTATGTGTGTATCACTGTGTGAGTTCACTAGTGTGTATGTGTGTATCACTGTGTGAGATTCAGTAGATGTGTATGTGTGTATCTACTGTGTGTGAGGATTCAGTGAGTGTGTGTGGTGTATCACTGTGTGAGGTTCAGTGTTGTGTGTGTGGTAATATGTGTGAGGGGATTCACTAGATGTGTATATGTGTATCACTGTGTGAGGATTCAGTAGGTGTGTATGTCTGTATCACTGTGTGAGGTTGCTGGGTGTGTATGTGTGTATCACTGTGTGAGGATTCACTGGAGTGTGTATGTGTGTATCACTGTGTGTGAGATTCAGTAGTGTGTATGTGTATCACTGTGTGAGGATTCACTGAGTGTGTATGTGTATCACTGTGTGAGGATTCTGGAGTGTGTATGTGTGTATCACTGTGAGATTCACTAGTGTGTATGTGTGTATCACTGTGTGAGGATTCAGTAGTGTGTATGTGTGTATCACTGTGTGAGGATTCACTAGTGTGTATGTGTGTATCACTGTGTGAGGATTCACTAGTGTGTATGTGTGTATCACTGTGTGAGGATCCTGTGTGAGCATAACACAGAGGGTCAAATCAATATAATTACTTATGTAATAAAGTGTATATGAACTGATTGTTTATAAACTGTTTATAATCTAATATTAATCAAGACTGTAAAGACATATTCATACAGATATTAGTTAAGACTGTAAATAACTATATAAACTGTTTATAATTTTATTTTAGTCTCCAGTGCAGGAAAAAGTCCCCTCCTCCTCTGCTCAACTACTTATACATAGTTATTTAGGGGACACTGGACCACATGTCTGCTGTAATACTCGGGTGACTGAAGAAATGACAGTTTGATGGGGGACATAATAGAAACAGTAGCAGCTAATTACAGACTTTGTGAATTTCTACATAGTTGGTGATGCAGATGGACAACTAGTCCAGGTCCAGTAACCAGAAGATGGGAAGCCAATGTGAACTAGTGGCTGGGGAGCTCAGGATCCTTCTAAGGTGGGACAGAAGAGCTCCAGGTTAGCATTTCATCAGCTGAACAGGTACAGAGATGTGATGAGTTTGGTGTTTAGATTTATAGAGAATGTAAACATTAGCAGAGTGTGTGAATGACTCCAGCAGATCTGACTAGAACAGCTTTACAAATGAGAGAACCAGAAGAACATAAACATGGGAGCATCCTGAAACACTGGCATCCAACCAATCACAAACCTGAGTGATGGAAGGAGTCGAACGGCAGCACCAACATCCCTGTTTACCATAATTTCCAGTGTCCATGAACCCCTGGATCTGCAGCCTCTAACTAAGCTGAGACATTAACCACCAAAAGCTTCTGAGATGGGTTTTCAGCCTAGACTTGAAGACTGAGACTGTGTCTGAGTCCTGGACATTCTTTCACTTTTATGAGCATCACGATCACTCAGATCACAAGGAGCTGGCTTCCTACTAGTTCCCAGAGTTCAGAAGCCTTTATTACAAGCTCCCCGGCTCTGGAATAACCTTCCAGATAATGTTCAGGACTCAGACACTGTCTCAGTGTCCTTTAATCTATGAGTATCTAGGTTTGGCTGATATCTACAGTTGAGTATCATCTGCATAACAGTGGAAGTTAATGCCATGTCTGTTTATTATTTCTGGCTACTGGACTTGGACAGATTTCCTGCCCTGTCCTGGACTAGTTACCCATCTGCTGTTGTTGACTGTGTGGAGGTTTGCTGGTTGGCTGCTGCTGTTGCTGCTCTTTTGTCCACCAGCGGACTGTTGTTGCTTTTATGCATTGTATGAGTAGTTTGATCGGAGGAGGAGGGGTTCCTCCCGTGGTTTCTTCCACGGCTTTATGTCTTTATCCTTTGTTTTGTGTTGATCATTCTATTTTTGATTTCTGTAAAGCGGCTCTGCAGCTGAAAATATCAGTTGTAGAAAGTCCTTAACAAATACATTTGGATTTGATATGTATACGTCAAAAGAGAGCAAAGACGTGAAGTTTTGTAAATTACAGTGATTGTTGATTTGCTGTTACAGCCCGGAACTGTTCATATTTAATTACTTAATGAATAAATCATTAATTACATGGTTACATTTCCACTCTGGAACACTGACGCTTCATGTGTCCAGTGTGAGATAATCAGAGCGAATGAAGCAGGAGGCTCTCGATCAGCTCTGTGGGCTTAATGTTAATGTTTCACTGCAGGCCGAGTTTGGATTTGTATCCGGCTGCCTGAAGTAAGCCGTGGCTTCGACTGGTCGATGCCTTGATGGGAAATTCTTATTTCAGTAAACAGTAGCCTCTATGACATGCCATCTCATTTCTGGAAGACATTACTGGGCCAGTCAAACGTCTGAAGAACCAATTTAAGGCAGATTGAATCCTCGGGCTGATGTAGGTCATTCTCCGCGGCGGCTTGGGGCCGCTGGAAGTCAGGCCACGGCGGGGAGCACGGGAAAAGATGGACGCATAACCATTTAGGAAAAAGGAGGCCACGTCTGAGCACCCAAAGCGTGCCTGTCCCTCCATTTTGCCGCCAGTGCTGCTCATATCCTCTATCTGCTTGTTGCATACGAATGAAGGGAGATCTGGGATCAAATCACAGCTCTCGCTCTCATCTCTGAGAGACACCAGAAAACACGCTCAACCCTTCAGTCTGCAGTTATTACTGCTGGTTCAAATAATAACATCTACGCAGATCTGATTCCTGCTCTTATTTATTGACAAAATAGCAAAAGTGTAAAGCATTTTTTCTGCAAAGACACAAGTAAACATAAATAATAAATACAGTGACGCTTGAAAGTTTTTGAACCCTTTATAATTTTCTATAATTTCTGCATAAATTAGAGCTAAAGCTTCCTCAGATTTTCTAAAAGTAGATAAGGAACCAAATCAAACAAATGAGAAAAAAAAGGAACATGATCTACAAAGAAAAGGTTGCTGCCTGTAGTTTGTTAAAGATCACACGGTGAAGCCAGAAGGTCATTAAAACAAAGTGTAGTTGGTTTGTTTTAGGTTTAAATGAGAAGTGTTATGTTTGGGGAAAGGAAACTTCACTCCAGCATAAACACCTTATCCCACCTGTGAAACATAGTGGAGGTAGTATCAATGTTAGGGCTGGTTGTGCTGTGTGTAGGTGAGGATGATTTATTTATTGATGGAAAAATATATTAGAAATTATAACAGCAAATTCTAAAACTTCAGGACATCTGTCACATCAGATACTGAAAACAAAGGTTGACAGATACAGAAATACTGGATCATTTTCCTCAATAAATAAATGAGACTGAAATCTTTAGTTCTACTTAGTTCTACTTTAGAACTCGTAAGTACAACTGTTTAGCACTGTTATAAGCAGGTTCCATTTTCAGGGAGTTGCTTTGCTGTTGGAACTTGTGCTGCTTGGTGGTTGCTTTGAGGTAAGTTGTTGCTATGGTATCTCAGTTGGTTGCTATGGAGTTGCATAGTAGTTGCAAGGTGGTTGTTATTGTGGTAGTAGGTGGTTTCTATGGTTTTGCTAGGTGGTTGCTGTGGTATCCTAGGTGGTTTCTATGGTTTTGCTAAGGGGTTGCTGTGTTTTTTTTCCGAAGTGGTTGCTGTGGTGTCCCAGGGGTTTGTTATGGTTTTGTTTGTGTTTGATTTTATCTTTTCCAAAATGGAGTTGATTAGTCAATAAATGTAAACTAAACTAAATGGAACTGGAAAGAAGCTGAAGAACACAAGACCAAGCCTGATTGGAAACGCGGGTCTGAGGAGCCAGTAAATCTCGGACACTCCGACATACAGTAGTCCATACAGATAATTGAGTCCATTGATTTTCCACCTTCTTCTGCTTGTCAAATCATAGCACGACTCCACAGCCGCAGATGGAAGGCGATTTGCAATTGTCCCGACACTTTCATACACAAAGGTGAGGCGCAGTCATGGCGAAAACGTGTTATTAAAAATGCTCTCTCTTTCTCAAGGTCCAGAAATTGGGCTTTTCTTCTCTGTTCACTCAAACTCTGCTTTTTCCAGTAGAACTTCAGAACCTTGAGCTGCAGAAGATGATTTAGGCATGTGTATAAAATCTTACATGCTCAGCTTAAAATACAGACGCAGTGATGAATTAACCCACGGTGTTACTCACTCAGGCCCTGTTAAATTCATTATCGAGACCTAACGAACTAAACTACAGCATTTCTAAAATATTTCAAAGATGAAGAAAAGATGTCCCAGTAATATTACCTATGTGTTGGTCACATGATCAATCTGACAATCTGATGACATCCAGGTATATCAGAGAAATCAGACAGATTTAACATTACGTCTGATCATTTATTTCTTACAGTTTTAGGACCCAAAAGGAGGACCATCATTTTGTCAACATGTAGAAGGACATCCAAGATTTGACATCCAGTCTTTTATTCAGTCCTCCATTTTCTTTCAATTTGGTCATCAAGTTTGGCTGATATATACAGTCGAGTATCGTCTGCGTAACAGTGGAAGTTAATGCCATGTCTTAAGATGGCCACTAACGTCCGGTGCCCAGTGCGGTAAACAGCTATGACCGCTGGTGCCCTTAGAGGACTAGTCTCATGAGTTGGACAATATAATCTCCTATGAACAGAGTTCTTTTAACAGGATCCTCAGCAGGTGCTTCGCTGAACAGGGCAAAACTATTTGACAAGTGAACAGGTGGGTTAGCTTTGGCATTAGCCTTAGCTTTCTGACCACACCGTCAAGGCATCATCCTACTATGAATTACTCAGTATCGACTATGAATTACTCAGTATCGACTATGAATTACTCAGTATCTACTATGAATTACTCAGTATCGACTATGAATTACTCAGTATCGACTATGAATTACTCAGTATCGACTATGAATTACTCAGTATCTACTATGAATTACTCAGTATCTACTATGAATTACTCAGTATCTACTGTGAATTTTTCCATATCTTACCTTTTCTCCGTGATGAATTGTAAGTCTTTAGGATATACAGGGATAAAATATGATGTAATACAATTCCCATTTTATTCTGAGCTATATTTTGACCCTGTGTTTGGATTAGCATGTGCGTGTAGCTCGTGAGGAATCAGTGGGCTAAAGCTCATTAATCCCATATTAACACACTTAATTACACACACACACACTCACACACACACACACACACACACACACACACACACACACACAGACATATACACATACATTCACATAATTGAAGTGATGACGTGTTAAATGTTTTGTTTTTATAGCTAAAAACTCTTAAATACTTTTTCAAAACTCTAAACACAGCAGCACAAATAACCAAACACTTCATATTCTTAACTAAATACCAACTCTGTCTTTCACGATGCAAACTACGTTTTCTCTATTTACACATATGAATAACTCAAACCTGATCAAAACACAGCACAGATTCTCTAATCAAGAGGAACATAAAGTCAAATACATAACATTAAATATGAATTCAGTTACTCTCCCAGCAAACGACAGACATTAACACTGTTTCTTATGTCAGTTAACTTTTTTACTCAAATGTGTGCATTTTTGGCTTCATTCTGTCTACACAGTATTTCTGTAATGTACTTTATGGACTGAAGATTAGACTAAAATATTTCATTACGGACATGAAATTGTAGCGTTACTCAAAAAATAATTACTGCAAAAATACCCATAAACAGAAAAGAACACAGAACACAAACTCAACGGTCTTCTTCATTTGAATGGTCTTCAGCATTTTCATCCACATGACATCTGAAATATGCTGTTTATGGACTACAGTTCAGCAGTTCAGCCCCTCAGGGCTGTGAGCTCAGCCAGCTCCTGTACTCCCTGTACGCCCACAACTGCACAGCTAAACACCGCTCCAACATCATCATTACATTCGCTGATGACATAACAAAGACCTGATCTCCAACGACAACGAGGCAGCATACAGAGATGAGGTTAGTTCTCTCTCTAAACATAAGCAAGACCAAGGAGCTCATAGTGGAATTCAGGAAGCAGGAGACAGCAATCTCTGTCTCCATCAATGGGACCACTGTGGAGAGACCCAGGGTGAAGTTCCTTGGTGTTCACATCTCTGAGGAGCTTATATGGTCAGAACACACCAAACGGGTGATAAGAAGGCCTCTTCTACCTCAGGAGACCAAAGGGGTTTGGTCTGAATCCCGCATTCTGAGGATGTTCTACATCCGGGGTGCCCAATGCGTCGAGGAAGTGTGGGTAGATCGCATGACAGGGTAGCCAATCGGAACTTCTGACACCCTGCACATGTTCGATAAGCTGCACTATCTTGTTCGGTTCTCTTGCTGCATAGCTAACCTCCAATTTATTTAAACTAAATTCAACAAACGGTATAAAACGAGTGCCGTCGCTGGTCCGAGTACGAAGCCTAAACCCACCACTTCCACACAGAATGGGAGGAGGATTGTTGTCATATTCTAAGTGTCTTTGCCTCATCTGTCAGTGTGTCATTGCTATTCCAAAGAAGGGAAATGTGGAGCAGCATTTTTAGACTGTTCATAAAAACTATGACATTGACTTTCCTCCGAAAAGCGAGTTGAGAAGGTGAAAGAACTAAAGTCCCAGTCGTCCAGACAGCAGTCATTTCTCTCACATCTGACCACAAAAGCAAAGGAGTGTTATATGTCCTCTGTTAATTCTTAATATTATCAAATTTACTATAATTTCTGTATTAATATTTATTCCATGAATATTTCCTGTTAAATCTTCTCTGTAAATATTTACTGTTTTAAATTCTCTTTTAACAGTTTCTCTTTGTTAATATTTACTGTTAATATTTATTCTTAATATTTTCTCCGTTAATATTAACTCTGATAAATTCTCTGTTAATATTTACTCTATTTAATATTTCCTGTTAGTATTATCTTTGATAATATCATATATTTTATATTTTCTAGATTAATTTGTCTGTTATATTTTATCTCTTAATATTTTACCTGTTAATATTTACTCTGTTAACTTTACTATTATATTTATTCTGTTAATATGGTCTGTCAGTATTATCTTTGATAATATCATATATTTTCCGGCTGGGCACCGGCTCACCCGTGACCCTATTCAGGAATAAGCGGTTTGGAAAATGAATGAATGAATGAATGAATATCATATATTTTATATTTTCTAGATTGATATTTTCTCTGTTCATATTTTGTTTAATGTTTTAATGTTTACTCAGTTTTTTTTATCTGATATTTACTCTTTCTTTTCCTTTTTATTTTTCAAGTTTATATTTGTTCTGTTAATATTTTGTTAATTGTTTCCTTTAAATGGACTTTATTAACATTTAGTCTGTTTAATTTTCTACTTTAATATTGTCTTTATTAATATTTTCTCACTTAATATTCCTTGTTAATATTTACTGTTTTATTTTCTCTGTTAATATTTACTGTTTTATGTTTTCTCTGTTAATATTTACTGTTTTATTTTCTCTGTTAATATTTACTGTTTTATGTTTTCTCTGTTAATATTTACTGTTTTATTTTCTCTACAGATGTTTTCTCTTTTCATTTTTATTCTTTTAATATATTTTCTGTTTATATTTTCTTGGTTAATATTTACTTTTTAGTTATTTAGAATCTATAAACCTGTAAAACACACTATTTCCATCTTTTGTGATGTCACCAGCTGCATTTCAAAGGGGATGGAATTGAACCAGATACCTGAGTAGAGTTAAGTGGAGATGGTTGGTGTAGGTACCAGTGGAAAAGGAACTTTAGAGACTTTAGCTCTAAAGTCTGTATTAGCTTCCAATTTCTCAGGTTCTGACCGCAGGTTTCTGACCGCAGGTTTCTGACCGCAGGGCTGTTCCTGTCTGAATATTTGTGGTTAGTCAAACAGCAGTGATGACATGAAAAACACAACACCACTCAGATGGGCATGACTTGGATTAAATTTGAGGGGAAAATGAAAATAAAACACAACCAAAGCTGTATGTTCTGCCTGAATTCCAGCGGATTTTGGGGAGGGATGTTAAAACGATTCTGTTATGCATTACATGAAGCACTTTGTCCAACAATTGTCCTTGTATTTTGTAAAATATACACATTATGAAACATTCAGTAGCATTGAAAAGAGACCGTCCTAATCTTCACGTGCCCACCGGTGACAGTGGCAAACTATGAAGCAGTAAACCCTTTGACCCTTTGACCCTTTGACCCTTTGACTCTTTTCCGCACTGCCCTCTCCTCACTAAGCCCCGACACTGCATGCTTGTTACGGACCCCCTAATGTCCTTAGTGGGCTGAGTGGGTGGGCTCCAGGCAGAATGTGGCAGGAGGTAGGTGTTGACTGTAAAATACAGTCAGCTGATCACATTAATGCTGCAGTGAATAGACTGCAGGACTCTGTCAAAGCCATATGATCACCACAAGCTTCTGCTGAGAAAAACACATTCATGTTGTTTTCCAGATCATCTAACATTATTTATAACACCTGTAAAATCACAGCCTTGAAGGGTTCTAACGGAGAGCGTTAGTGAATATAAGTACTTTGGATAGAAGACAGATGTACTTTAAACAGCATATAAGCAAGATTACAGAGTCAGAAACTGTACAGAAACAACGTCCAACGTCCACAAGAAAAGGATTGTTGAAGCCACAGTTTGATCTGTGCTTGATTATGTTGATGTGATATGAATCTGTATCTCACTCTGCAGCACACACCACTCTTTACTGCACGGACAGGTCGGGTGGTCATCACTTGCTGTTTGGTCGTTAAAGCACTGTCCAGCTGAATGCCAATGTACATCCCTAAAATGCTTATTGAAAATAATAGAACTTACCAAACGCGCTCCAGTGAAGGGATCCCCCTTCAATAGACTTCACTAAACTGGGAGCTGCTGGACTGAAGGGACCTTTAAAGCTCAGCTCACTGCTGTCATTCAGTCTTTTTAAACTCTGACCATCTCCATACGACCTGCCACGGTTTAAGCTGATTTTAGTTTACTGTTTTTAAGAGTTTGGTAAGTTTTAGCCGTTCCTTACTACCTTTCTTTTCTTGTTTCTTTTTTCTATTATTGGTTTTAGTTATTGCTTATTTATATTTTACTGTTTTACTTGTTTACATGTTTTTTGGTGTTACATTTTTAATTATGTATCTGGTATTGCTTTCTTATTTATCATTTTAGTATTTTTATGATTTCCTTATAATATATTCCTACTTTTACTTTTATATTTTGTTTTTTTATAATATTATGCCATCTTTCTCTTGCTCTCTCTATCTCTCTCTCTCTCTCTCTCTCTCTCTCTCTCTCTCTCTCTGTGTGTGTGTGTGTGTGTGTGTGTGTGTGTGTGTGTGTGTGTGTGTGTGTGTGTGCCCTTTCATTTTTTTCTGTGACAATCCCTATTTTACGTATTGGCTTGGCTGCATTGTAAATGAAAGCCTCCTTCACTGCTCGCCAAGTTAAAATAAAGCTTGATTGATTGATTGATTGTTTCTAATAAAGTGGCCAGAAAGTATAAGTGAAAATTAGTCATTTCTAATAAAGTGGCCAGACTATAGAAATTAGATTCCACTTTATGAAGTGAAATATGCTGTTAGAAATGGATTGCTCTGAGGAGCGGATGTTATAAATGCTGCCTGTACACTTTGTATTGGATGGATTTGAATTTTGCATGCAGTTCATGAATAGCAGGTAATTGCTATGTAGTGTTAGAGACAGTGTGCGTCAGCCTCGGCGGTTTGGGCTGCCTGTGCCACAGTGTGCAGGCCGGGCCTTATGGTGAGAAATAATGGCTTATAAACAGAACTGGCAGGCCAATCCCTCACAGAAGGAAGCTGGTGTCAGTTAGTGACAGCACTGTCTGATTGAAATATCATAGCCAAATGAGGTGTGTAAGTGCTATGCAAATCCAAATCGTCCTATTCCATCGTCCAATCCTTCACCAGCGCAAAGGAAAAAACGCAGCTGAGGGTGAAGGTGCTGCCATCTCTGTGCTGCTAAACAACAGCTGCATTTACATGAACCCACAGACAGTCCTCTGATACATACTTACACAATAGATAGATAGATAGATAGATAGATATATAGATAGATAGATAGATAGATAGATAGATAGATAGATAGATAGATAGATAGATAGATAGATAGATAGATAGATAGATCGATCAATCAATCTTTGGAAGAAAGTGACTGAACAGATGACAAATATTTAAAAAATATTTATAAAAAATGCAATGTGTGGCAGAAAACGAACCTTCCCCATTAACCCAACTAAACCTTCCCCATTAACCCAACTAAACCTTCCCCATTAACCCAACTAAACCTTCCCCACTAACCCAACCAAACTAACCTTCCCCACTAACCCAACTCAACTAAACCTTCCCCACTAACCCAACCAAACCTTCCCCACTAACCCAACCAAACCTTCCCCACTAACCCAACCAAACTAACCTTCCCCACTAAACCAACCAAACCTTCCCCACTAACCCAACTCAACTAAACCTTCCCCACTAACCCAACTAAACTAAACCTTCCCCACTAACCCAACTCAACTAAACCTTCCCCACTAACCCAACTAAACCTTCCCCACTAACCCAACTCAACTAAACCTTCCCCACTAACCCAACTAAACCTTCCCCACTAACCCAACTCAACCAAACCTTCCCCACTAACCCAACCAAACCTTCCCCACTAACACAACTAAACTAACCTTCCCCACTAACCCAACCAAACCTTCCCCACTAACCCAACTAAATTAACCTTCCCCGCTAACCCAACCAAACCTTCCCCACTAACCCAACCAAACCTTCCCCACTAACACAACTAAACTAACCTTCCCCACTAACCCAACCAAACCTTCCCCACTAACCCAACTAAACCTTCCCCACTAACCCAACTAAACTAACCTTCCCCGCTGTGAAACATGGTGTTGGCAGCATCATGCTGTGGGGTTGCTTTTCTTCAGCAGAGACAAGGAAGCTTGCCAGAGTTGATGGGAAGATGAATGGAGCTAAATGCAGGACAATCCTTGAGGAAAACCTGTTGGGTGTAAAAGACTTGAGATGGGGGCAGAGCTTCACCTTCCAACAACCCTAAACATACAGCCAGAGCTACAATGGACAATGGTTTAGATCAAAGCATATTCATGTCACCCAGCCAGAGTCCAGACCTCAATCCCAGTGAGAATCTGCTGGACTTGAACATTGCTGCTCAGATGCTCTCCATCCAACCTGACTGAGCTTCAGCTTCAGCCTTTAGATGAGACCTACAGCTGGAATTGCAGTGACAAAGTATGTACTGAATGCAGCCACATTTTCCAGATTTTTATTTATTTACAATTTTCTTTTCAGTTCACAATTACATGCTATTTTGTGTTGGTCTATTACATAAAATCCCCAAAAATACATTTAAATCAAGAGGTATGAATACTTTTTCAAGGTACTGTAGATAGAAAGACAGACTGAATGACCAGTAAGACCAAGCTGGTCAATCATCATGACCTTGTTTGACCAGTATGACCAGTAAGACCTGTTTTAACAAGGTGGTTAGAGATGGATAACCAGCTAGTTTACCAGTATCTGGTTTGTTTATGTCTGGATAACCAGCTCAAAGCACTGATCAAACAGAAAAGTCCAGTTTAGGTCATCTGAAACAAGCTACCAATTAAATGTGGGTGAACAGTTATTTCAGCAGGGGTGTGAGATTCTTCATCATCCAGACAGGGTGGGCTTTTGAGGCAGCAGCGTACGACCCCCAGGGTTATTCATTACTCTAGAGGCTGGAGTTTCTGCCGGATGTTGAAGACTCACTCCAAAACACAGACTGTTTACGGTACACGCCGGCGGAGATGAGCACGGGAACATTTTTAGAGGATGTAAAAGGTTTCTTTCAGCAAGACGCCTTTCCTCTGTTTGTCACAATACATCAGACAGCTCCAGGTAAAGAGTAATAGTTTTCGCTGAAAGGGCTGCCTTCCGAAATTGCATTCTAATTACACAGCGGGAATCTTTTTTTGTTCCTGATGTCATTTATTTTTTGATTTGTTTTCCTGAAGTGTTTTCATGGCCACTTTTATCCTCTGTGTCCACTTTTATGATTTGGTCCGCACTGAAAACTTGGAATCAAAAGCCGAGATTTCCTGAATGGCCAGATCAATATCGAGTGTCTAATCTTTTCATTCGCCCGTCGTCGCGTATGAGCGGCAGAGCCTCCTTTTATAACGAAGCGTCCCTGATCCTGAACCAGTCTTACAGGTCAGCATGGCATGAGGAGGACTGTGCTGTCCTGCTCTTCTTCTCAGACCCAGTCCACCATTGTTGAAGCAAACTTTTACTCTGTTGTGTTCCAAGCCTTTATTTTCCAGGCAAAGAAAACAGCCGAGCTCTTATCTTTCAGTCTGTATTGATTCTCTACACGTCCACTTTACTACCAGAGGAGGACTCGACAGGTTACTGTGCTGCTTGCTTTAATAGCAGATCAGTAAAAGTTATGAGCACTCCAGCTATAACTTTAAGAGACACAGATCATTAAAATGATTGTATTGTTTTTATTATTCAGACTAATTAACTTGGTTTAGATGGTCAGCAGATACAGGTGAGGTACACAAAGAAGGAATTCGACTGACTGCATTGAATGAGACAAAAATTGCAGACCCCTGGGTCTAGATCACAGACCCCTGGGGGTCCCCACACCCCACTCTGAGATCCATGGATCCAATTCTAGAGTACAGCGGCTATGGTTGAAAGTGTGTTATAGAGAAGCTGCACTGGAAGTGGAGGATATGTTCACTCTGTGTGTGTGTGTGTGTGTGTGTGTGTGTGTGTGTGTGTGTGTGTGTGTGCAATAGTAGTGATGGATTGAGCACTGAGGCCAGGAGTTGACTCAGCAGTTTGATTCAGCACTTTTGGGTAAAATTACCTCCTCTTTGGATATATGAAGCAGAGGCTGAGTGCAGAAATCTCACGTGCATCAGCATGCCTGAAAACATGGCCGGCTTATTATTACAACATTATGAATGTATTTTATTAAAGTACACATCAAAGTGCCACATTTGTACATCTGTTTATATTTGCAGGTGAGAACTGAGTGGACATGCATTATTTTTGTTGACAGTACTCATTTTCATTTTGTTTGTCTAACCCATTATTCTAGGTTGGGGTATTTGTCTAAAACTAAAAAGAAACAAATAAAAACATAAAAGGACATCAGAACTGTTTCATTCCTAGCTGCCCCCAAGGCTACATAACAGAACTCGGTTCAGTTATTAACAACAAAGGTTCTAGCACTCCTCAAAATTCCACACAGATTGGCAGTCAGCAGGACAAGGATGAAGGGTCTCGAAAAGATCTTCAAATGTAAGGATTTATCCAGACAATGGTTTCCTCTGTGGTTCCATATGGTTGAAAGCAGGAGACATATAGACGCTTTTGAACTTTGGTGTGGGCGAAGACTTCTGAGAGTTCCCTGGACAGAAAAGAGGACAAATAAATGGATCGTGGACCAAGTCAACACTAACCTCTCACTGGAAGCCCACACGCTCTGGCTGAAGATCTCACTTTGGACACATTATGAAATTCCATGGAAAAAACAACAAGAGGACAACCAGCTGATGACCCAATCAGAAGACAGGACATACTGAAGGAGCAGTATCCATGGTCGGCAGGGGCCTGGATACAGTTCAGGTCAAAGTTTATTTTGAAAGCTTTCACGGCAGAAGACTTCTCACAAAGCAGCTTCACAGACATCTGGGTCCAAGACCCATTTGAGCAGCCAAAAGGTGAGAGTGGCAGGAAAACCCCCTCAGATTTTGAGAAGAAAACCTTTTGGAAACACCAACAATTCGTTGAACCACCGTCCATTCAATAGGGCCCCCAGTTACAGAGGGACCCACAATCACGTAGGGCCCCGGACTTATGAATCTTTCTATGAAACAGCTGCTACTTTCTATATATATATATATATATATATATGCATATATTTTCTAAATAGCTTATAATTCTCTTAAATAAAATCTATTAAATCACACACACACACACACACACACACACACACACACACACACACACCAGCAGGGAAAACAGTTTGTACCTCCTCATTCACTCAAGTGTCTCCACTGGCAGGCCGAGTGTTTTGCCTGCTGTAACAGTTCATCGATTCCCAGCTCACAGCTTGACTGCAGCTCAGACCTACAGATAAAATACGTGTGTGTGTGTGGGTGTGTGTGTGTGTGTGTGTGTGTGTGTGTGTGAGAGAGAGAGAGAATGTCAGTGTGTGTGTATGTGTGTGTGTGTGAGTGAGAAAGAGAGAGAAAGAGAGGGTTTGCAAACCTTACATCAAGGGGACTTCAAACAGAATACACACCAATAACATGGGGACGCAAGTCATTGTGGGGGCGAAAAACTCACAAAGTTAACTGGTATAACATGTCTATTTTTAAGAGCTGATAACCCCCCACCCCCACCCCCACCCCCTGCAGTTTACTGAGTCACCAGCAGAGTTTATGGAGTTAGTTCAAAATTCAAGTGCATACCATCCATCCATCCATCCATCCATCCATCCATCCATCCATCCATCATCTACCACTTATCCGGGGTTGGGTCGCGGGGCCAGCAGCCTAAGCAGGGAGACCCAGCCACTTGATCCGGCACTTCCGGGATTCTCCCAAGGCGTTCCCAGGCCAGCCGAGAAACACAGTTTCCAGCGTGTCCTGGGCCTTCCTCTGGGTCTTCTCCCGGAGGGACCGGCCCGGTACATCTCACCATTAAATCTTTCAAAACATTTCATTTTATCAAAAGAGGTTTATTATGTGAGAGGTGTTTGAGTATGAACCTTTAATAGTTCTGCAGGTTTAAGATTTGAAAGTGAGGCATGTCTAGAATAGTGAACTCCTCCAGTTAGCCCTCTCTCTGAGGTCAGATTCATTGAGCAGAGCAGATAAATGCAGGTAGCATGAACCTGGGTAAAGTCAGGTGTGTTAGTAAGCGTGGTTGGTGGAGTGTTTACTGAGGTGCACTACACTAAGTTTAGATGGGAGAACAGAAGAGATCTCATCAGCTCAGAGGAGAGACAGAGAAGACAGAAGTTTACAGCAACGCCTTAAAAGGATTTCTGTTTAACTTCATCTGGCATGGGACGTGAACACCTGCTGAGTGTCGAGTGTTTAAACTCCAGTAAAGTTTCCACTTTTCTGCACTGCACTCGGAGACGGCCCAGTGTATTACCGTGACTCGTTAACATGAACATTCCAAAAAACTGAACATTATATGTCATCTGCTGCATTGTTTACAGGTGTTCACCGTTCAATCTGTGAAAGTCATGTTGAATTCCATGAGTGCTTCCTGCTCAGCGATTCCTGTTCAGCGCTTCCTGTTCATCGCTTCTTGTTCAGCGCTTCCTGTTCAGCGCTTCCTGCTCAGCGATTCCTGCTCAGCGCTTCCTGTTCAGCGCTTCCTGTTCAGCGCTTCCTGCTCAGCGATTCCTGCTCAGCGCTTCCTGTTCAGCGCTTCCTGCTCAGCGCTTCCTGCTCAGCGATTCCTGCTCAGCGCTTCCTGTTCAGCGCTTCCTGTTCAGCGCTTCCTGCTCAGCGATTCCTGCTCAGCGCTTCCTGTTCAGCGCTTCCTGCTCAGCGCTTCCTGCTCAGCGATTCCTGCTCAGCGCTTCCTGTTCAGCGCTTCCTGTTCAGCGCTTCCTGCTCAGCGATTCCTGCTCAGCGCTTCCTGTTCAGCGCTTCCTGCTCAGCGCTTCCTGCTCAGCGATTCCTGCTCAGCGCTTCCTGTTCAGCGCTTCCTGTTCAGCGCTTCCTGCTCAGCGATTCCTGCTCAGCGCTTCCTGTTCAGCGCTTCCTGCTCAGCGCTTCCTGCTCAGCGATTCCTGCTCAGCGCTTCCTGTTCAGCGCTTCCTGTTCAGCGCTTCCTGCTCAGCGATTCCTGCTCAGCGCTTCCTGTTCAGCGCTTCCTGCTCAGCGCTTCCTGCTCAGCGATTCCTGCTCAGCGCTTCCTGTTCAGCGCTTCCTGCTCAGCGCTTCCTGCTCAGCGATTCCTGTTCAGCACTTCCTGCTCAGCGATTCCTGTTCAGCGCTTCCTGTTCAGCGCTTACTGTTCAGCGCTTCCTGCTCATCGATTCCTGTTCAGCACTTCCTGCTCAGCGATTCCGGTTCAGCGCTTCCTGTTCAGCGCTTCCTGCTCAGTGCTTCTTGTTCAGCATTTCCTGCTTGCTAAGTGTTTGGTGTAGCTGTGGAATAGCTGTTTGTTAGTACTGTTTGGTAAGTTAGCTGGTGTAGCTCTCTGCTCCTGCTGAGCCGGTTTGCTGTTTGTTTGCTATTTGTGCAACTTGTGAAACTCTTCTTCCATATTAATATAATGATAGTTTTTGTGCTAAATGTCGGATAATTAGCTCCGTGCTGGAAAAGGTGGAGATATTAGAGGTGTGTATCCGGGGTTTAGTGAAGGACAGAGTTAGAATCAGTATTAGCACCCCCTAGACTCCGGCTTCAGTGTCCTAACAGCGGGGCGAATGGTGACGTCTTGGTGGGATAGCCATAAAGCTAAGGCCAAAGCTGACCCACAGAAACTCCACTCCCCTCCTGTTCACGTGTCAAACAGGTTCGCCCCGCTCAGCGATGCACCCGTTGAGGAGCCTGTTCAAAGAACTCTGGTCGTAGGAGATTTTATTGTCTGACACGTGAAAATAGCTGGTCCATTAGGGGCACCAGTGGTCACAGTTAGCTGTTTACTGGGAGCCAGGGCGCCGGACGTTAGAGGCCATCTTAAGTTAGCAAATAGGAAATATTCAAGGATAGTAATCCATGTCGGGGCCAATGATATTCGTCTGCAGAGTGAAGAGACTAAAGATATCATTAAAGAGGTGATTAATCTGGCCCAGACGATGTCCGATTCCATAATTTGCTCTGGCCCCATCTCGATGTGGCGTGATGCTGAAGCCTACAGCCTAAAGTTTAATAAGATCAACTACAGCCCAACAAATTACTGAACACCTACCTGATTTATCAACCGCAGATTATTATCCAACAGATCCAGAGGAGTTAGATAAATTAACCAACTGTTTACAGAATAACCTCAGATCAACACTGGACAATGTAGCACCACTTAAATATAAAAAATGAAGACTAATTAAGACAGGCTAATTGATTATAGAAGACCTCTCACTAGAGCTCGTTCAGATTATTTATGATCTTAAAAACAAAAACAATCCCTTTACTCAAAACGTACAAAAAGTCAGGCAGGTACACCACCGACGATTCCATCAAATTTCACCAGTAATATCTTTATGGACTTTTTCAATAAAATAGAAAATATTAGACAGAAAATTCAACCCATAATATTAAATCCAAACAGTTTGTCTTCTGCTGTGTATATTTAGATACAGAACAAAATATAGATCAAGAAGGAAACCTTTTCACCCACTTTCACCCATTACATAAATGGAATTTTACTATTCTGTCCACATCCCAGTAGGTTTACTGCTTACATTCATGCACATTTTACACATGTTGAGAATGATTATCGACCTCCTCTACTTTCACCATAACAGAGCTTATTAGGAGAAGCCACACATCAAACTCACACTGCATTTGCTAACCTCAACCTCAACCTGCACCTAAGCTGTCACACGAATTTTATAAACATAATTTGACTGTTCACTCTTTTACATTGCGATATAGTTTTCCACAGGTTCTATTTTCCGGCTTCTCGTATCTCATATAACCCTAGGATCAGTACTTGATGTATCCTGTCGGAATCTCTTTCACTGCCATTCAGTGTTCAACAGATTCCAGTTTTGTAGTCTAATCCCATATTTAACAAACAGCTCAGATAACACTCGTTTGTGTTTCTGTGAATTAACGTAGAATCTATGAACTCCATCTGGGTTGAATTTATCTTTTGTTCAATTTTGTTAATCTAGTAAAGTGCCTTATTAGTGACTGTTGTGCCCATTTCAGGAGAGAAACAGTGGAGGGTCAGGGACTGCCTCTGGGAAGGAGGACCATTGCACCAAACATTCACTCCAGAAGTGTGCTTTCTGCACTCAGGTATGAAACTACTTTTATTCAAATCATTTTTACATGGTCAATTCTATGCCCCCAGAATGCTCTTTAGGAGTGTACATTAGCAAGAGTGATCACAATTGGCAAATGAGCTGCTACACATCCCCCACTGAGTCTTTTCCAATGAACGCCTTATACAACGTCCTCACATTCTTCAGGAGAAATCTGGAACCAAGCTGGGTTCTTCTAACTAGCTCATAAGAGCTCAACTGCTTACTTCAGAATGAGAAATTCCTCTTCCTTTTTGGGAATTATGTTTACCTGCATCTATTCTAATGGGATCTGGAATTTTTATGGTAAAAAGTCTCTTATTGCTCAGAGAAATGCTTTAAAATAATGTACTTAGGTGCCTAAAACAGGACTGTACATTTTGGCTTATTAATGACTGTCCCCCCACAATCAAGCATGTAGTCCATCAAATGGTGCCTGAACAATTGAATCTTTGTACGTATGAATGTATTCATGATACATGTGAGTGATTATAATATTAGAATATATTAGATCAGGACATTAGAAAGGATCAGTCTGGATACGAGATGAGATATGGTTATGCGTGGAGACATACAGGTTCCTTATAATATGCTGAAGCACCTTCACCAATAGATGTTGCAGCTAAGCCCGTCGACCCTGCACACTCATAGGTCGCTAAAACTGGTGTCCAGCTGCTCCTTTAAAAGCTTGACCATCATAGAGAGGACAGGAGGACAGGAGCCTGTCTTATTTAAACCTCTAACATCTGAGTTTGGTTTGCTCTTGATTGTTGAAGTGAGTGGGATCACTGTGGTCAGATACAAAGAGCTCTCTGATGCCTTCAGAAAAAAAGTTGTAGATGCAGAGGAATTTGAGAAGATCTCAGAATGTGTCACTGTCCAGAAAATCATTTGCAAGTGGATACGATTTAACGTTAACTACCCACATGGGAAGATCAACAGTAAGAAATTCAATTTGGAAAAACAGCTAAACCCCATAAGCAGTTTCAATCCCAAAGCATAGCTCACAGTGATTATTTTGTTCCCAGCCAGGAACATTATTATTTTTAATTTAAAATAAATCTGAATGTCTGCTGCTTTAATTCTAACTGATTTCATTTGTTTTATTTATTTAAAACATTTTAAATGTTTTATTCCAGTTCCAATGTCTGTATAGTCTTCATAATTAAAAGGGAGTGACTGCATTATTACATTATTATATTATCTTTACATCAGAAGCATAAAATAGGTCTATAGTGGACATTAATATTGTTTATCATAATCATTTCTGGAATCATATCATCCAAACAATGCTGACAGATCTATAAATGGCTGAAATATCCAGTGTAGCATTAATCTGTTCACCAGCTCATCTTCTCCTGGGGTGCCAATAATTTTGCAGGGCAGCATCTGAGAAAGAATTCTAGTCAGTTCTGCTCTGAGTCATCTCCACAATCAGAGTCCAAGGAGCTCAAATCAGAAGGACGAGATTCCGAAGTTATTTTATTATTATTTTCTTTAATATGGGGCCCTGAGGAATTGGTTTCATGGCCTTCCTCAGACACTGTCCCTCCAGCCTTGGAGCATTTTTTTTCTGACTCATCAATATTTATAAACTGAAACTAAAACTGTGTGTGTGTGTGTGTGTGTGTGTGTGTGTGTGTGTGTGTGTGTGTGTGTGTGTGTGCATCTCCCTCTTAACTTTAAAAGGTACCCTAAGTGGATATTAGCTAGCTATTTACTTATAATTATGGCTAATAAAAGAGAACTCAATATTAAAATAAACATGTTGTCAAAAGGTATCTTGGGTAACAATTAGAAAATGTCCTGAAGTGATGATATATCCAAACCATGATACTACCAACACCACCATCATGTTTCACAGATGGGTTTTAATCCAAGAATGCAGTGTTTTCCTTTCCCTAATCATAACATTAACACACACAAAAAAAATGCACAATGACAGACAAAGACACACTGAAACAAATGGCTGTTTTTACACTGACTGACACTAGACACACCTGGAGAAGACAATGTGAGGGCAGGGCTACAAAGATGGGAACACTGATGGACAGGGCAGTGAAATAAGCACAAGACCATACAAGGACAGACAAGGAACAGGATTAAAACATGATCAGACAACAAGAATTAGGACTAGGGACAAGATAAGAAATGAACCAGAGATGAGAGCATGGGGACACTGGAGCACTGGTAGCTAACACTGCTGCTGGGACAGGGACAGGAGCGGGTGCTGCAGACACTGAAGCAGGAGCAGGAGCCTGGGGACACAGGAACACAGGGAGTTTTGGATACCAAAGCAAGCCCCGCGATAGGCTCTGGTTCAACTTGGAACACACATGAGGAAATCTCACAAGGCTTTAGAATCTGGAACCCCGTGTGATACACCCTTGTTAGTGTTACCAATGAAGGGGTAATCCTTTGACAAGGGAAAACCATGTGAGCATCGTCTGGGCCAAATCCATTTTTTGGTCTGTCATTCTGTCACACATGGCGGAAGCGCAGGAGGCAGATTTAAAAGAAGATTAAAAGGGTTTATTAACAAAACAAATGAAAATACATTAAAAAGTAAATGAAACAAGCAAACAAACTAAAAAAAACAAAGACTTGACAGAGGTGAACATACACACACACAAACACACACACACACACACACACACACACTCACACAACGTCAGACAAGGATGACAAACAAAGGGCTTCTTACACACTGACAGAGACTAGACACACCTGGAGCAGATAATGAGAGGGCAGGGCTACAATGGATGCAAAGGAGGGAAACACTGACAACAGGGCGTCGCTAGACGCAAACCAAAACAAGGACAGACGGGGACAGACAAGGAACAGAATTGAAACGTGATCAGACAGAAGTGACAGTTCCAGTAGCCACAGTCCTGTAATTTTCAATTAAACAAATTAAACAAACAAATAAATACTAATTAAAACAAACAGAAAACAAAATTGTTTAAGCAAATCTGAAAATACCTTTCTGGTGCAGCAGTGCACATATAATCCACCAGGGGGCAGGACCTGATTTTAGTTTTTTATTTCAGATATTATTTTTTTACTCAATTTGTTACATATTATCATATATATATAATCTATGAATTTGATTATATTATAAATTATTTAATCACATATGTTGCAGAGGTTTTAAAAAAAATGCATGTGTAGGAATCCACACCCAAGACTGTTTAATTACAATGCATTTACATTATTAGAGGGAAAATCAATTGATCATGATCACTGACTCCAGATCCAGTCGATCAGGCAGGTCATGTGAGGTTTCTGAGGTCATCTTCTTTAAATTCAAAGAACAATTCTAATTTGGTGTCCAGTACTTTGAGTTTGATCTGGGTTTCTTGTCCTCATGCTCCTGCTCCTCTCCAGGCCCCGGTACTGCCCCACCAGCCTCCGCAGTGGGACCATCTGAGCGTCTGACGTCTGTTAGTCTGTTTTTAGCCACGCCGGAGGAGTTAGCTGGCAGCCTGAGGGACGGAAGCGGCTGGGCATTCCCGCTGCAGCATGTCCCAGACCTCCGAATTAATCAGATTTACTGCGACGTCCATATGTTGTGCCAGCATGAGCTGGACTCCGCAGAGCCCAGCTCGACAACCTGACCCAGGATCAGCTTCCACCTGCTTGAACCATGAAAGGAGATAAGGCAGAACTGATCTGGGTCAGATTATAGTCCAGCTTTTCCCAATGCAATCAAACCCGGTCTCCTGGACACTCCACACCAAGCCATACTGCTGCTGTCCCTCACGACTCCTCCAATCAGCACGGCACTGGGGGTGTATCAGCGTCTGTGGTTGTACATTTTGACACTAACAGTAAACTGACTGGTGTATTATTACAGATACATACTCACATGTGTGTATATGCTGCCAATAGAATAGCACTTAGCAATAGGTAAGAGCCTCCCATTGGATAATTTCAGCCTGGGTAATTCTGTTTCTTCTAGCAAGAAGTTATTTAACCCTTACTGAGGAGCAATGAGGAGCTTCTTGTTTGTTAAACAACCCTGTCAAATGACATCCTGTGGTCGTGGAAAAGATGTTCACCTGTTTCAGAGTCAAATTATTGGCATCAAGCAAAGAAAACATCTGAGGAGAGGCTGAAACTCAGATTATTAAACAGTGGAAGGACGGTGGGGAAACAGTCTTCCAGGAAGGAATGAGGTCAGAATAAATCCTGAATGATGGTGATCAGCAAACTCTTAAACGTTTGGTGAAATTAAAATGTAGAAAAGCAACAGTAGAACACAGGGATCTGTTTAATAGTGAAAGTAAGACCATTTGCACACTCACTGAAAAGTGAACTGAAGGGATTGGGACTAAACAGCTGGGCAGACTTAAGAAAACCACTGATCAGTGAGACTAACCAGCAAAAATGAAGTCAGTCCTCTCAAGAGGACAAAGACGGGACTCTGGAGCAATGAACGGTCATGTGGTCTGATGAGTCCAGATTTACCCTGTTCCAGACTTATGGGCATCAGTGTAAGAAGAGAGGCGGCTGAAGTGATGCCAACCATACCAGCCTGTGGGAGCCGCGCTCAAATCTGGGGTAACTGCAGTTCCTCAGGTCCAGGATCAGCAATGTTAGGTCAGCTGACCACCTGTAAATACTGACCAGGTTATTCCATCAATGGATTTTTCTTCTCTGATGGCAATTTGACAATGCCAAGGTTCCTCGGCTCAGATTGTGAAAGAGTGGTTCAGCGAGCAGGAGACATCACGGAGTCCAGACCTGAACCCCATTGAGAATCCCATTGGGATGTGCTGGAGACGACTTTGCACTGTAGTCCAAATCTTCCACCAACACATGATCTTTGGGAAAAATGATAGCAACTCTGGACAGAAATACATGTTTGCAGAAGCTTGTGGAAATGATGCCACAGCAAATGTATTCCGTAATCAAAGCTAAAAGCAGTCCAGTGAAATATTAGAGAGTGACCAGGCGGTGTAGTTAACAGAAGGGTGATGGAGCTCAGGAAAGTAGAATAGAGGCAGCATGTCTGCCTGGGAGACAGAAACAGCGCTATTTTGTTCCCTTTATCTTTTTCATGACACTAACCCTCATCTTCTGCTGTATCTCCCTGGCCTTCCAGATACACTGCACCTCTCTGTCCTCCTCTGCTGTCACACACAATAAACACACTCTCCCTGACCACAGCTTGAATACAGCCTCTCACCCTGCACCTACACAGTCCAGCTATAGGACAGGCATTTCCAATAAAGTGGCCAGTGATGAAGCACAGGGTGGTGTTTCTAATAATGTGGCCAGTGATGAAGCACAGGGTGGTGTTTCTAATAAAGTGGCCAGTGATGAAGCACAGGGTGGTGTTTCTAATAAAGTGGCCAGTGATGAAGCACAGAGTGGTGTTTCTAATAAAGTGGCCAGTGATGAAGCACAGGGTGGTGTTTCTAATAAAGTGGCCAGTGATGAAGCACAGGGGGGTGTTTCTAATAAGGTGGCCAGTGATGAAGCACAGGGTGGTGTTTCTAATAACGTGGTCAGTGATGAAGCACAGGGTGGTGTTTCTAATAAAGTGGCCAGTGATGAAGCACAGGGGGGTGTTTCTAATAAAGTGGCCAGTGATGAAGCACAGGGGGGTGTTTCTAATAAAGTGGCCAGTGAAATAGGCCTAGAGCCTGAAATGGATCACATTCAAGCAAACCGGACATGAACCCCATCTACTGTTGCCAGTACAAGCTGTCAGTGCTGAACTCTGATGACAGGTCATGTTGTAAACAATGGCTTTACTTGTACATCACGTACAACATGCTGTAGGCAGTAACATGTAAAATGCTTCGGAGTAAATAATTGATGTGCCTCTCGTTCCTCATGGGCATTTATGTCGTTTAGACTCACGGAATAATGATTTATGAATTAGGAAAAGGGAGTAGTTCAATCTAAACGGCTTAACTGTTCTGCAAAATGGATATGAGGGGAACCTGTTGAAATCAGAGCTGTTGAAGACGTCCGTGGTCACTCGGATATGCTGTAAAGGGGGGTTCAGTGTATTTTATGCAGGTAAACAGGTTCCAGTGGAACGTGCTTTTGGTCACCTTCTCAGGTCCCGACAGCAACGTCACGTAGCAGTTTTGCTAGTAGTCAGACTGAGAGTATGTTTGTTCATGGTGAGTATGTTTGATGAATTGTGTGTAGACGTTTTAAAATTCACAACACATTACTGCGCACTACTACACATCACTGCTAACTAGTACACAACACACTATTATACAAAAAACACTACTGCAAACTGCTACACAAGACCACACATTACAACACACTACTACAAAACTCAGTTAATACTGTACATTTTTACACAATACTGCACACTGCATACTGCTTCACACTACTACTACACAATACTTCACACTAAAATAAACTACTGCACATTACTGTACATGCTACTAAACATGAATACACATGAATGCACAATACTAAACACTACTGTATTCTACTAAACACTATTACACACTACTTCATATGACTAAACACTACTGTATTCTACTAAACACTATTACACACTACTTCATATGACTAAACACTACTGTAATCTACTAAACACTATTACACACTACTTCATATGAATAAACACTACTGTAATCTACTAAACACTTCTATACATTAATGCACTATAAAACTTCTATACAATACGAATTGTGCTATACAGCACACGAATAAACACTAATGTACTCCACAAAACAATTCTACACATCACTCTGTTAAACACTACTGCACTCCACTAAATAATTCTATGCATTACTGCACATGACTAAACAATAAGGCACTCTACTAAACATTTCTACAATTTACTAAATCCTACACATTTTGCACTCTACTTGCCACTACTGCACTCTACTTAACAATTCTATACAATACTGTACACTACTAAATAATAGTGCATGCAACTAAAGACATCTACATATTACAGCACTCCACTACACAACACTGGACGGTGTAACACATACATATCACTGCACATGGCTAAACACTACTGCACTCTTATAAAGACTCACTCTACTACACAATTCTAAACATTACTACACAACAAAACACTACTGCACTCTACTAAACACTACTACACACTACTGCAGTGTAAGTGTTGAGTAAGTGTTGAGACCCTCCTCATCACTCTGCTTGTCTGTATTCAAGTCTTGTCAGGTATTTGTGTCTACAGTAATCATTTGCATGAACAAACTGTCTCACACACACACACACACACACACACACACACACACACACACGACCCTGGGCTCTATGAGAGTCTGTCTCGTTGTCATGCTGTGAAGATTGAGTGCCGCGCGAGTGTGGAGGACTGCTGTCTGGCCACTGGACAGGCTGTGGGTCACTAACATTGTGTCCACCTCTTGGATGAACAGTGTGTTTGTGCTGTTCCTGAACTCTATGGAGAGGCCGATGAGCTGATTCAGAGTTCTCCAGTGTGGTTCTCCAGTGCTGTGTGCCCCCTCAGCACTCGCTCTAAGAAGATCGTCCAGACTAATGTCTCCCCCTTCATTAAGGATGAAATGCTGGAGCAGGAGTTCTTGGGAAGCTTGTATTTCCTATTCAGAAAATCCCTCTGGGCTGTAAATCACCCCTGATCAAATACCTGGTCTCCTTCAGGAGATGTGTTTAATTGGTGCTCAAGGACGGAGTGGATACCCTGGACCTGGTGTTCAAGTTCAGGGTGGACAGCTTTTATTACCCGGTCTATGCTTTGTCTGGCACGGCCATGAAATGCTTCAGTTGTGGGCACATTGGACACCAGCAGGGTTGCTACTGAGCCAGGTGGTTTGGGGGAGCCTGTGGTGGCTGGAAACACCACACCAAGTGGTTGGAAACACCAGAGGTGGAGAACAGTTTATTCAGGAATGTTGTCAAGCTCACACACCAGACAGCTGCATTGTTGGATGCTGAGCCCTCCCTGGAGGACACTCTGAGGTATGGAGGCGCCGGGTATTGATGGCCTTCTGGTTTAATTTTTCAAGGGTTTTTGGTCAATCTTGAAACAAGATGTTCTGGATGTTCTGTGCAGCAGCGTGCAAGCAGGGTGTCTTCACCTGTAGGAGGGCAGTACTCATCTTGCCCCCTAAAAAAGATGACCTGACCAACCTGAAGAACTGGTGTCCCATCTCTATTGTGTACAGACTACAAACGGCTCTCAAAAGCATTAGCCTTGAGACTGGGGAAGGTGCTGGAGCAGGTGATTCATATAGCCTAGACATTCTGTGTGCCTGGTCAGTTTATCTTTGACTGTATACTTATATATTATGTATGTTTGGTTCAGAATGTTTTGGAGGTCTCTAGGCTTTTGGGTCTGAAAACTGGCTTTATTTTGTTGGATCTGGAAAAGGCTTTTGACCAGGTTGAACATGGCTACCTTTGGAAAGTTCTGGAGAACTTTGGGTTCAACTCTGATTCAATTTCGGTTCAATTGTCTGTTTCATAGCTATGATCAGAGTGTTGTACAGTGACACTGAAAGTATTAGTTAAGGTCAATGGTGGTTTGTTTGTCCATTTTAAAATTTTTAGAGGTATCCAACAGGGCATTCTATATATATATATATATATATATATATATATATATATATATATATATATATATATATAGCCATTGAACCTCTATTGTTCTTGGTGAGGGAGAAGCTCTCTGGCTTATCCATGCCACACTGTTCTACTCCAATATGTATTTCAACTTATGGAGATGATCTGGCTGCTTTACTTTCCACTCTTTCCAACAGGCTGATGTGACTGTTTTAGCTCGGATTTTATGTGAATATTTTAAGACTTTATCTTAGGTTATTTGTTAATAAAAGTGAGGCCATTTTAATTGGGGGCTGGGATGGTGGGGATCTGTAGCTGCCAGATGGTTTGGTCTGGATGACAGGCAGCTTTTGTTATCTGGGCATATATTTGGGGGGTAGTGCTAATGGGGGAGAAGAACTGGGAAGGCATCCTTGAAAAAGTTAAGGGACGCCTCAGTAAATGGAACTGGTGAACCCCTAAAATGCTACAGTCCGAAACTGTCTCTGTGACTGCTTCTTGGATGCCTCAGGCAGATTTAAATGTAGAGGCAGACTCCGCCCTCTCAGCCGTGATGCTGGCGGGAAGCCCTGCCCTCTCAGCCGTGATGCCGGCAGGAAGGCCTGCCCTCCGTGCCATGATGTTGCCACGAGTCTCCAACCTCCGGATCGCAACATTGCTGGTAAGCTCCGCCCTCCCGGTCGTAGCAGAAGCAGGTGTTACCATTGCAGAAGGGACCGCAGCGCACATCGCAGGTGCAGCTCGGGTTGGTGACACTGCTGAGGCCATTGCAGCTGCTGAGGTCTGGGGTTCACTGGCCTGGGCAGTCCTGTGCACATAGTTCAAGAACTGCCACACATTGGACTCGTCCTTCAGCCCAGATCCCCCCCATAACCGCTCACCAGCAGGCCTCACCTCATTTGGCTCAAGGCTTGCAGCGCCAATCCTTAGTGCCCCCCCCCCAAAAAAAATTCTCCTACTGTTCGAGGAGCAGTCCTCCGGTGAGGGGGCGCCCCGAGCAAGTCACCTATGGTGCCTTCTCCAGCTGCTGGTCTCCGTGGCATCCTGCAGCTTGGGTAGGATACATGTAAACAATGCAAAAAAGAAGACCGACAAGGACGAACTGAGACAAGGGACTTATATATACAGGATAACATTAGAAACAACTTGGACACGATTACAAGAGGGGCATGGTTACCAATAGGACACAGCTGGGAAAGGGCAGAGACAAGATGTGCTAAGAAGCACGAGATAAACAAAACAAAGACTAAAGGGACAAGAGAGGTACATGACAATTGGCATATGCTGACATGCAAATCGCAGTGTCAGAGTTGGATTTTAAAACCAGTGAGCAGTTCTGTTTGCACAACAGGGGCTCAATAGTGACTGAATACAGGAAGCCAGACAAGGAGCAGCCCTGCTTGATGCCCCTGGACACCTTGAAGGGGACACACAAACCAACTATAAGCCTCCTTAACCTGTTTGTAATAGTGATGCCTCCCTTCCACATGCACTGAACACCTTCTACACAAGGTTCAAAGCACAGAACTGTATGACAGTAAGGAAGATCACACCTCCTCCAAACGATCACGTACTGTGCCTGTCCTCAGCTGATGTGCGTAGAAATCTACTCAGAGTCAATCCATGGAAAGCCCTTGGACCAGACAAAATACGTGGCCAAGTGCTAAGAAGATGTGCAGAACATCTCGCTGATGTTCTCATGGACATTTTCAACATCTCTCTGAGCACTGCCTAACTTTCATTGGAAGTTTAATGTCCAGTTTTGTAAAAAGCAGTATACCTTGCATATGGCAGCTACTGTCAGGAGCACTACTGGGGTGCTTGAAAGAGAGATTAGTTTGCTGGAAAGCAAGTTGCTTGAAGGGACTGATATGGGGACTCACTGACAGAAGAGGAAAGCTTTACAAGAGAAGGTGAAGGGGGATTTGGTCAGAGCTTATGTCTCTAGGCTTAGAGACATGGATGCCCCCAGGGGCTTTTTCTTTGACCTAGAGAAGGGGACTCGTCTGACCCCTATGTTATTTCTTCAGCACACTGATGGATGTCTAGCCACTGAGTCGACCACGATGAGGAAGACAGGCTGTAGAGATAATCTGTTGCAGGACTTCCCGAAACTAAAAGCGTTGCTTATGCTTGCCTAGGATTAGGATTTCAGGCTCTATGAACTGACTGGGACTGTTCAACAAATTTCTTCTGAACGGTCACCAAGAATTTATAGCCTGCCAGTAGAATTCTTTGTGGCCTTCTGGAATGCTATTGGTATGGATTTACTTGAAGTGGTTCAGTGGGCCAAGTTTGCTTGATGTTTGCCCCTCAGTTGTACAAAGGCGGTGCTGTCTCTGCTCCTGAAGAATGGCCTTGGGACTTTAGCAGAATTGGAGACCTGTGGCATTATTATGTACTGATTATAAAATCTTGTCTAAGTGCCTCTCCAATAGACTAAAGGCTTAAATGCATAGCATTGTACATGTTGAACAGACATATTAAGTGCCTGGTCATACTATTATGGACAACCTCTTCATGGTCAGAAATGTGATAGACCTGTGTTCTATGTCTTCATGTGACTTGGGTCTGTTGTCAATGGACCCAGAAAAGGCTTTTGAGAGTCAAACACTCTTATTGTTTTAGTACCCTTCAGAGTTTTGGAATTGGGTCAGGATTTTTATCTTGGGTTCAGCTCTTGCTGAAAATTGCTGGAGCTCTTAGCTGCCCAATAAGTTTGCAAAGGGGTATTATGTAAGGGTGCCCTCTGTCTGTGCAGTTGTATAGCCTTGCAATTGTGCCTTAGCTCAATTGAGTGAGATTAGGGGTGAGTTTGCAAGGCTTCATGGTCCCTGTTTATACTGTAAGGTGGCACTGTCTGCATATACAGATGATATAGTTGTCATTACAGAGCAGGAGGATGTTCAGGGTCTGAGACAGGCTCTGTCCATGTATGAGCAAGCATCTTCTGCTTGTATGAATTGAAGAAAATATGAAGCTTTTATTATGGGACAGTGGCAGGACAGAGCATTTCCTGTGTAGCCAGTGGATCTACAGTGGGGAATGCAGGGACTGAAGTACCTTGGCATCTTCCTAGGCACTATTTACTACCAAAAGAAAAACTGGGAAGGAGTAGCAGAAAAGGCCTGTGCTAAATTGTCTCAATGGACCTGCCTCAGCTGTTTTATCAGGGCAGGGTGTTGGTGGCCAACGACTTGGTTGTTTCCAAGCTGTGGCACAGGTTTGCAGTACTGGATCCACCTGGCTCACTGATCAGAGACCTGCAGAGTAAATTTGTGAGTTGGTCTGGTCAGCGCTGGATGCATGCACTTCTGCTTTATCTGCCTTTAGCAGACTGAGGTCAGGGCCTGATTGACCCATAGAGTCAAATTGCTGCTTTCCAATTACAAACAGCGCAGAGGCTCTTGTATGGACATGAAACCTCATGGGCTGCTACAGCATGTGTTCTTTTACGCAGAGTGGAGAACTTGGGTTATGATAGACATTTGTTTGTGCTGCAATTGTGGTGCTTGGACTTATCCAGAACCACTGGTTTTTATCAGTCTGTCCAATGGGCTTGGTCCTTTGTGCTGAGTCACCAACTGCAGAGGATTTTTGAAAGGGAGAGTTCTGTGCTGCCTGCATCTTTCAGGTAGACCTTGGGGTGCAGCACAGGAGATCGCCAGGGACATTTCCCTTTCCTTCCTATTACTACTGAAGTTGGAGTGTCGGGAGAGGAAGGGGGCACTTCTCAGCTTTGGCATTCTTCAGCTGGGCAGTTTTCCAGATGCATCTATGAAAGAAGTGTATGGGGCTTGTGTGAAGGTCATACATTGTGATGCTCTGACTGGGTTAGATGAGTCCAGGTGGTCAGGTTGGTGGGTGCCAGGCTCTTCTCCTTGAGGCTGATGGAGGTCCTTGGACAAGCCTCCGATTCAAAAGTGAACCGGACACTTACAATGGAGGATTGTGCGTGGGGCCATGGCAACTGACTTCCACATCTCACATATTGACCCTACTACAACAAGTGAGTTCCCATTCTGTGACAGGGAGGAAATGATAGAGCACTTGTTTTCTGCACTGTGCCAGGCTGAGGGGTGTGTTAGATCTGCTGAAAGCATGGAATGGTAGTTTGGATGTGAGGTAGTCTGATCACCTCTATGTTTTTGGGCAAAAATACACTGCCTCGAAAAAGAAACAACTTCCTGCTCGGTCAAGGTAAACTTGCAATCTGGATCTCCCAATGAAACAAAATAAAAAGGGGGTGGGTCAAAAGACCCGGAGCAGACTTTGAAAGTGGCAGTGAGGATCAGGCTTTTAATTGAGTATGCATTTTTTAAGATGACCCAAAATCTTCAGGCTTTTAGCTCCATCCTTCTGATATGATTTTAGGACTATTTTTTTGCTGTGTCCATGCATATGCTGGTGATAGTCTTTTCATAGACTGAATAATTGCTTTTAAATATAGCTGGTTTAAACCTCTCTATCCTTTCTGTTTCACTCTCTCTATGTGCATGTGTGGGTGTGAATGAGCGGTGTGAGTGGAGAGCAGCCTGTGATCACTTTTTGCAAACTTTTGGTTATTATGTTTGTTGGTTTGTGGTGAACAGTGTGTATGGGTGGGTGGTTGGAGGATGGCGGGGGATCTGAACCTCAGGGTCTATGAGAGTCTGTCTCATTGTCACGCTGTAAAGATCAAGTGCCAGGCGAATGTGGAGGACTGCTGTCTGGTTGCTGCACAGGCTGTGGGTCACACTTACATTGTGCCTGCCTCTTGGATGAACAGCGTGATGGTGATCTTTCTGAACTCTATGGAGAGGGCCAATGAGCTTATTCAGAGTGGTGTTCATGTTCCATGAGCAGTTCACTCCTGTAACACCCCCCCCCAGCCCCCCTGCACTCCCTCAAAGAAGACTGTCCTGTCTAATTCCCCTTCCTTCATACAGGGTGATCTGCTGGAGCAGGAGCTCTCCCAATTCTGCACTGTAAGTCACCCCTGATCAAATACCTGGTCTCCTTCAGGAGATTTGTTTATATGATACTCAAAGATGAAGCGGACACCGGGGACCCGGTGCTCAAGTTCAGGGTGGACGGCTTTGATTACCTGTTTCTATGCTTCGTCTGATACAGCCATGAAATGCTTCAGTTGTAGGCACATTGGACACCTGTCTTGCCCCAGTAGCATTGCCATTGATCCAGGTGGTTCAGGGGACCTGATGCGCTTGCAGGAGCTTTACCGGTTTTGACTGGGCCTGCTGCGGATGCAGCAGTTTCAGCTATGCTGGCTGATGGTCGGCTCCCCTCAGCTGAGCTGCTGGGAAACTCTGGGGGTGATCCTCATCTCTGATGGGGATGGGACAGTTGTGGCAGTTGTTCTGAGCCTGCTCCTGTAGTATCAGATGTTCAGGAGGCTGGAGTTGAGGTGGTAATGGAGGATGAGATGTTTTTAAAGTTCCTCAAAACTTGAAGAAGGACGCCCAGGGCAAAGGCCACAAACAGGCCAAGAAGAAGGTCAAAGATGGGGTGGATGGGGACTCTGACAATGAAGGTTGGTCAGTGTGTTCACAGGATTAGTCTCTGCCCCTGGTAAACACTGTGGAGGACATCAGGAAGTTTATTTGGGTCACCAAATAAACCAGTCACCAGTCAGGTGTCAATGTCAGGGACTTCTTCCCTGAAAGGCAGCAGTTCATTAGTGATGTGAAGTATTTTAGGCAAGAAGGGGTTTTTACTGAGCCAGAGATCTATCGGTTGAAGAAATTACTGACCAGGCTCAACAAGGCTGCTGCTGATGACTTAGATGTTTTAGCTTCTCCTCAGTTGGGCTGGTTTTATATACTTGGTTTTTAAATTTCCTTTATCTTTAAAACAGTGGTTTTAGCTACTTTAAACAAAAATGGAGCCATAGACAGTGGTAAGCGAGCAAAGCTGTATGCGTTACTGAAGTTGAAACGCATTAATGTGTTTCTGCAGGAAACCCACAGCGATGTTTGCAACACTGCTGACTGGACAGCAGAGTAGAAAGGGGTTTCCATCCTTAGTGTCTCTGACCACTCTATGGTTCACTGCAGGGTCAAGTGCAATGTGAAGCCTTGAAGTGCATGTGGGCATTTTAACACCTCACTTTTAAAAGATTCAAATTTTACAGAAAAGTCACAAAAATCATCTTTTACTTCCCTTCAACAATGCTGGGATGTAGCCAAAGTTCAAAATGAAACTGTTCTGTCAGCAGTATACTGTCAATGTCACTAGGGATATTATTAGATCTATCTAAGCTGTGGAGACTGGAATAGTGGAGCTCCAGGATTTGATGGAGACCACAGGAGATCAAGAGCATATTAGAGCTCTTACAAGGAAAAAAACTACCATAGCTGATCTACTGGCTATCATGGCACAGAGGGCGCTAGTCTGATCATGCCTTCACTGTATGAATGAATTGGATGCTCAATCTAAGTTATTTTTTGTTCTTGAGCATAAAAATGGACAGAAAAGGGGATCTCTTAATGGAGCCTTCTGAAATCCTCCAGCAGACAGTTGACTTTTTATCAAAGCTATGCATGAGTGAGTGTTTGGAAGCACCTGAGATGGAGGACAGGTTCTTCAGGAATGTGGCTAAGCTCATGCACCAGGGCTGCAAGCGATGGAGCAAAAGAGCTGCGACCTGGACTGGTGACCAATGAAACGGATGAGCCAGCGGTGGAGATGCCTGGACAGAACGCTCTGCTGGAGCCAGAGGCTGGTGCTGGTGGACAGGCCGCAGCAGGCTTGGACAGGGAACAACCAGGCACCTGTTGCACCAGCTCAGGGGCCTGTGGAGGATGAGCAGGCTGACGTGGGGCAGGATCCCCCAGGGAACCAGGGTCCAAAACCAAAAGGTACTGTGTTGTCCACCCACACCTCTGAAGGTGGATGCAGAGCTACCTGTGTCTACATCTGTGCACTCTAACAGTGAAATATAGGGTTTTTTTACAGCACAATAATGGCCTGAAGAATGTCCAGCTCTCCATCTTCTTCTCCAACAAAGTGTAATTCATTTGTGATTTACAGCAGTACAGAAAATGGGGCTTTTATTAAACTAGAATTGTTTCAAATCAAGATACTTCTGACCAAGCTGAAGATGGAGGGGAATGGTGCTGAAACTGTGATAGTTTGACCTGTTTTTTTTATGGTGGTTTTATCTGAACACTGTCTCTCTCCAATTCTCTTATGTCTGGCTTTACAATTACCACTTTAAATATTAATGGGGCAAGAGACCATGTAAAAAAAGCCAAACTGTTTGATTTTATTACAAAAAGGTGTTGATGTAATGTTTCTGCAAGAGACTCACAGTGACATAATCAACAATGTAGACTGGACTAGAGAATGGGCAGAACTCACTATACTGAGTCACCAGAATTTCCTCAGTGCTGGCATCATTGTCCTTTTTAAACAGAGTTTACCTCACTCTTATGAGGTGCAGCACCTGGTGCAAGGATGGCTTTTAAAAGTGAAAGCATGTTTTGAAGATTGTGTGTTCATTTTTTTCTGTGTATATGGTCCAACTGGAGGGGTGGAGAGAATGGCTTTTTTACACATTATATGTGAGATCCTTGCAGGATGTTCCCTCTATGAATTTTTAATACTAGGGGGTGATTTTAATTACACTGTTGCGGACATTGATAGGAACAACGTGGAGCCACATATTGCATCTTGCAGGTGCTTATGTGACCTGATTGTAACTAATGCATTGAGTGACATATGGAGGTCCTTTCTCGACACGCAGAGACAGTACACATGGACATTTACATTTACATTTGTGGCATTTAGCAGACGCCCTTATCCAGAGCGACTTATAAAAGTGCTTTGCAGTTCACTCAGAATATCCTTAACTATTAGACAAGGCTGGAATCTAGAGATTCCTCAGGCTTAGATCCTGTTGAAACAAATGTCTTTATGGAGTTAAATACTCCTGAAACAGATGAGTCTTCAGTCTGCGTTTGAAGACATTGAGGGACTTGGCTGCTCGGACTCCCAGGGGAAGTTCATTCCACCATTTTGGTGCCAGAACAGAAAAGAGTCTGGATGCATGTTTACCTTGCATTCTGAGGGATGGTGAGTCAAGCCGATCTGTACTTGAAGCTCGAAAAGCTCTTAGTGCAGTTCAAGTTTTGACCATTGCCATCATGTATGGAGGGGCTGGTCCATTTTTGGCTTTGTAGGTCAGCATCAAGGTTTTGAATCTGATGCGGGCAGCTACAGGGATCCAATGAATGGGATGCAGCAGAGGAGTTACGTGACTGAATTTAGGAACATTGAAGATGAGCCGCGCTGCTGCATTCTGGATAAGTTGCAATGGTCTGATGGTCTCATAGGAAGACCAGCCAGTAGGAGTTGCAGTAGTCTAGTCTTGAAATGACAAGAGGCTGAACAAGCACCTGAGCTCCTCTCTAGACAGAAAAGGTCGAATTCTCCTAATGTTGTAAAGGAGAACATTTGCAGGACCGAGTCAGGTTTCAACCATTCTGAACATGAGCTGAGAACCATAACTGGTCATCCACTACTACACCAAGGCTCTGTGCTTCAGTAGATGGAGTGACCAGTGAGTTCTCAAGGGAAATGGTAAGGTCAGGGTGAGGACCAGTGCTTCCAGGAATGAATAGCAGTTTGGTCTTGCTGGGGTTGAGTTTGAGGTGATGGGCTGCCATCCACAATGAGACATCAGAGAGGCAAGCTGGACCCATACCTGTGACAACATCACTTTTATACTGTTAAATACCAGTTAAATGTTTTTACTCTGTGTGATTGTCCTTGTTGGTTTTACAGATCATTTTATGGTTCAGGATAAGATTAACAAGGAGTGTGCCAAACCCAGGAGTGCTTATTGGCATTTTAATACAGCAATTTTTCATTCCAGTTTTAGAGACTCATTTATTAGTGGAACATTTTAAGATGGCAAAAACCTGATTTTACCTCAGTGGTAGGATGTAGCTAAAATGTCAGCCGGACACTCTCAATATCAGAGACATAACTAGATCTCTTGCGGCTTTGGAGAGTAAAATAGTGGAGATCCAAAATTTAGGAGACACCACTGGAAATCAGTAGCATATTGAAGCTCTCAGACGTACAAAGGCCACAATGGACAACAAGGCTGCTCCTTGTCAGGATTCCTGAAATTGATTGCTATTGAGCCCCTGTTGTGCAAACTGTGTGAATTACTCACTGGTTTTACAATCCCCAACTCCAACAATGCAATTTGATTTGGTGGTTTTTATTAACATGCAGGATGATATGCGCAATTTACTTGCAATTTTAAATGATTTTAGAACCTTGTTGTCTACTGTGGTAAATTGGCATAAGAGTGAGGCCATTTTGGTAGGGGGAATGGACGGGAATGCAACCTACACTTCTGGAGGGACTAAACTGAACACTGGGTTGTTTTAAATACTTGGGGATTTATCTTCAAATCAAATCAAATCAAATTTTATTTATATAGTGCTTTTTACAACAGAACGTTGTCACAAAGCAGCTTTACAAGGATCCGGGTCCAAGCCTCAAATGAGCAGCCAGTAGGCAAACAGTGGCAAGGAAAAACTCCCTCAGTTAGGAGGAAGAAACTTTGAGAGGAACCAAGGCTCAAGAGAGGAACCCATCCTCCTCTGGTCGACACCGGAGAGCAGATAACAAAGGCACAATGGAAAAATGGGAAAAAAAAAAATGAAGGGAAAATAAATAAAATAAATAATAAAAATGGAGGGAGGATAAATAAAGATTGGCTGAGATAGTAATGCTACAGGTATGAATGATTGAGTAGTGAAAAATGAGATCCATGCAGGTGGGATAGCCAGGTCTGGAAGTTGATAGTAGGATGTAGGTGGATGAGTGGGCCGGTATCTGCAGGTGTTTCGGCAGCTCAGGACATGGGGGGGAGAGAGGGAGAGAGATTAGTGTCCCCTTAAAAGTGTTAATGAAAACCCTGCGAAAAGAGAAATGTTTTCAGTCGTGATTTAAAGACGGAGAGAGTGTCTGAGTCCCGAACAGTAGGAGGAAGGCTGTTCCAGAGCTGGGGGGCTTTAAAGGAGAAGGCTCGACCCCCCAACAGTGTTCTTTCTGATTTTAGGGACGGTCAATAGTCCTGCGTCCTGAGAACGCAGTCTGCGTGACGGGAAGTAAGGTATTAAGAGCTCTTTTAGGTTCTGGCGAGCTAAGCCATTTAGTGACTTGTACGTTAGGAGCAGTATTTTGTAGTCGATTCTGAATTTAATGGGAAGCCAATGGAGGGATGAAAGAACCGGACTAATGTGGTCAAATTTCCGAGTTCCGGTGAGAACCCTCGCAGCAGCGTTTTGTACTGATTGTAGCCTCTGTAGTGATTTCCCTGAACTACCAGCTAGAAGGGCATTACAATAGTCTAGTCTAGATGTGATGAATGCATGAATCAGTATCTCTGCGTGCTTGTGTGAGTGATTTACGCAGTTTAGTAATGTTGCGTAGATGGAAGAATCCCATCTTTACTACGTTACTAATGTGGCTGTCGAATGCAAGGCGCCAAGGTTTCTCACAGTCGAGCTCGGTATGATTGAAAAACCGTTTAGGTTGATCAGGTCAAAGGGTTTATTAGATCCTAATATTAAGACCTCGGTTTTTCCAGAGTTTAAAAGAAGGAAATTTTGCGTCATCCAGTTTTTAATCTCACTAACACAGTTTGTTATTCGGCTGAGACAGTGATCCTCATTAGGTTTTGCTGATATGTAAAGTTGGGTGTCATCCGCATAGCAGTGAAAGTCAATGTTATGCTTTCGGATGACATCACCCAGCGGTAGTAGGTAAAGGGAAAACAGTAAAGGACCTAAGACAGACCCCTGTGGGACACCATATTTTACTGTAGAGTTATATGAGTGAGTATTGTTTATGTTTACACACTGGAGGCGGTCTGTCAGGTATGATTGAAACCACTTTAGGACTGTTCCTTTAATTCCTAAGTTACGCTCAAGTCTATGAAGCAAAATGGAATGATCAACGGTATCGAAGGCGGCACTAAGATCCAATAATACTAATATAGCATTATGGTTTTCGGTGCTGTGGTTGGGTCTAAATCCAGATTGGAGAGCCTCGTTTAAGTTGTGACGGTTGAGGTAGGTGCACAGTTGATTGGAGACTACTCTCTCTAGAATCTTTGCTAAGAACGGGAGGTTTGCTATCGGTCTGTAATTTGTAAGGTCATGAGGGTCAAGATTTGGCTTTTTTAATATGGGATTAATAATTGCATATTTGAGAGATTTGGGCATGTATCCTAGACTAAGTGAAGAGTTAACTATATTGAGTAGTGATTGGATCGTGGTTGGAGCGACTTGGTTAAGTAATCGTGTGGGTACTGGATCTAGAGAACATGTGGATGGTTTTGAGGAGCTAATTAAACTAAGAAGGTCTTTTTCAATGACGGGCTTAAAGTGTTCTAACCTCGAATCCGAATCAACATCATTATCAACGTCAGCGTCAGTACTGTTCTCAAATGTGTGAGGAGGTGAGGCTGGAGCCAGATTATGAATCGTTTGTCGGATATTTTCTATTTTGACATTAAAGAAGGTCATAAAGTCATTACAGGTAATGTCTGTTGGAATGACTGAGCCTGTGTTGTGGCTGCTGGTTAATTTTGAAAAGGTATTAAACAGGTATGTAGGATTGTCCTTATTTTTATCGATTAGACATGCAAAATAGGAAGATTTAGCTTTAACTAAAGCATGTTTATAATCTGTGATGGTGTGTTTCCAGGCATCTCTAAAGATTTCTAGTTTTGTTTGGTGCCATTTGCGTTCGTAACTACGTGCGGTCTGTTTCAAAGTGCGTGTGTGGTCATTGTACCATGGAGCCAATTTTTTCTCTTTAATTAATTTGGTTCTGATTGGAGCTAGATAATCCAGATTTGAGCGCAGTACTGAGTTTAGAGTGTCTAATGTACAGTCGAGATCACTATAATTGGAGGGGGCAGGGACAGTGGATAGGTCAGGGAGAGTATTAATGAATTCATTAACTGTTGAAGTTGTTAAGGTGCGTCTACTAAAGTAACGGGGTGAGTGATGTATGTTGTGATGTAAGATTAAGTCGAATGTAATAAGATGATGATCTGAGATGGAGTCATTCTGTGCGATACAGGTTACATTGTCAATGTCGGTACCCAGAGTTAAAACTAGATCTAGGGTGTGGTTAAATCGATGGGTAGGTCCAGTGATGATTTGTTTCAGTCCAAAGTCATCCAAAATGGACTGAAAGGCCATTTTAAGTCGATCCTGGGCCTTTTCAAAGTGGATATTAAAGTCTCCAACAATTACAGCTTTGTCAGTAGACAGAGCTAACATCTTGGTGATGATGTTTTTATGCTTAAGAACTGGGAGGGGTCACTGGAGAAAGTGAGAGGAAAGCTGGCAAAATGGAAGTGGCTGCTTCCAAAAATGTCCTATAGGGGGCGGGTACTCATTTTGAACAACTTGGCTTCATCCTCTCTTTGGCACAAACTGGCCTTTGTTGACCCACCCCCTAATCTGCTGGCTGGCATTCAGGAGGCCCTGGTCGACTTCTTCTGGGATCGGCTGCACTGGCTCCCACAAGTGCTGTTTTCAGTTTTAAGTAATGTTTTTACAAACCTCACTGCTCATTTTACTCCCCAGGTTTTTATCCTTGGTTTTAAATATGTCCAGAGTCGATGATTCAAGTGCCAGCTGATCAATTACATCATTGGTCAGGCAAAACTGGCACTTTACATCAGCAGAAAAAATAAAATTGATTCAAACTCAGACTATGATGCCACCCTAACTTTCTCCAGGCAGGTCAGGTCTCGGATTACCTTAGATTTTAATTTCTATAAGAACATGGCCGACCTGGACCAGAACTCCTCTGAGCAGCAAAGGGTAGTGTTTTTATGTATGTTTCTTGCTGTTTATAATATTGTACTTATTTAGTAATTTTTTTTATTTCATACCAAGCCGACCTGATCACATACATTCACAACTTCTGATGATCTGTTCCTGAGTGGGACTCAAAAAAGATTTTTTAAAAATCAAATCAAATCTCTCTCTCTGTGGTGGTGACTGTGTCGGTGGGCTCTGGTCAGGCTCTGAACAGCTCCTTGTCTCTGGTGGGAAGGACGGGGCTGTAGGGGGCAGTTGTGCTAGGCCTGCTACAGCTATATTAGGGGTACCGGAGACTGATGTTAAGGTGGTGATGGAAGATGACTTTGTTTTTAAAGTTCCTCAGAAACAGAAGAAAGATGCCCAAGGAAAAGGCCATAAACAGGCCAAAACGGAGACCAAGGGTGTGGTAGATGAGGACTCTTGACAGTGAAGGGTGGTCCAGGTGCTCCCAGGATGAGTCTCTGCCCCTGGTGTACTGTTCACCAAAGGCCAGTCAGGTGTTAAGGTCAGAGACTACTTCCCAGACAAACAGCAGTTCATTAGTGATGTGAAGCATTTTAGGAAAGACAGGGTTTTAACTGAGCCAGAGATTTATCAGCTGACGAAGTTGCTGACCAGGCTCAACAAGGCTGCTGATGATGACTTCAAGGTCAAGGTCAAGGTCAAGGCTTTTTATTGTCATTACAACCGAGTACAGGTACACAGTGCAATGAAATTGCGTTCCTCCGGAACCAAGGTGCAACATGGAGCAGCAATACAATTGGACGACATAAAGTGCAAAACAGTACAATAAATACAATAAATACAGTGAACAAGAGACAGTTCAACAGACAGGACAGGACAGTACAATACCGATTGGTACAAAGAAGTGAGATGAATGGTGGGAATAAGGTGCAAGAGATATGTAACATACTGTACATCTAGATGTGCGTGATAACAGCAGTTACTGAGGTAGAAGTGTAGTGTAGTTCCTGGTGCGCAGCAAATATTGCTGATAGGATGGGGATGATCCAGTCTCTATGTGCCGTGTGTGTGTGTGTGTGTGTGTGTGTGTGTGTGTGTATGTGTGTAGAGTGCTGGGTGGTTTTCAGTCCAGTGTTTTGTGTTGATGTGGTTTATGTGGTGTGAAGAATGGTGTGAGGTTCAGTTTCAGCTCTGTCTCAGTGAGTTGAGGAGTCTGACTGCCTGGTGAACAAAGCTATTGCAGAGTCTGGTGGTGGAGGCTCGGATGCTCCGGTATCGTCTGCCGGACGGCATCAGAGTGAAGAGACTGTGTGAGGGATGGGTTGGGTCATCCACAATGCTGGTGGCTTTGCGGAGGCAGCGAGAGGTGTAGGTGTCACTGATGGAGGGGAGAGGGACTCCGATGATCTTTTCTGCTGTCCTCACTATCCGCTGTAGGGTCTTGCGATCCGTGATGGTGCAGTTCCCAAACCAGACGGTAATGCAGGTGCTCAAGATGCTCTCTATCGTCCCTCTGTAGAACATGGTGAGGATGGGTGGTGGAAGGTGAGCTCTCTTCAGTCTCCGCAGAAAGTAGAGGCGCTGCTGGGCTTTCTTTGTTATGGCGCGGGTATTGAGGGACCAGGTGAGGTTCTCTGCTATGTGAACACCGAGGAACTTTGTGTTCCTCACAATCTCCACTGCAGAGCCGTTAATGTTCAGTGGTAGGTGATGATTTCCTGGTGCTCTTCTGAAGTCAACAACCATCTCTTTGGTTTTGTCAACGTTTAGGGATAGGTTGTTGTTTCTGCACCAGTCTGTTAGCCACTGCACCTCCTCTCTGTATGCTGACTCGTCGTTCTTGCTGATGAGGCCAACTACAGTTGTGTCATCAGCGAACTTGATGAAGTGATTTGAGCTGTGCTTTGCAGTACAGTCATGAGTCAGCAGAGTGAAGAGCAGTGGACTGAGCACACAGCCCTGGGGGGCACCAGTGCTCAGTATGGTGGTCCTGGAGGTGTTGTTACCAATCCTGACTGACTGAGGTCTCTCAGTCAAGAAATCCAGGACCCAATTGCAGAGGGAGGAGTTCAGGCCCAGCAAGCTCAGTTTCCCGATCAGGTGCTGAGGGATGATGGTGTTGAATGCTGAACTGAAGTCGATGAACAGCATTCGGACGTAGCAGTCTTTCTTGTCCAGGTGGGTGAGAGCCAGGTGGAGTGCAGTTGAGATGGCATCGTCTGTTGATCGATTTGGACGATACGCAAACTGCAGTGGGTCCAGTGAGGAGGGGAGCTGGTTCTTGATGTGCCTCATGACCAGCCTCTCGAAGCACTTCATGATGATGGGAGTAAGTGCAACGGGACGGTAGTCATTGAGGCAGGACACTTGAGACTTCTTTGGCACAGGAACGATGGTGGACGTCTTGAAGCACGTTGGCACAACAGCAGTGCTCAGAGAAATGTTGAAGATGTCCGTGAGAACATCTGCGAGCTGTTCAGCACATCCTCTGAGCACTCTGCCAGGTATGCTGTCTGGTCCAGGGGCTTTCCGTGGGTTGACTCTGAGTAGAGTTCTCCGCACGTCGGCTGAGGACAGGTGCAGTATCTGGTCATTTGGAGAAGGTGTGGTCTTCCTTGCTGCCGTGCAGTTCTGTGCTTCAAACCTTGCGTAGAACGTGTTCAGTGCGTCTGGGAGGGAGGCATCGCTACTACAAGCAGGAGAGGGGGCCTTGTAGTTGGTGATGGTCTGGATGCCCTGCCACATGCGCCGCGTGTCCGCAGTGTCCTTGAAGTGGTTGTGGATCCTCTCTGCGTAGGTGCGCTTTGCCTCTCTGATGCCCCGGGAGAGCTTGGCTCTGGCTGTTCTGAGGCCTGCCTTATCGCCTGACTTGAAGGCCTTGTCCCGGTTTCTCAGCAGCTCACGTACCTCTGCAGTCATCCACGGCTTCTGGTTGGGGCGTGTTGTGATGGTTTTGGAGACAGTAACATCATCAATGCACTTGCTGATGTAGCCAGTCACTGATTCTGTGTACTCCTCCAGGTTGATGGAGTCATCAGATGTAGCAGCTACTCTGAACATGTCCCAGTCAGTGTGCTCAAAACAGTCCTGAAGAGCAGAGATGGCTCCTGGAGGCCAGGTTGTCACTTGCTTCTGTACTGATTTGGCACGTCTGATGAGACTTTTAGATCTTTTAGCTTCTCCTCAGTTGGGATGGTTTTATGTACAGGTTTTTAAATCTCTTTTATCTTTTAATGAGTGGTTTTACATTAGCTACTCTTAACATTAATGGTGCCAGGAATGGTGGGAAGCTAAACTTTATGAGTTACTGAAGCTCAAATGCGTTGATGTTGCGTTTCTACAGGAAACCCACAGCAATGTGCGCAACACTGCTGACTGGACCACAGAGTGGAAAGGGGTTACCATCCTTAGCCATAATACCTCTCTGAGTGGTGGTGTTGCTGTTTTATTTGCGCAATCTTTTACTCCTGTCTCATATACGGTAGAGGAGGTTTTAAAGGGGAGACTGTTGAAAGTACGGTCCTGCTTTGAGGATGAGGTGTTTTTTTTTATCTGTGTTTATGCCCCAACCAGTGCAGCTGATAGACTGATGTTTTTAGACATGCTCAGTACAGTACTAATCGACTGTCATTCTACTGAGCTTTTAATACTGGGTGGGAATTTTAATTGCACTGCTAGTGGTTTGGACAGGAACCACTTGGAGTCCCACGCTGCCTCCAGTAGGCGTGTGTGAATTGATGGAGGAACATGACAGCCTTAGAGGATCTACTGGGTATCACAGCACAGGGGGCGCTGGTCCGATCATGTTTTCGGGGCGTGACTGAATTGGATGCCCCATCTAAGTTCTTTTTTGGTCTTGAGCGTAAAAATGGACAGAAAAGGTTTATGCACGCTGTTTGGATGGCTTCTCTTGATGGAGCCTTCTGAAATCTGCCAGGGGACAGTCAGCTTTTTCTCAGAGCTGTATAAGAGTGAGTGGTCAGACACACCGGAGGTGGAGGGCAGGTTCTTCAGCGGTGTGGCCAAGTTCACGCACAGGGCGGCTGCACTGCTGGACACTGAGCTCTCCCTGGGGGAGTTGCACGATGCTCTTCGGGGAAGGGAGAACGGTCGGGCGCCTGGGATTGATGGCATTCCAGTTGAGTTTTACAAGGCTTTCTGGTCAATCTTGGGTCAGGATGTGCTGGAGGTTCTCCATGGCAGTGTGCAGGCAGGGCGTCTCCCCCTGAGCTGCAGGAGGGCGGTGCTCACCTTGATCCCAAAAAAAGGCGACCTCACCGACCTCAAGAACGGGCGCCCCGTCTCCCTGTTGTGTACAGACTACAAACTGCTCTCATAAGCTTTGGCCTTGAGACTGGGGAAGGTGATGGAGCAGGTGATTCATGTAGACCAGATGTACTGTGTGCCTGGTCAGTCTATCTTTGACAACATATATTTGATTCGGGATGTTTTGGAGGTCTCCAGGCTGTTGGGTCTGAAAACTGGTCTTATTTTGTTGGATCAGGAAAAGGCTTTTGACCGGGTTGAACATAACTACCTTTGGAAAGTTCTGGAGAACTTTGGGTTCAACCCTGGTTTCACAGCCATGATCAGGTTGTTGTACAGTGACACTGAAAGTATACTTAAGGTCAACGGTGGTTTTAAAGTCTTCAGAGGTATCCAACAGTGCTGTCCCCTGTCAGGCATGCTGTATACACTAGCCATAGAACCTCTTTTATGTATGGTGAGGGAGAAGATCTCTGGTTTCTCTGTGCCCCAATTTCTGTCCCAATTTGTGTTTAGAGCCTATGCAGATGATCAGCTATTTTACTCTCACTCAGGCTGATGTGACTGTTTTGAACAGATTTTATGTGATTTCAGGTTTATCATCTGCAAGGTCAATTGGTCCAAGAGTGACCATTTTAATTGGGGACACAGGATTGGTGGGGTCATGGCTTCTTATGGGTTGGCCTGGAGGAAGAGAGCTTTTGTTATCTGGGCATATATTTGGGAGATGGTGCTAATGAGAAAAACTGCGAAGGTGTTCTTGAAAAAGTTTAAGGACGTCTCAGAAAATGGAACTGGCTAACCCCAAAAATGTCCTACAGAGGGTGCATTTTGGTGACTAACAACCTTGCCGCGTCCTCCTTGTGGCACAAAGTGGCCTGCGTTGATCCTACAGGTCTACTAGCTGAGATCAGGCTCTGTTAGTTGATTTCTTTTTAGGATAGAAGCTACTGGGTACCTCAAGGTGTCTACATCTTCCAAGAGGATGGCGGTCAAGGCCTTGTCCATCTGGCTGAAGTAGGACAACTAGTTTCTCTTTCATCAGGAGACTTCTCTTTGGGCCCCAGGAGCTGGTCTGGGCGGTGGTGGCATGCAAATCCAGCAAACAGTGGGAGGCCTGGCTTTGGACAAGACAACTTGTTTTAATGGACACTAGGTCCTAGATGTTTTAAACTTGCCTGTGTTTTACTCGTGAGTCTTTTTAAAATTTGGAGTCTTTTAACTGTGAAGATGGACAGTACTTTGCTGCACCCAGCTCTGGAGGAACCCTGCTCCCACGGTGCTACCATGGATTGCCCATTGCAGGTGTAGTCATTCCCACTGCACTGACAGGATGTGGGGTCTTGTGGTTGACAAAAATTCTTGCCCTGGTGGACCTTGTAGGCCCCGAACTTGATCTTGTGGAGGACCTGGCAGGACAGCTGGGGTTGCGCTCTCAGTGTATGGTGGCCTGTCTGTTGCACCACTGGAGGTTGCTGCTCACCCCAGCGAGCGTGCTTTGCTGAGAACCATGGTGCAGGAGTGATTTGCCTGGAGGACAGACCACTTCCTGGTCTCATTGTTTCCCCCAAACTGCAAGACTGTGAGGGAGGCCTCTTCTGGGGCGAACAGGAGACTCAGAACTGCACTTCGTCACAGCCTCCAGTAAAATGCTATAAGTTTGTGACAGCACTGAACAGCGGAGGCGGGGGGAGGGCCCGTCTGCCGTGGCGCACTGTTTATCTTTACCTGATGATGTAAAGCCTGAGTGGAGGGCGTTGTATAAGCCACCATTGACAAAAAAGGTTGCTGACTTGTAGTGTCGGGTTTTACATGGTACAATTTCTGTGAACTCTTTTATCTCCATTTTAGATCCCGACGTTTCTCCCGGGTGTCCTTCCTGTTCCCAGAAACCGTTTTCCATGCTTTTATGCATTGTTTAAGCTCCGTCCCTTATTCACTCTGTTTATGCAATGTTTTATGTCTCTTAATCTGACTTTTAATCTGCAGACTTTTGTATCCTGGGTTTAAATACGTCCAGAAAGAGGTCCAGGTGCCAGCTGTTGAATTTTATTCTGGGACAGGCTAAGATGGCAGTGTATCTGCAGCGAACAAGCGCTGGCACAGGGCGTGGACATGACGTAGTACATGTTTTTCTGCAGATTGGTGAAGTCCGCGGGTTTGCGATTTTAGTTTTTATAAAAGCATGAATGACCTCGACAGGTTCATTACTCTGTGGTGCTGTGGCAGTACCATTGTTTCTCGATAAGGACGCGTCTACTTTGCCCCAGGATCACAGCATCTTTTAATGTCATTTTATTTTAATGTTCTTGATGTGACCACGCCATTGGTGGATATTGTTGTTATGTGCATGTAAACTTTATGTGCTGAAGTGAGACAATGGTAAATCCTGTTTTAAATAAGGCTCTTAAAGTAAAAAAAAGTCTCTCTCTCTCTCTCTCTCTCTCTCTCTCTCTCTGTGGTGGTGGTGACTGTCAGTGGGCTCTGGTCTCTCTCTCTCTCTCTCTCTCTCTCTCTCTCTCTGTGGTGGTGGTGACTGTGTCAGTGGGCTCTGGTCTCTGTCTCTCTCTCTCTGTGGTGGTGGTGGTCTCTCTTTCTCTCTGTGGTGGTGGTGGTCTCTCTCTCTCTCTGTGGTGGTCTCTCCCTCTCTGTGGTGGTGGTGGTGGTGGTCTCTCTCTCTCTCTCTCTCCTCTCTCTCTGTGGTGGTGACTGTGTTAGTGGACTCTGGTCTCTCTCTCTCTCTCTCTCTCTCTCTCTCTCTCTCTCTCTCTGTGGTGGTGACTGTGTCAGTGGGCTCTGGTCTCTCTCTCTCTGTGGTGGTGGTGGTCTCTCTCTCTCTCTGTGGTGGTCTCTCCCTCTCTGTGGTGGTGGTGGTGGTCTCTCTCTCTCTCTCTCTCTTTCTCTCTCTCTCTCTGTGGTGGTGACTGTGTCAGTGGGCTCTGGTCTCTCTCTCTCTGTGGTGGTGGTGGTCTCTCTCTCTGTGGTGGTCTCTCCTCTCTCTGTGGTGGTGGTGGTGGTCTCTCTCTCTCTCTCTCTCTCTCTCTCTCTCTCTCTGGTGGTGACTGTGTTAGTGGACTCTGGTCTCTCTCTCTCTTTCTCTCCTCTCTCTCTGTGGTGGTGGCTGTGTCAGTGGGCTCTGGTCTCTCTGGTGGTGGTGGTGCCTCTCTCTCTCTCTCTCTCTCCTCTCTCTCTCTGTGGTGGTGACTGTCAGTGGGCTCTGGTCCTCTCTCTCTCTCTCTCTCTCTCTCTCTCTCTCTCTCTCTGTGGTGACTGTGTGTCAGTGGGATCTGGTCTCTCTCTCTCTCTCTCTGTGGTGGTGACTGTGTCAGTGGGCTCTGGTCTCTCTCTCTCTCTCTCTCTCTCTCTCTCTGTGGTGGTGACTGTGTCAGTGAGTCTGGTCTCTGTGGTGGTGAGCTGTCAGTGGGCTCTAGTCTCTCTCTCTCTCTCTCTCTCTGTGGTGGTGACTGTAATCAGTGGGCTCTAGTCTCTCTCTCTCTCTCTCTCTCTCTCTCTCTCTGTGGTGGTGATGGGTGGGGCTCAGTCTCTCTCTCTCTCTCTCTCTCTCTGTGGTGGTGACTGTGTCAGTGGGCTCTGCTCTCTCTCTGTGGTGGTGACTGTGTCAGTGGGCTCCTCTCTCTCTCTCTCTCTCTCTCTCTCTCTGTGGTGGTGACTGTGTCAGTGGGCTCTCTCTCTCTCTCTCTCTCTCTCTCTCTCTCTGTGTGGTGGTGACTGTGGCCGGTGGGCTCTGGTCTCTCTCTCTCTCTCTCTCTCTCTCTCTCTCTCTGGTGGATGACTGTGTTAGTGGGCTCTAGTCTCTCTCTCTCTCTCTCTCTCTGTAGGTGGTGACTGTGTCAGTGGGCTCTGGTCTCTCTCTCTCTGTCTCTCTCTCTCTCTCTCTCTGTGGTGGTGACTGTGTCAGTGGGCTCTGGTCTCTCTCTCTCTCCTCTCTCTCTCTCTCTGTGGTGGTGACTGTGTCAGTGGGCTCCTGGTCTCTCTCTCTCTCTCTCTCTCTCTTTAGTCTTGGTGACTCTGTCCAGTGAGCTCTGGTCTCTCTCTCTCTCTCCTCTCTCTCTCTCTCTCTCTGTGGTGGTGACTGTGTCAGTGGCTCTGGAGTCTCTCTCTCTCTCCTCTCTCTCTCTCTCTCTGTGGTGGTGACTGTGTCAGTGGGCTCTGGTCTCTCTCTCTCTCTCTCTCTCTCTCTCTCTTTGGTGGTGACTGTGTCAGTGGGCTCTGGTCTCTCTCTCTCTCTCTCTCTCTCTCTCTCTCTCTCTCTGTGGTGGTGACTGTGTCAGTGGGCTCTGAGTCTCTCTCTCTCTGTCTCTCTCTCTCTCTCTGTGGTGAGTGACTGTGTCCAGTGGCTCTGGTCTCTCTCTCTCTCTCTCTACTCTGTGGTGGTGACTGTGTCCAGTGAGCTCTGGTCTCTCTCTCTCTCTCTCTCTCTCTCTCTCTCTCTCTCTGTGGTGGTGACGCTGTGTCCAGTGGGCTCCTGGTCTCTCTCTCTCTCTCTCTCTCTCTCTCTCTCTCTCTCTTTCTTGGTGGTGACTGTGTCAGTGAGCTCTAGGTCTCTCTCTCTCTCTCTCTCTCTCTCTCTCTCTCTCTCTCTCTCTCTCTCTCTCTCTCTCTCTCTCTCTCTCTCTGTGGTGGTGACTGTGTCGGTGGGCTCTCTGCTGCCCCCTGTCGTTCTGTCTGCGTTTCTGAAATAAACTTCTTTTGTGCGGCTCTTCCTCCTGCGCGTGCAGCCGCCGGACGGAGGAGACAGGAGACAGGAGACAGGAGAGACAGGAGACAAGGAGGTGGAGGAGGAGGAAGGAGGACGCAGGAGGAGGAAAGATGGCGACTGGCCCAGCAGAGCTGGCAGGCAGGTGAGCAGGTCAGCCGAGCCGGACAGCGGTCAATGTGCAGCAACTATACCTGCACACACACACACACACACACACACACTGAGAGAGAGACACTCACTGAGACAGAGAGACAGAAGAGGAGAGAGGGCCGATCATTACACCGTCCATCCACCTTCAGCCCTTTAATACTGCTGTACACACACATAGAGAGAAGCTGAAACTATGTGTGTGTATTATTATTGTGTGTTAGAGAAGCAGAGAGAAGAAAATGCTCTGAAAGAGACTGAGACCTGAATGTATGTCTGACAGATACAGTGTGTGTGTGTGTGTGTGTGTGTGTGTGTGTGTGTGTGTATGTGTCTGACAGTTTGTGTGTGTGTCTGACAGTGTGTGTGAATGTGTTTGATAGACTATTATTATTATTGTGTGTGAGAGAGAAACATTCATGGCTGTGTGTGTTTGTGAGTAAGTGTGTGTGCACATGAGGAACAGTGTGTCAATATGTGTGCATGTGAGAGAGTCAGAGGGATACTGATGATATTGTGTGTGTGTGTGTGTGTGTGTGTGTGTGCACACTCTGAAGGCAGGTATGTGTCACTGTGAGCTTCTCCATAAAATGGAGGAAGGCAGATGAGTCTCACTGGGGAAGAGGAGGAAGCCTTCGCCTCAACTAGAACAATCTCTCTCTCTCTCTCTCTCTCTCTCTCTCTCTCTCTCTCTCTCTCTCTCCCCCATTTCTCCCTTTCTTTCTTTCTGGTGGTTCCTCTCCTCACTCTCCTCAGGAACTCTTGAGAGATTTTATTTAGGAGGGCACTGCTCTCCAGGGTTCTCCAGCCAAGTTCACGCTCAAGGTTAGCTTTGGTTCCACTTCTTCAGCATGTGTGTGTGTGTGTGTGTGTGTGTGTGTGTGTGTGTGTGTGTGTGTGTGTGTGGAGGGTTTAGATGTCTAGAGGTTCCCGAGAGAAGGTAGAGAACGAGAGGATGGAATGGAGAGAGCCTGCTGCCGGCTGTGTAGTGAGGATGGGACGTGGACGACATGGGAATGCTAACGTCTCTGTCCGTAGGCCATTAATGTTCTACACAACTCTGGCAAGAACTTTGAGAGCCCACAGTCGGTGGGACAGTTCGTCTGCCGAGCTGTGGCTCTTAGATGCTAGTATTCCATGCTTGTTGTGTGCTCATGCTTAGATGATCTGCTCATTCTTTCATTGGAAGCACAGGTTCTCAGAGGTTCTCAAGTTGAAAGCAGAGGGTACATGATGCCCCTTCTTTTGGAGGACAGTTTGAAAGCTTCTGTGGTCTTTTGCTTGTCGTGCTTTCATGGTGGAGAACCTTTAAAAGATGTTTTTATATAACAAATCACAAAACAGATTGTTGTTTAGTTGTGTCTGTTTGCACTGTGGAGAACCGTAAGAGTTCTTGGCAGTGGTGATATGTGTACTCGGAGCTGTTGGATTTTTTGCCTGGCCAATTTGGTTCTTCTTTGTGTTGTAGAACCATAAACATTTCTTAGCAGTTACCATGGATCATTAAAGGGTGTAACAGAGATTATTCAGGGGTGAATTTAGAACCATGACTGATGGACTGTTCTTCAGTAGGAAGTTCCCAACTGCTGTGATTATCATACTGTTGAATATGGTTCTTTAAAGTACCTTTTGAAAAATGGTTCTACACGATTCCAGAGAGGGTCTCACTATTATTCTTTAGTAAAGACGTCGATCAGATCGACCACATCAACTTAACGCTCCCACCGAAGGATTGAAAAGTTCCTCGTCTGGTTTAGTGGTTTTCTATGATTGAGAACCCCTTTTATGAAATTTGTAAGAACCTTCGTATATTCTTATGTGGCACCAAAACAGTTAAATGCTGGTACAAGAACCTTTTTTGAGCAATTTGTAAACTTTGGCTGGGAGTGAAAGATAGTAAAGGTTCCCTCAAAGGTTGTTAACAGATACTGATGTTTATAAATATATACATACATACATATAGAACCACAAGAACCTGAAGCATTTGCATTGTTTCTGTGCATAGTTCCAAATCATGCAGATGCACATCTTTTTATTTATTATCTATATGGCACTAAAAGGGGTTCTGTTACTGCATTTTTCAAGGGTTCCTTATTAGATCACTACAGTATTAATCAGAACCGACGTTCAGAACCTCAAATGGACTTAAGCTTACCTCTGTTGATTTTCAGTTATATTGGTTTTAATTCTCTCCACTGTATGTATTCATGCACCGTCCCCGTAATGTACAACAGTGTATGTGGTCAGGTGACTCCACCCTGTCCAGCCTCTGACATGGAACCAACATGGAGAACTCAAACACTCATTCTAGCTCGTACCAAATAAATATACAGTGGTTCATTTGAATTGGAGTGAAATGTTCAATTAATCATGATATTTATTTGAGGTCATATCGCCCAGCACTAGGCTACAGGAACCACAACTACCTAAAGAACCATTTAAAGTGCTCACAGTGGGACAGGGGCACTCTTAAAATAGGGTTTTACAAACGTGTAAAAACGTATATAGAACAGAAACTGTTTCAGTATGTCATAGAGATGTGCTCTTTAATATGGTTCTATGTATTAATTGAACGTTTCACTGTTGTCATGAGAGCATAGGACCACACCAGAAAGCAGTCTTGTATACGATTGTAGCAAAGGGATGCTGTTTCAAGTCTTAGAACGTTTAGAACCCAAAAATGTTTTTTTGTCTACAAGTCTGAGGTTATATAGAACCATGTCAGTTTGTGTAGTGTTCCATAAGTTCTGGTGTATATGGATCTACATGGCAACAGGAAGGATTCCAGTCATAGAATCCTGTTCTGTGTTACCTAGAACCATTTTTTTGCTGATATTGTAGATACTTACCTGGAATGAACTGACCTTAATGAGGCCTAAGCCTTGTTCTGACCTGAGATAACCTGGAGCTTAAGCCCGGTACTAATCTCGACCCTGGAAGAGACCAGGCAGTTCAGTGGTCCACAGTGAGGTTCCACCACCTCACCAGCGACCTGCCTGACATTTCTTTCCATCAGAACCTGGCAGCCGTTCTTCCTGAGCGAGTGTGTGTGTGTGTTCCTCTGGTCAGTGAAGAATGGGGACTGAGAGACAGAGAGAGACACTTTCTCTCGCTCGCCCTCTCTCTCTTTCTCCCTGCGACAACCCAGGGCTAGGAGGAGCTTTCAAAATGGTGGCACGGCTCTTGTGTCAAGGCGAGCAGGTTCCCTCAGATCAGGGTGGATGTGGTGGTGGTGACAAGGACAGGCCGCTGCGGTCGACTAATGAGCCTCTGCGCCGCTTCCTGCGTCCTTGAGGAGCGTGGCTTTGTGATGTTTTGTTATGGGCTTTAGATGCAAGGTAAACCGGGTTCTTCTGGAAGGATAGTGTGTGTGTGTGTGTGTGTGTGTGTGTGTCTGTGTGTCTGTGTGTGTCTGTGTCTGTGTGTCTGTCTCCTGGCCTGTGTAGGCCTCATGACTTGTCAGTCCAGTTTGAACATGTTCTCTTGCAGCTTTTTTGAGCTCCTGGCTTGGGTACCTTGCAAACTTCTCAGATCTCTCTCTCTCTCTCTCTCTCTGTCTCTCTATCTATCTATCTCTGTCTCTCTATCTGTCTATCTCTGTCTCTCTCTCTGTCTCTCTCTCTCTCTGTCTCTCTTTCTCTCTCTCTCTCTCTCTCTCTCTCTCTCTCTCTCTCTCTGTCTCTCTTTCTCTCTCTCTCTCTCTCTCTCTGTCTCTCTCTGTCTCTGTCTCTCTCTCTCTCTGTCTCTGTCTCTCTCTGTCTGTCTCTGTCTCTCAGCCACGTGAGAATTAATGAAATGTCCGCGATGACATGGCTGTAGTAACAGAGTAATGTCTTTGATCCCTTTGTGTGTGTGTGTGTGTGTGTGTGTGTGTGTGTGTGTGTGTGTGTGTCTGACCTGGAAAAGCTAAAAGCCCCCTTATGCAACTGTGGAACGTTCAGTGATAGCCCAAGGTTCAAGTTCTCTGCTGACCCATTTCTGCAGGAGAGTCCAGAGTGATGGGGTGGAGCTGGCTTTTGTTTTTGAATTCAGAACTTGTGTGAGTTCATGTGGGGTTTCCAGAGAGTGCTGACCTGTACTGCCGAGGCTGTTAATACCGTACACACACCCATCTGCCGTATCGATAGACATCGCCGATGGGTCAGCAATGCTGGTCATCTGGGTCCAGTGGCACCTGTCACAGTTCACACTGATTTCAGCCCTGATCATCGGTCTGACCGACTCTGAGAGTAATCTAGTAGCGTATACTGGTCAGAGACTCGGTCTGACCGACTCTGAGAGTAATCTAGTAGAGTATACTGGTCAGAGACTTCTTTAATGGGTTGTGTCAGTGACCACTGATACTATGTCATGGAGTCCAAGGTTTACCGATGTTCATGGAGGTCCCACCTCACAGTTTATAAGACCTAAAGGATCTGCTGTGTATTTTTGAGAACCTGGTCATGAGAGATGCCAGTAAAGAAGGATTTTAATCCCAAGTGACGCGTCCTCTGTGTGGGGTGTAGGTGTTGGTTGTATATGTAAATAGTGTTGTATACCTGTAATAGAACAGTGTTTATAAATCTGAACACTGCTGCTGTCTGTAGGGAGGAGTTCCGAGATGATTCCGAGATGCTTTCTGTCATCAGTCACACAACAGTACTGATTATAGAGCGTTCAAATGTCTCCACGCTGGAAGAAAATGTCCTTTTCAGTGGTCAAACCTCTGTTTTTATCAATAGAGTTGAGCTGGACAACATGACCAACAATGTATATGTGAGTGTGGCAGAGAAAAGCTGATGTACGAGAGGATTTGATCAAGCTGAACACAGTGTAAAGTAACGGTGTTTATCTGTAACCGCAGACTGTAGATTTAAATAATAACCCTTAATTACGATGTTTCTGCGACATGATCTGAACATGTGCTCTGTGGAGCGTCGTCCCTCCAGAACCCAACCTTTTCCACACGATTGACCCTCTCCCACTCTTTACTGAATGAGTCGGTACAGGGGGGTAACCAGTTAATATGGACATTTTATATCGTACAAAATGTATCTCGATATATGATATTTATGATATATTGTCCAGCATTTGGATACATGTGGACGGGGCCTTTAGACAAGATGTTAATACCACAGTCCACTGGTGCATTAACAGTAATATTGACTGTGTAATTCTGTGTTATATCTGTGTTGTTACAGTGTTTATACAGTGAATGGACTCTGATGTGTGTCCTCTGCTGAGAATTCACTGTTTATTACTGTTTATTTACTGAATTTAAAGTGGTTGTGTCGTTGTCCTCCAGTAAATAAGATCACACCCAAACTTTAGCTGTGATGCTGGGTTTGGTCTGCCGCTCCTCTTTGGTGGCCTGGTGGTGGAACTTGGCCATCGGGGGACGTTGAGGATGGGGTACTGCTAGAGGATCAGCCCGGTGTGTGTCCGTATAGAGTCACAGATGAATATAAATATAAATATAAATATAAAGCTGTCCTCTGAAGAACTTCATATCAGTTCTATAATCAGAGTACTGTATTAGCACTGGTTTAGTACCAGTACCAGTAAAAGTGCTGCTGTGTAATGGAATAGAAATGGAATAAAATTAAAGATTAAATAAAGTCAGTTTTGTACACGTTGACCTTTTGACCTCTTGAACTTTTTCTTCTGGCTCACAGGAACCTTGTCTTTTTTTAAATGAACCAGCCCTCATTTACACCACTTTCAGTGGAACCGAGGATACATTTGTTCTGTTCTCTAAAAAAGCAAACATGGATGAGCTTTTGGAGACGTAGAAGACACCGTTTAATGTCTTATAGGTGTTTTTGTATAGGACCCTTTAAATGTTCTCGATGCTCCTAAGATTGTGGCTACAGGTAGTTGTCTGTAACCTCGAGGAACCTTTTTTTCAGGATGGATGTAGATTCAGCCATACAGGGATCACCGTGAGGTTGTGAGCTCAAGTCCCAGCCGTGCTGATACCAGAGTCTCGGTTTAAGACGGTTCACGTTGGTGGACAGAGGGAGTGGACACACAAGACAATTATTCTTTATTCACGTTGAGATGATGGTCCTGATCAGCCGTTCATATGTAACGTTCCAACCTCACTGCTGCCGTCTGCGTGTGTGAGCCTCCGTGAGCTTCAGTGGTGTTCGATTGCCGTACTGAGGTGCAGGGACTCCTGAAGACGGGCTGCTTGTGCAGATTGGTTGAGTGTTTGTTTAAGGTGGAATTGAAGCCTCAGTCACGATGATTTACTGCTAAATTAAAGTTTCGTTGATCAGGCTGTTCAGTCTGTATGTAAACGAAACTGGCCTAACCAGCAGGACTGGAGATGGCTTCAGCTCCTGACCACGTTCATATTACATGTTCATTTTGTCTACAGTCCAAACAAAAATGGTTCTACTCTAATTCCTTGTTTTTAGGTTCTAACCAGGTAAAGACATCCCAGCTTTTCTTTCAGTCTTAATACTTTATATCTCTGCGTTCTCCACATAAGGAGGTTGTTTGAAGGTTATGCCAACGCTTGTATAAAGTAATGATCGTTGAACCATTTTAACCAAAAATGGCCCATTAAGATGTCCAAGTAGTCGTTCAATTTGACATGGTTCTGTATATTACCGTGCATTTACTATAGAACCCTTGAGGAACCTCGAGGCCTGGCCTGTATACAGAATCTTTTTATCTGAACAGGTGATATTAGTTGGTGCTTTAAGTGAGTTGTCTGTAACTTTGAGGAACCCTTTGTAGGGATGCGTGCAGATTGAGGAGGTTTTCTCTGATGCTGATAACAGTAATCCAGTTTAAGATGGTTCTAGATGAAGAACCTTGTTTTAAAGAGAATAAAAGATATTATTAGATAGATTATATATATATTTAATACAGATGTCATGAGAACCTCCATTTAAGATGCTGTTGAGTCCAGGACTAGGTTCAATCTCTGTCTGGAACCCAACCTCAAACATGCAAAATGGATCCATGCCCTAGACGTGTCCAGAACGGTCGTACACTGCATGTAATTTTTGTGAGACCTGCCATAAAATCCTTGAAGTGGCATGTACATAATGTTTCATGTTCACACGTTTTCCAGGCCAGATGCCCACCAAAGCCCACTGGGACACCAGAGTCTGTATGGGGGTCCTCAACTTGATGTGAAGATTTAATTTAAATAATTCTGGACATAAGGCAGGTGGTGGCATAAACAAGGCGAGACTAGATGAAGGTGCTACTGAGCCTGGTTCAGTTACTCTGTAATAGCAGTTTGTCTTTAAACAGGAGACAGTGATGTTAAAGGACCTGTCATGAAAACCACCTTCTCCTCACTGGATATTAGTGTGGAAACTACCCTGGAATGCATTGTGTTTGTGATGTCACAAAAGGATTTACATACAGTAGGGAAATAAGTATTTGATCACCTACCAACCAGCAAGAATTCTGGCTCTCTCAGACCTCTTACTCATTACCTGTATTAGTTGCACCTGTTAGAACTTGTTACTTGTATAAAAGACAGGTGTCCCCACACCTAATCAATCAGCTCTCCAACATGGCCAAGACCAAAGAGCTGTCTAAGTACACCAGGGACAAAATTGTAGACCTACACAAGGCTGGGATTGGCTACAGGACAGTTGGCAAGCAGCCTGGTGAGAAGGTAATAGCCGTTGGCACAATTATTAGAAAATGGAATGAACACGAGAACACCTCGCCTCATGGGGACGATTATGAAGGTCAGGAATCAGCCCAGAACTGCATGGGAGGACCTGGTCAATGACCAGAAGGGAGCTGGGACCACAGACTACAAAGATTACTGTTAGTTATACACAACACTGTCATGGATTAAATTCCTGCAGGCCAAACAAGGTCCCCCTGCTCATGCCAGCACATGTCCAGGCCCATTTGAAGTTCACCAGTAATCATCTGGATGATCCAGGGCAGGCATGGGAGAAGGTCATGTGGTCAGATGAGACAACGCTTGCCATGTTTGGTGGAAGAAGAAGGATGAGTACAACCCCAAGAACACCGTTTCAACCATGAAGCATGGGGATGGAAACATCATACTTCTGTGGTGCTTTTCTGCAAAGGGGACATGAAGACTGCACCGTATTGAAGGGAGGGTGGATGAGGCCATGTGAGCCTTAGTCCAACAACCTCCTTCCCTCAGTCAGAGCAGATGGGTTGAAGATGAAGATGGGGTGTGGCTGGGTCTTCCAACATGACAATGACCCCAAAAACACTTCCAGTGGCTCCGTAAGAAGCATTTTAAGGTTCTGTATGAAGAGGTGGATTAAAGTCCCTGTGCAGTGTCTGCAAACTTGGTCACAAACTCCAGGAAACGTCTGACCTCTTTCTGTACCAGATATTAATTTCTGTTTTCTGTTGAATCAAATACTCATAAATACTCATAAATACTCATAAATACTGACACAACAAAATGATAAATAATGATTTAAAAATCATACAGTGTGATTTTCTGGATTCTCTTTTATATTCTGTCTCTCTCAGTTAAAGTGTTCCTGCACTTACAGATCTGTCCATTTGTCGGTGGGAAAACTAGCAAAATCAATCTATCAAGTTCTACAGCAGTTTAGCTCCACCCGTTCAGTCTACAGCGGTTTAGCTCCACCCGTTCAGTCTACAGCGGTTTAGCTCCACCCGTTCAGTCTACAGCAGTTTAGCTCCACCCGTTCGGTCTACAGCGGTTTAGCTCCACCCGTTCGGTCTACAGCAGTTTAGCTCCACCCGTTCGGTCTACAGCAGTTTAGCTCCACCCGTTCGGTCTACAGCAGTTTAGCTCCACCCGTTCAGTCTACAGCAGTTTAGCTCCACCCGTTCAGTCTGCACACTTCACATTGGCTGTCCACATTCCAGTTACTGGACCTGGACTAGTTGCCCATCTGCATCACCAACTATGTAGAAATGTACACAGACCGTAATTGTCCCCTACTGTTACGACCATCAAACTACCATTACTTCAGTGTTACAGCAGACATGTGGGGGTCCAGTGTCCCCTAACTGTGTATAAGTAGTTTGTCCAGAGGAGGAGGGGTCCCCGGTTGTGAGTCTGGTTCCTCCTGAGGTTTCTTCCTCCAGCTCTGTGGGAGTTTGTGGGGGGTTTATGTCTTTATCGTTTGTTCCGTTGTTCTTCACCATGTTCTGATTCTGATTTCTGTAAAGCTGCTCTGTGACGATATCAGTTGGGAAAATCGCTATACAAACAAGCAGTTTAGCTCCACCCATTCAGCCTACAGCAGTCTAGCTCCACCCATTCAGCCTACAGCAGTTTACAGTGTAATACAGAGCAGCCACTCAGAACACAGCTCATTTACATATCTCCCTCTTCAAGTCAGGTTAGTTTGAGGGAGAAAGGGAGGTGAGTGTTCCTACAAACCACCGAGGAAGGTTTCACGTCCCTTTGTTGTCGAGACAGGATGACAAGCCTCCATTTTGATGGACGAAGGTGGAAAATAAGTGAAGTGTGCAACAAAATGGACCTCTCAGTCCAGACAGGCCACAGGAGGAAGTGGTGAAGAGCCTCTGAGAGAGAGAGAGAGAGAGAGAGAGAGAGAGAGAGAGAGAGAGAGAGACAGAGAGAGAGAGAGACAGAGACAGACAGCGAATACAGAGAGAGAGAGAGAGAGAGAGAAATAGAGACAGACAGACAGAGACAGAGAGAGAGAGAGACTCAGACAGACAGCGAATACAGAGAGGGAGAGAGAGAGAAATAGACAGACAGAGACCCAGAGAGAAAGAGAAAGAAATAGAGACAAACAGAGAGAAAGAGAGAGACAGACAGACAGACAGACAGACACAGAGAGAGACAGAGAGAAAAAGAGAAATAGAGACAGACACAGAGAGTGAGAGGGAGACACAGAGAGTGAGAGAGAGAGAGAGAGAGAGAGAGGGGGGGGAGACACAGAGAGAGAGAGAGACAGAGACAGAGAGAGAGAGAGACAGAGACGGAGAGAGAGAGACAGAGAGAGAGAGAGTAAAACACACAAAAGCCAATTGAAATGGTCCACTGACTGCTTTCTTGACATGATGCAGTGGCTCCTGGGGAATGGAGAAGCTGCTCGTCCGGCTCTGACCGGGCCTCCGGTGATGCGCACACTTAGAGGAGCTGCAGCTTCTGTTATTAAAAAAAGAGAAAGAGGCCGGAAGAGTGCGTTCAGACCACGGCGGCGTCTGAAAGCCCCCTCAACAAGGCCCCCAAAGTTATGTAACTTTTTAATTGGCCGAGCAAACTCTATTAATTTTACATCCCAGTCTGCGGCTGCACTGCGCCGGGCTCCTTTATAGATCCTCTAATTGGCTCTTCTTGCGCTGCACGACTGGCCTAATTGATTTGCATTAGCACAAGTTGGAGTTGATCTGATTAACACGCTTTTTGCTGAGTGGTTAATTATCGTGGATCATTACCCCACCGTCGAGGCCCTCCGTCGCAGCCCTCCGTCGCGGCCCTCCGTCGCCTGAATTCCGGGGATATTCGGCTGCGGTGCAGGGAATGTTTCTCTTCTGGAGACTCGTACACGTGAAGGGATCCATTTCCTCCTTTCCTTTGACCTCCTATTAGCACGTCTCAAAAAGGTCATTCGTCTTTAATATTCATTTCATTTAAAGTCTCATATTTTCGTTTTAATGATGATGTCATTTATTCAAACTGAAAATGAAATATTCCGATTATTTGAGGATGTGGATTTGAATGAGCTACAGCTGCACAAGACTGGGACATATTAAAAATAAGATTAATAATGTCCATCAAAGACATTTGGTCTCGTTTGACTCTCCCGCACGTCCCTTCTTGTCTCCGTTCTGTTTTGTTTAGGTCTTGTCTCCGCCCTGTCTCCGCCCGGTTGTTAATCGTCTCCGGGTGTTTCTAGTCTCGTCTGTGTATTTAAGGTTCTTTGTCGGGTTTTGTTTGACGTCATCGTGCTGTGCGGTTATCTTGTATCATGGTGTTTCGTTTTTGTTCAGCCTCCTCGTCTTCGTGCTTCAGGTCCCTCTGTCATGGACACTTTCTGCAGCAGAAACATCTCATAACCACACTTCAAAACCCTCGGGATATTTGGGACGCCCCCAGATATGTAGATTATTTGAAGTTAGATATTACTGCACCTGAAAGTCCAGACCAAAGTCCAAACCCAGCGTTGTGTTTACCCAGTGTTAGTTCTAGTTCCACACTGCAGTTTAATGGAACTGGGGAACAGGCTCTCGGACAGCGGGACACTTTGATTAGTCAGCTGTTCTGATATTATGTGGTATAAATACATATTTATTATGTGTTATTTGCCACTAGAGGACACGTCCCCCCGGTGACAGTCTATAAATGAGTGACGTGGCGTTCTTTAGGAAATGTCCAAGCTCTTATTCCTACTGTTGTGTTCTCAGAGGTGTTCCCTTGGGGTGTTATCATGTTGTGCACGGCTGTAGAGGAAGTCCCCCCGTCCTCCCCCCGGAGGGATTCAGAGATAGGAAGTGGCAGTCTGCTTTCTGTTGCCACCTCAGACCACAGAGCAGATTTGATAGATTTGAGCTCATCTTGTCTCAGCGTCCACACTCTGCTTTCGTTTCAGCATGTTCTCCCACGTTAGTGCTGGAACCCCCCGTTCAGCAGATGATTCCTCTTTTCAGCGCAGTGAGGTGACACTGCAGACCGAGGGGCTTCGCTGGTTCCGCTTTGGGCCAGATGTTTCTGAATCTGATCGATCAGCATGGTCTGGGTGGAGGTGTGGGCTCCTCTAACCTTCTAAAGAGAGGAAAAAGAGACGGCCAAGCTAGAACTGGACAGTATGTTCTAACACCATCTTCATATCTTGTGTATTTGGTAGAAGATGAAACACAACAGGTTAATATGGAATCAGATACGCAGGTGACCATCTGTAGGATTTAATCCCAGTGAAGAGTGCTGGGGCTTTGAGTGGGAACGGTTGGGTTCCGCAGGGACAACGTTCTACAGAGTACAGTCTTATTAAAGGTTACTGTTGAAATCTACAGTCGCTGTGTTTCTGCTGTGACAGATAAACACTACACTGTTCAGCTTTTCATCACGTCACCGTTTCTGTGATACGAGGTTTCAGTCACATCACTCGGCTCTAATCCGACCCGTTCGGTTGTAGCTTCAGTCCTGAAGAATCATCATCCTTCCCTCTGCACTCTGAGCACTGCACACACACACACACACACACACACACACACACACACACACACACATACACACACACACACACGTCCTGAATAATAATAATAATAATAAAAATATAACAATAATGATAATTAATAGTAATAATAATAATAATGATAATAATGATAATTAATAATAAAAATAATAATAGTAATAATAATAACAACAAAAAGTATACAATAACAATAATGCTAATTAATATTAATAATAATAGTAATAATAACAAAAATATAACAATAATGCTAATTAATATTAATAATAATAGTAATAATAACAAAAATATAACAATAATGCTAATTAATATTAATAATAATAATAATGCTAATTGATGATGATAATAATAATAATTGATAATGATAATAATAATAATAGTAATAATAATAATAATGATAATTGATGATAATAATAATTGATAATGATATAATAATAATAATAATAATAATAATAGTAATAATAATAATGATAATAATGATAATAATAATAATAGTAATAATAATAATAATGATAATTGATGATAATAATAATTGATAATGATATAATAATAATAATAATAATAATAATAATAGTAATAATAATAATGATAATAATAATAATAATAATAATAGTAATAATAATAATAATGATACCACATTTTACCTCCATTTTCCTGGAACTGCCAGTAACCCAAGCTTGGTAAAATAATTGAACACCATTGTTTGGCGCTGTTGTGCTCTGATACTGACATCAGACTACTACTACTAATAATAATAATAATAATAATAATAATAATAATAATAGTAATAATAATAATAATAAATACTGATATCAGACAATAATAATAATAATGTAATTATAAATATAAATGCAGATATTTTCACCTGCATTCTGTGATCCAGTCTGATATTAAGGATTATTATTATTATTATTATTATTATTATTATTATTATTATTATTATTATTATTAATGATGATATTAATAATGATTTAGTTTATATCTAATGTTGGAATGAAATAAATCATACGGGACAGATTTAGTCTCTGCTAGACGTGGAACGGACAAAATTTGCCTGTGATGTGAGGATTGCGATGATGATGATATGATCATGATATGATGATGATGATATGATGTGATGATGATGTGATGATGATGATGATCATGATGTGATCATGATATGATGATGATGATATGATGTGATGATGATGTGATGATGATGATGATCATGATGTGATCATGATATGATCATGATGTGATCATGATATGATCATGATATGATCATGATATGATCATGATATGATGATATGATGATGATATGATGATGATATGATGATGATATGATGATGATATGATCATGATATGATGATGATATGATGATGATATGCCATGCAGCTCTGAATTTGAACATTAAAAGTGAACTTTTAATGGTTAAAAATGGTTTAGAACGTCTGTTAATTTATTCTAAAATCATAAAGTCCATAAACAGATTATTCACGTTTCCTTGCTTAGAAAAACATAGTGGGAGACCTCAGGGTCAGCGAAAATGACCACGTGGTGAAAGGTCAGTTCCCATCGCAGGAAGGACGAGCACCTCGTCTGATACATGTGAAGCCAATCACCACCTCTTTCCAAGGGAACCTAGGATCCTCGGATCAGAACCTTGGATAGAACCTTATCATTCCAGAGGCAGGACGTTGTAGTTCTGATCTGGAAGTTGGAGAGAACTGCTCACAGTTTATGATTTAATCCAGAAATTACACCCAACGTTGTTTTAACGTTGATTCAGTGATGAATCGTTTATTCAGACTGTAAATGTTTGTATGTCATGTAAAGAGTGATTTGAGGGCTGCAGTATGAATCAGTGTAGTGGAGCAGGTGACGGTCAGTACGGTATGCAGACTGCGTCCACTGCAGACAAACTCGTCTTCAATGTCATCCTCTTCCAGTTTCTCCTTGCTCTGAGCTCCTAGTCTGCATCTTTACCAACCCAAGCGCTTTTCGAGGGACCTGCTGATGCTGACGCTCAAGAAACGCTGACACACATCCTCTTTTTCCCCAGATGCCGTCTCCGACACCAGCCCCCCGGGCTTTTTGACTGTCCTGTGTTTTCCAGGACAGCAGAGTGGCCAGTCGTCAAGAGCGATGTGTCGATACAAGAATTGAGGCCTGGGGTTGATGGACGATATTTTTTTTCTCGACATGTCCATCGAAACGTAAACGTCAGTCTGCCTCGGTTTGAGGTCAGAGACTTTCAGAATGACCCTCTGAACAGGAAATGAAATGAACCCTCACGAGTACAGTAATGCAGCGGTCCTTTTGAAGCTGGTCTTCAAGGGTTCTAAAGGCAGTTTTGTTCAGAACCGTGGGTTTTGAATGGTTCTTTGCTGGTTAGCAGGGTCTTCAGTACGACAGAAGACCCTTCATCTACGTTGTAGATGGTATTTTTAAATAGTTACACTTTGCACAGATAAGAACTCTGGTTTTGGTACCATATCAAACCCGAAGGTTCGGACCCCCTCTGTCCTAATAGCTGTATCTCCTCCTTCGTCTGAAATAATGTCAGTGAGATGTTTCTAGAACCGTGTACCGTCTCTGACATTGACTGGAAGAACAACGTTCCCACTCCTCCATGCGGAATTCTTTCAGAACCATGACGACCCATCTGAATGCTGAATGCTTGGTTATTTACGTGGTTCCTCAGTTTTAGAACACCCAGTATCATACCACAGAGCAGCAGGTCATCCTCAGCACTGCAGTCACACTGACGTGGTGGTGGTGTGTTAGTGTGTGTTGGACTGGTACCAGTGGGTCAGACGCAGCACTGCATAACACACCCTGGTTATTCCTGCTCAGTGGTGCTCCTGTGTGGTCAGTGGAGCTGATAGAAACAAGGAAGTGGTCATAATCTTGAGGTTGATTGTAAACCAGTAAACCAGTTTCAGACTGTCCTCGTGCTGTGATGTAATCATCCTCTGCATGATCTATGTACGCTACCCATCAGAGCTCATATCGAGTGTTCTAAAACTTTTGACTGATGTGAGTGTGTGTATTAAAAGGGTTCCACGTTTCTTCGTCAGTTATCGACTTCTCTCTGATAATTCTCTGAAGCCCTTATCGGCTGATACCGATACCATTCCGATATGATCGAGTCGCCCCCAGTCTACACTGGCCCCCTTTTCTTTTACCCCCATTGAAGCAAAGACACTGAGCGCAACAAATTCTTCCAGCTTCGCCGCTCTGAATGGAAAAACCCAGAGCTGTATGGAGAAGTCTGTTCCCTTGGAGGCCCAACCAGGACAAGGCTTCCTTTCAGAGGGAACAGGAGTGGTCTTGTGGGAGAGAGAGGGAGAGAGAGAGAGAGAGAGAGAGGGAGAGAGAGATCCACTGCTCCTGGTTCCTCTGGGCTACAGAGGTGCTGGTTTCCAAGTCTGATTAAACATTGAAGGAGTTGGAAGGCGAAGGCCTCACCAGCGAGTTAATATTAATGGGTCGCTCGTCTTTCCACCACAAGTCACTGGTTTGTTGTTCGGGGGCAGGTCGGCTCTTGTGATCAGCCCAAACATTCAGAAGCGTTTTTGCTGCTACGAGTGGATCAGACACGGCGGAGCTGCTGGAGTGTTTAAACCCCTCAGTGTCACTGCTAACACACCACCACCATGTCAGTGTGACTGCAGTGCTGAGAATGACCCACCACCCACATCATATCTGCTCTGTGGTGGTCCTGTGGGGTCCTGATCATTGAAGATCAGGGTGAAAGGAGGAGAATAAAGTCTGCAGAGAAACAGATGAACTACAGTCTGAATTATAGAACCACAAAGATCTCCTGTGTGATCAGAGGAGCTGATAGAGTGGACAGTGGTCATATAAACAATTATCACAATTTGCTGCACAGGCTCAGTTAGATGAGGACTCAATAGTACTTTAACAAAAGCAATGGTTCTCTCTCTCTCTCTCTCTCTCTCTCTCATAAATAACCCTTGGAGAACCTGTAACCATCTCCATGAGTAAAAAACTTGTGAAGAGCACCTTTTTTATGAGTACCATAATCACTTTAATTTAGTCCAAGCCTTGTTCTAATCTCTCTGAAATGTCTTAGTCTTCTCCTCTGCTGAGACCAGAAATTCACGTCCCCTGAGCGAGGTAGAAGAAGAGCTGGGCCAGGCAAAGCAGTATATGTCCTTGAAGGCCTTCAGACCAGCATGTAACTCCACCCGCATGCTGTAACTGTAGTATTTGCAATGTCAGGACTGCACAGAAGGAGGCAAAGCTGCAGAGTCTTGGCCCACGTCCACGACAGCCTGGACAGCTTCCTTCAGATCGACCTTAGCCATGCAGATACTGAAAGGCATGAAGGAGTGTTTTGTGTTGTGTAGGGTTGAGGAAAGGCACTCGTGCCGGCATGACTGGTTGTTCCAAGACATGACAACCTTAGGAAACAACCTTAGTTTTCCGTACAGGAACTGTAGTTGGAAACATTCTCCAAATCCAACCGTGTGGTAAGACGAGTTCTTCTTGCCACGACCTGCCAGGTGTGACATCGTTTTCCGGCTGGAGCCGAGTGCCCACAGGTGCCCGCCTGTCGTCTGGAAGGCGTTTCTTCTTGGGTCAGGAATTTGAGAAGCCAAGGATCACCCTTTGATCCATAATGCAGTTTGATCTTAGCAGGCGTTGGCCCGAGCAGACCCTCCTGAACCGTGCCAAGTGCAGAGCGGTGGAACGGTGGAGTGCACTCCTTGGTTTCCTGGAGGAACTGTCTCAGTGGAAAAACACTTCCCGGTTATTTTCCAGCTTTATGACCTTGGAGCCCCTCCTCTTACACAGTAATCCTTCGTGGTGTAAAAACGTCCTCTCGGGGGAAGTGCTTTCGGAGCGGTTAAACTGTGTACAGTAGGTCACACGAGGTTACATTTTTGAGCATTAACAGTACAGAGGGGATTGCAGTTCTTGTTTGCGTGCTTGTTCTTGTTCGAAGCCCCACAGCCCTCTTAAGAGAAGCTCCGGCTTCCTCCTCATGACAGATTGGGTTTAGAGACACAAGCCTGCTCAGCACTTTCTGTTCATTAAGCTCATCCTCATGTGAAGCCAGTTGAGAGGTCTCATTGGCACCGAAACCAAACTAGTGCTACAGACGGAAACAAAGCACTGCAGCAGATGTGATGGACGGCTCTTGGTGTGAGTGCATGGAAAAAATTGCCACTCTCTCAAAAAGTTCTTCAGTGGTTCTTCAGGGCTGTTGTATTGGACACGGTTCTATATGGTAGCAGGACGACAAGTCCAAGAATCAGTCGGATGGTTTAACTGTTGTGTGCATGGCTGGAAGGTTTTTCTGATTCTATAAACACTGTCTGGGCAGAAGTATCAGGACACCTGCTCATTCACTGTTTCTTCTGAATTCTATTAAAAGCTATTAAAGAGAGTTTGTTGTCCTTCTGTTGGAGTAACTGTCTCTATTGTCCAGAGAAGACTGGATTTTGGAACAGGGCTGTGAGGATATGGTTGCATTCAGGATGGTCACCACCCCGTCTCATCCCTCCCAAAAGTACTGGAAGGAGCTCCAACATTCCAGAGAACACAGTTGCTGGCATGGTGCCAGTAGGTTCATGTTTGTGTTATTGCTACATTGTATTCTTTCTGTCCAGTTAGTTCTGGTTTCTCGTTGTGGTTTAGCAGCACTTATGAACTTTACCACTTCCTGTCCTCATCACCTACGTGGGCCATGAGTCCCTATACTAGACACTTATTGGTTTGTAATGGGGTGCATTTATGATGCTGGCATGTTGTCAGTGCAGTGAGTTGTGTCCAGGTGTTGTGCTGAATGCGGTGGATTACCCTCGGATTCCTTTAGTGTGTCTTTTAAAGAGGGTTAGTCTACAGTCACAGTACATACCGGAATCTCCAGTGCGGTCTGTGAGATTTCCGCCCAACGTCGGTTCTTTTTCACCTGTGATTTGTGATGATAGCCAACCTCAACTTCTCTAATTGGTCACATTTTTAGAGACCAGTGTTTTCATACTGCAAACAAACCTTGGATCAGGTGACCCTTTGGTCTGGACCTTTCAAACGTGCCAAACAAGTCCAACGAGACTGATTCTAAGCCCCCTTAGAATCAGTGTTCTGCAGAACCTCTCAGAAGCCGTGTGAAATAAGACCTTTCCCGTAACAGCGAACCTCCACAATGCCCTGCCGTCCTCCCCCAGAAGGTGAAACTACCCTGTACGTACAAGCGTATCCAGACACCCCGTTTAATGAGTGAGTTCAGCTGCTTTACGACGGACCTGTAGCTGCGCCTGCACAGCTTCTTTAATCACCACAGTAAAGCATCGCCAAGACAACTGGACACCGCGAGTCTCACCCTCCCAGAGAGCTGCCGGTCAGATCGACCCATTTCAGCTTGAAACACTGGACAGATCTTTAACGTCATTTAAAGATACAGATGTGCAAATGCACACACACACAGATCGTCTAGTCCCTGTAGAGAAGTACTGCCAATAGAATAGGACTCTCTGGATCTGAACATGACCCTGTTGAAAGCTCGTCAATGGATACAATATAAAATTGCTCCTAAATTTTACAACTCACAGCCCACATAACCCACCACAGATGTTCTGCAGGCCACATCAAACATGACCAGAACTGTGATTTGATGATTTTAGATATGGTATGTGATGGGTCACAGTAGTAGGTTTCATAGAATCTTTTTTTAGATCCTGTATCACCCTAACTGCACATTCGTTTCTCATTTTCTGCTGGTGGTCCAGCAGAACGTCCAGTCCTTACGGCTGTGTTGTGATTTAGGTTTGTTGGTCAGAGATGGTGTTCACTGTTTCAGGACTCAGTAAGGTGTGGGAACGACGAAGCAGCATCTACTTTTGTACATAATTTGTCCAGGTTTCTGTAATCAAGAGACCACGGGGTGATTTTGGAAAGAGTGGGAACCCTTACTAAACTGTGGCCATGATTTATTTCCCTTTTTGTGGGATGTCTATGTTTCTGAAATATCTACACACTGGAGTAACATGAGGAGGCTGCAGTGTACAGGTTGAAAACCACTGTTGTAGAACCCACGTTCCCAGGTTCTTGTGCTGCATAGAATCATAAGGTACCATCGCTGAACAAGAGAAGTTTAGAACAGAACACCCAGCTTCCATCCCACTTTCTGTTTCAGAAATGGTCAAATTGTGGAGGAGCAAACGTCTGGACATAGTCTGTGGTGTATCTAACAGAACCTCGACTTCTTCTTCTCCTTCTTCAGGGCATGTCATCAGATCTGCCTGGACTGTGTCAGCAGAGCAGAAGACCTTGAGGTGGCCTTCCACTGAAAAGAGAGCTTCTTAGTTCTGCTTTCACAAGCACCAATGGCAGCGCAAGAGTGGAGGGGGGTGGTGGGGGCAGAGAGAAGGCAGGAACGGAAGCTGACCGAGGTCTTTGCTCTAGGTTACTCCATCCCATCTGTGTAATAAGATAGCAGGCTTGTCAGAGTGGGCAAGGAGGGAAGCGTGGAGAAACGAGAACAAAGAAGAAGGAGGAGAGAAAGGCCCATCTCTCTTCATGGCCTTGAGCAGCACAAAATGGTGGCTGACCGGTGTCAGCGGTTGCTGTGACGCTGCAGTGGCTCCGAGTGTGTGTGAAATGGAGTCCTGTGAGCTACGCTTGCTCTCGGCCGGCCGCTGCTCCGATGCAGAAGATTATTCTGTCAGCCAGGCGAGGCGGCGGCTCCTCCAGTGTGGACAGCTTCAGCTGGTGTCCTTGGAGACGTGGACCTCTGAGCTCTTCTGTTTTCTGTGTTGCTCTTCTTTTAATGCTCACTGTCACTCTGTAGTCCTCAGAGGGTTCTTTTACCACCTGAACTTGATTTTGGTGCGATATAGAACTCTTAAACCAAAAACACGAAGAACCATCTGCTAGATGTTTCCTTGTTTTTGGAGCCCGTTACCAACCACAGGAACACTGAAGCCTACAATGGGTTCCTTTAGTTATCATGGTTCTATAAGGAATGAAGGGATTCTAGAAGAATCCTTTTTTAAGAGGGAGGGTTCTTTGACTCTTGAACTTCTATTAAACCTTTTCCACCAATCCAAAAAACCACTGGGTTTTAGAGTGTCGTTCTTTATCTCAGAAACCTTCTAAGAATTCCAGAGTTTACTCTCAGAATTCGTTCCCACTGGTGCAAGACCTTCATTTCAGCCCCTAAAGGACTAGCTAATGGGAGAGCTTGCTTGGCTGTATCTGCTTATATACCACGGACAGTCCTGCATCTTAGAATATTGAATCAAGAATGTTGAGCGTAGAGTATTGTTTTGTATCGTGTTCATAGCTGTGGGAACGTATTTATTTTGGGGTTGCAGTTGGTTGGGTCACTGTGCTATCTCCTCATGGGTTCCTCATTGGTTCCTCATGGGTTCCTCATGGGTTTGTGATTTCATTTTCAGCCTCAGCTGATGCTGGCAGTGTCGGGGGGTTATGATCATGTTGTAGAGTAAGGGACTGTATCTTATTGTGATATTGTGAGTATGGTGTTGTATCTCGGAGAACTTTCAGATACACAGTTACATCGTTACAGTTTGCTTCACTAACTGGAGAGCTTGCGTGGCTGTTTCTGTCTAGATACCACAGGCAAACCACCCTGAGGTAAACATTACACACGTGCAGATTTTAGTTTTCAAGAACTATTAGGCCTCTAGAAGATGCGTAGGTTTTCCCACTGGTAGGCCACATGGTTGGCAGCAGAAATCAGACTGCAAACCTTTATCTCCTCTTGAGGTTCTTGTGCAAGAGGCCAGTGAACATGAGTGGTTTATGCAACTACCGCTTTTTGCAGTGGAGGCCTGTTGGTAGACACAAAGGTACTGTCCCTCAAGGAAGGGGTTTGAAATGCTGTAGGCCTTTGACTCACCAGCAGGAGAGTGCGGTGAGGCCGTGTGTGTGTGTGTGTGTGTGTGTGTGTGTGTGTGTGTGTGTGTGTGTGTGTGTGTGTGTGTGTGTGTGTGTGTGTGTAAGGAGGACAAGAAGCTTGTGATTCATCTGGAAGAATGCTATGGGGTATTATTCAGTATTAAAGGGTAGCTGGGTGAAGTTAGCCATCTGCTAGATGTCGGTCAGACGTTCCTGTTCAGGCTCCCAGACATCAAACGGTAAAATTATCATTCAATAATGTGAGGATTAGCATAAAGTATGGCCTGCATAAATGGCATTTTGAAGGAAGGTCTTGCTTAAAGTGCTGGAAAGTCAGAGAAACAGGCGTAGCGATCGGCCTCGCTGCTCGTACTGCAGGCGTTCCTTAATGGCATTCGTATTTGATTTAACGGCGAACTCAGCTGTCAGCTTCAAGGGCTAACTAGGTTCTGATTTTATTCAGCTAAACTAATGTTAGAGCGGACCGTCCTTCTGGCAACAGACCAGCGCCCGTCTGGAACAGATACCAGGTTTAAGGGCAGTCAGGTGATCACCAATCCTTCTTCAGGGGCTGTGGAGAACGTTCTGCATTATGAACCATCACGTGCTCTGAGGGCGATGCTCTGTTGTGGTCATCATCTCCTGCTGGTACTGTGCTGTGTTGGGGGAGTAAGTATGGCTTTCTACTGTTTTATTGTAGAGTTTTAACGAATTGACAGGAGTAATTAATGAATAAATAAGGAGACGTTCTTGCTCATTTTATTATTCTTTACCTTTATTTTATTTTCTTATAAAGACGTGATGTTCTGTAGACGTGGGTCACACTTTACTGGACATAAATGAGTGAACACTGGTTGATATACATTGACCTTGTTTCAAGAAATGTAATGCCAGATGTTTCAGCTCCAACCATCTCCAATGTTCTGCTGGAACTTTGAGAGTTAAAAGTGTTATTAGAATATCAGCGTGACTCAATAGCACTGATATTGTACAGTAAGATACTGTATACTAGTATGATACACACACACACACACACACACACACACACACACTTTACAATATACAGTGTGTGTGTGTGTGTGGGCTTTCCAGCTCTGCTGGTTCACTGCTGCTCACCGCTGTAGATATGGAATCATCTAGGCTGTGTTGGGTTCCACCTGAGCGGCGGCGCGTTCGGGTTTACGGCGTCTGACGATGATATCTGATGATTTATCAGCGGAAGAAGAAGCTGGCAGTGCAGAGTCTCTGAGGCCAAAAGCAGCACAAGCAGGTCCTTTGTTGTGTCGCCGTTCGCCGAGATCTCATGATCTCCTCTGTGCTGCTTCTCGTCTGTTTTTTCTTTCTCATCCTCTGCTTCTTTTAAAAAGCATGACCTTGAATCGAGGCTGAAATCTGCTCTTTGGAGGGCTTGTGTTCAGTTGCTTCTTTGAGATGTTAGTTGGTTAATGGTTGACCTAGTTCTGCTGCCATCTGGTTCCTGGAATGGATTTGCTGTGAAATAAAAGCCAATGATTTTTTTGGGGAAGAAGAAGATTACAAATCGTGTCACTGGGAGATCCAGGGCCCTGGAGTTATAAATATCAGAACATTTTCTGATTTGCTCAGACTTGGAGAGCTGCGTGAAAAACCCAGAAACTTGGAATTCAAAAGATCCACCCTGTAACGATCTACAGTCTACAACAGCTAAGCTCCACCCATACAGTCTACAACAGCTAAGCCCCACCCGTTCAGTCTACAACAGCTAAGACCCACCCATTCAGTCTACAACAGCTAAGACCCACCCATTCAGTCTACAACAGCCTCGCCCCACCCGTTCAGTCTACAACAGCTAAGACCCACCCATTCAGTCTACAACCTTCGCCCCACCCATTCCAGTCTACAACAGCCTCACCCACATTCAGTCTACAACAGCTCACGCCCACCGTTCAGTCTCACATACACCGTTCAGTCTACAACAGCTCGCCCCGTTCAGTCTGCAACAGCTACACCCCACCCGTTCAGTCTGCAACAGCTACGCCCCACCCGTTCAGTCTGCAACAGCTAGACCCACCCATTCAGTCTACAACAGCTACGCCCCACCCATTCACAGTCTTCCTGCCTTCGCCCCACCCATTCAGTCTACAACAGCTACGCCCCACCCGTTCAGTCTACAACAGCTAAGACCCACCCATTCAGTCTACAACACCTACGCCGCCCCCGTTCAGTCTGCAACAGCTCGCCCCACCGTTCAGTCTCTGTAGCTCGCCCCACCGTTCAGTCTGCAACAGCCTACACCCGTTCAGTCTTTCTGTAGCCTCGCCCCGTTCAGTCTTTCTGACAGCTAAGCACCCGTTCAGTCTGCGCTTAGCTAAGCTCACCACTCAGTCTACAACAGCTCCTCTAACAGCTATTTCCGATGAAAAGGCGTCTTCAGTGTAATTCTGAAAATAAACCAGATCTTAAGGAACACAATGCTACACACTGTGCATCAGTGAGCTGTTTCAGGCTGCGATGGTAACGTGGAGAGCTGTGACAGAGAGTGAGACAGAGTGATCCTGAAGACCCGCCACATTCCTGCTGGAGCTCCAGCTTGGCTGAAGGTGGCAGATGAGCCCGATGCTTCACCTTGGAAGTGTCTGACTTCCTAATACGAGCTGCCTGAAACTCGTGATCTGAGTTTGAGAGTCAAGTTGCTCCAGACTTTGGTGGGGGAGGCTCGCCTGAGCCTTTGGTGTTCATGCCTGTGAGAACAGAAGCTGGAAGAACCTCAAATACTTGTGCGACTGTTCTTGTTTATGGTGTTGAAGCATTGTTGTGGAATGTTTGTGCTTTCATTCAGACCTTCACCGTACTCTACTGTGAAACTGTGCCACTTTGAGTGGTGCCACAAACCCAGGTCTTCAAATCTGGACCTTGAATCCAGTGTCCTGTCCTGGATTTTGTTCTCACTGGACGTTAAAGGAACAGATAATGTAACTGATTGGCCACATGAGTGTCACACCTACCAAGATTACAAAGTCCATGACTGGATTCAAGGTCCAGATTTGAAGACCTCTGTCATGGAGCGAACCGCTTTGCTCGAAAGAATATTTATGAAGATAAGGTTTAAAAGCACATTATCTCTCTGTATATTCTCCTCTCAAACCCAGTCTGGAGCCCACCAGCCATTTAAAGGCATTAAAGGCACATCAGGGAAGGGAATGTTGGTCTTCTTTGGCATTGGACAGCACTGAGTCTCTGTCTCTGTCTCTGTTTTTATTAATGGGTCATATTTTATATCACATGCTTTATTTAGTTTCTGTTCTCCACTGAACTCATAAATGTTTATGTAGGTTTAAGTTTATGCATCATAACTGATTTTCCATTTTATAAACAATCTCTTTCCTCTGCTGTGTTCATTGGTTATTAGCATTTCGATTGTATTTTTAGGTCGTAGTTGTGGATGAATATAAATAGAGAGTGTGTATATGAAGGAAATGCTTGATGAGTATGAATGAATATGAATATGAATGTGTATTAGCATGGATGGGTTTGAGTATAAATCTTATTAGGTATGAGGTGTGGTTGGGTATAAATATAGGTATAAATGGGTATAAATGGGTGGAGGTGGTATATATGGGTATATATAGGGATGAGTATTTGGTTATGGAGGTATATATGAATATGAGGAGGTATATGAGTATATATAGGGATGAGTATGGAGGTATATATGAATATGAGAGGTATATATGAGTATATATAGGGATGAGTATGGAGGGTATATATGAGTATTGGATGAGTATATTTGAAAGTGAAAGTGATTGATGATTGATCTTTTGCTCTGGATTCTTTATCATGTTCAGCCAATGTGTGAGGAGTATGAGGAGGAAACAGGACGTGTCCAGCAGAACAGCTTCCTCTTTACATTTTTGATTTTAATGTCAACATTTTACAGTTAATTTATGGAACTTATCAGTGATCTACTGGATTTTCATATTGTCAGCCAGTTTATGCTGAACTGAGAACAAAGAACAGCTGGAATGAAAAGAGAGGCAAGAAGTGCAAGTTTAGGATTTCAGGATGCTGTGCAAACGCTTTCTGTTCAGGAGGTTACAGTTGAGATCCGTTGTCTCCTAATGGCTCCAGGGTGGTCCTACACAGACAGTTCTACAGATCTGCATCACCCGGGCCAAGTCGGCGCGGCAGTTATTTCTGTTGCTTGCGTAACCTTTGTGCACTCAGTGGGGCCACATTTCCAAACTCAAACCAAAATAACTCCCAAATCCCACATCGGAAGTTCCTTCAGCTGCTGTGACATTTGCAGAGCAGGACCACGATAAAGAGACAGCCTGGTTCAGGAAGCTCTTCAGAGGCTCTGCAGCTTTCTGTATTGTTCCTGTGGCTGTGAGTGAAGGCAGAACCGGTCCTGAGGCCTGTTCAGGATTAGTGACTGAGAGCAGTGCTTCTAATTATATCAAGAATGTAAGCTATGGTGTGTGGAGAAGATGGCTTGGTCAAGTGGGAACCTGGCCTGTGACAGCTATGAGGGCTGTGTTTCACAGGCCATCTGTGTGTTTCCTCCAAAGGCTTGTGCAATGTGAGGCCAATGAGAGATCTCTGAGGTGGGTTAGAAAAAAGCTGTGTGGACAAGCCACTTCCATACCAGCATTAACTTGATGCTTCAGTCTTCCTTCAGTGGTTCTTCAGCTGCAGGAGGACTGAAATGCTAATAATGAAAAAAGAAATCACGCTAGCTCCTAAAACCCAGTGATTCTCTCCAAGTTCAGCATAAGAGAAATCCCTGTTCTACGTTTTCTGCTCTAATCCACCTTCAGCTCAGGAAGGGCTGGTTTGTTTGCTGGTTAGGTGGATCAGGTGTGATGGGAGCAGGGGTAAACTGGGCAAACAGGGGGTCACTCAGGTGAGGTAGACAATAAGGTAGAGAATATTAGAATATTTAAAGGCAGACCCAGAGGTAGGCGTAGTGTTCTCCTGTCGGCAACTGAGGTCAGAGGAACCTGAACTGGCTTGCTCTACCTCTGGGGGTGGGTAGATGGCGCTCTTCCCACGTCTCAGAAATGTGGTGCTGGGTCGGCGCAGGCGTTTGTCGAACATTGCGTCAGGTCCGGCATTCTCCTCCAAGCGCGATGGCTGACTGGCTATGATGCAAATGGTGGCAGTTCAAAAAGAGGTGGTAGGCAGCGTCACATGACTCTGAAACATGTTGATGATCTCTCCTATGGCACAGAGCAGGGCATGTGATGTGGAGAAGGAGCAGAGAGAGGGTAGTAACCAAACATAACTTGTTTTTCTGGGTGAATCTTGGATCCTGCGGGCTCCAATGGGTCTCCTGCAGTATTGAGGCGGCTGTGGTGTAATTATCTGAAAATTCATCTGAGAAATCCACCTTCTGCCACTTTTCCAGCGTCCATCCGTTTAGCAGGCTGTGGGCCTTGTTTTTTAATTGCCTACAATCCTACAAACTGTTGTAGTTGACAGAGGGACTTGAGGTGACGACCTGGTGGAGCCTCTGCTGCATTAAGGGCTTTGGCTTTGGATTTTCCAACCAACAAACGTTCCTCTGAGCAGTTGTCTTGCAGGGGTCTGCCAGACACAAGGCTTGTCAAAGCTGTCTCAGTCTCTTCCAGATCTTTTTAATTCTTTGTGCCGATGACTGAGACACATTTAAAAGTGTCAGCACCTCTGCAGTGGATCTGTTCCTCCTTCTTAGTAATGGGAAAAGCTTTGGTCGCAGGGTGGATTTTTGGCATGTTGTCAGAAGTGAAGTTGCAGTTCAAATGAAGGTTTGGGGTGCTGGGGTTCTTTTTATACACACCCACTGAACCCCATCAGTTAGTAGCACAGGTGAGGCTAGCCAGCTGGACTGGGTGCGTTATATGACAAGGCAACACAACCTTTGACCTTTCTGTTCATTAAATGATCAATGTTTCTGCAGTGAAGCAAATTTATTTTGGTGAATTAAGCTTCCGTTTAGGAGGTTCAGCTTTCCTGCAGTCATTTCTAAAAATGGGATGAGTTTAAAGATCAGGTTATCAGCTTTTGTTCCCTGTAACATGGATAAGAATGGGCGTCTGTCAGGGGAGTGTGTATATGGCTGATAGAGAGCGCAGTGAGTGTGAAAGAAGGAGGTGGTCATAATGTTATTGAGATTTTGTGAGGAAGCCATGGTCTGGAGATTACAGAACCAGCCTTGTGATGGAGAGTTGCGGTTTGAATCCTGGTACCTATTGTGCAGAGTGAACTCCTGCTGCTCCCCAGGTGCGTGGATGGGGCTGCCCACCTCTCCATGGTAACTCACTAATGTGTGTGTGTGTGTGTGTGTGTGTGTGTGTGTGTGTGTGTGTGTGTGTGTGTGTGTACAGCAAGTGGCTCCTCTATCTGGTTTATATGGGTTATGTGTGTTTGTGGTCAATACATAAATTTCACTGTTGACAAAAATCTGAATTTGAGAAAAAAACGAATCTGAAAGACTGAAAAATAAAACCCTTCCAGCCTGAACGTCAGTGATTAATCCATATTTAAGTAGCAAAGATAGAATAATAAAGCAAACCTGCGGTTTCAGATGAAGAAAAGCTGGTCTGTAATTACTTGAGCATGAAGGTCAATGTCTAAAACTGCTGTGTCAAGATCTTCATCAAAAACTCTGAAACTTGCATTGGTGGGGATTGAGCAAAAGGTCAGGCAGGCCACAAGTTCTTTCCAGTCACTACGTCTACAGGCCTTGGCGTTAACCGCCTGACACAAGCGGCAAGCTGCCAGAACTTCAGATTGAGATGTTTTGGGTTCAACATCAGACAGACAGAGAAGGTCACTACCGACTGCAGAGGAACCTTCTTAAAGACTGATTCAGCCCATGTTTAGAGGTAAAAGTGAGTCGGAATGTATTTGCGGTTCTCAGGCTTTAGGCGTTCTAGCACCATACTACAAGCTTGAAGAGAAGAGTTAAGATGTTTCGATGTTGCGATGCCAAGTGGGGTTCTTCTACTTTAAAACTCTACTATAATAACTGTGATCAAACATTTTACAATAGGACTGAATTTCTGCTTACCTCTAGAAGTGGTCTTTCGTCTGTATTTCTTCTATAACGTGTGATTGTTGGCTGGTAACATTGGCCTGGTTGACCTAATAAATCAGCAGGGGGCTTATTTTACACATTGTGAGCTTGGACATTTGTATTCTACGGTCAGATCCTCAAGTAGCAAAGGCGGAGGCATCACTGGCCAGGCGGATGTTACCGGCTCATCTGCAGTGTCGGGGGACGAACTCTATCAATCCCCACTGGTACAGGTTCTAAATTCACTGGGTAGGCTGGATTACATCCTTTGTTGGAGCATTGTATTGACTCATGAATAAACCATCCTGTAGATGTTTGCTGTGCGTGGTGGGTTTGGGTGGCACGTAACGTGGTGGCATGTGAGCAGGTTCATGGGGAGTGGTTTGTTCTGCCAGATCTTGCCAGTTTGTGGACACTCTTTCCCTAATAGACACGATCCCAGCTATTTTTGCATGCACCCATTACTTTGTTGACACAGATGTTTGGTACACAGTTTGTCTGAATCCTGTAAGCCAATAGAATAGGACCCTCTGGAACAGATAAACACACATGACTCTATTGTCTCCATGTCTAATAGCAGGTGTGGACTAGAGGGTATAAAGACCCCCAGCATTGAGCTGTGGAGGCAGTGGGCTGTGTTCTCTGGAGCGATGGGCTCCACATACAGAACTTCTGTGATGAGATGAGGTTGGGTGTGAGGTTGGTGGTGATCATCAAGCATCCTCCCCACTAATGTTCTTGTGGCTGGATTCAATCAAATCCTCACAGCAGTGACCCCCAAAATCTGGTAGAACATCTTCACTGGACGTGAAGATGGTTGCCATCAAAAAGCAGAATGAACTCTTTTTCAACATCCTTGATTTCAGAAGGTGTCCCAACACTTTTGTCCATATGGCGTATGTGATTACCATAATGTTTCTGTGCTGTTGTTTCGTTGTTGTCAGTTGTGGATCAGCCAGGCTCTCTGAGAGGCCTGTTTGAGGTCTGTTCCTGTCCTGTATGTCCCACACATGGCCTCATAGGAGCCTTCACTGTCTAGAACATTCCATGGCCACATGTAAGACCATGACTCACTGCTCGACCTCCTGGGGAGACGCACCGAGCAGGGTCGTGATTGAATTCTAGTCATCAGTTTGTGTCACTGATTGCTGCGTCAAATCAGGCGACTGCAGAGGAAGGAATGGAAGTCAGGTTGAGCTTTATCCATTTCCAGATCAGTGCACTCAACCTTTCTGTATCCAGGGACGCCTTCCTGTTAGGGCTGTGTGAGATTTTTTGATTTGTGATACAGTATGTCACAGTGTAATTTTCTGACTGTAGGTCATTGTGGTGTCACAAAAATCCAGCATTTCTGAGCTACCCATGGTTTCTGTGGTATCCAGTTTCTGTGGTTTCAGTGGTTCTGTGGTTTCAGTGGTTCTGTGGTTTCAGTGGTTCTGTGGTGTCAGTGGTTCTGTGGTGTCAGTGGTTCTGTGGTATCAGTGGTTCTGTGGTATCAGTGGTGCTGCGATATCAGTGGTGCTGCGATATCTGTGGTTCTGTGGTATCAAGGTTTCTGTGGTATCAGTAGTTGTTGTGATCCCAGGGTTCTCTAGCCAATCAGGGGTTTCCTGCTTTCCGCGGGGTTTTTCTGTGGTATCAATGGCTCTGTTATCCCAGTGTTTCTGTGGTGTCTGTGTTTCTGTGGTGTCTGTGTTTCTGTGGTGTCTGTGTTTCTGTGGTAGCTGTGTTTCTGTAGTGAGTGTTTCTCTGATATCAGGGTTTCTGTGGTTTGAGCTGACTTAGTGTCACGAAAATTGTTCTCCTAATTTCTGTAGGCAATGGCTCTTACCTTCATTATAATTTGATAGAATCCTAAGACTGGGGTTTGGTTGGAGTTAGTATGGGTTGGAGTTGAGTATGGGTTTGGGTTAGAGTATGGGTTTTGGAGTTAGAGTATGGAGTAAGGAATGGGTTTACATTAGGTATGGGTTGAATT
>CM067516.1:150897-215897 GCA_034509495.1 Acestrorhynchus altus | reverse complement strand
CTACACTGTTACTGATCTTTAATACCGGCTATCTATTGTTTAGTTAAAAATTTAAGGAAAATTACAGTGTTTTCAGCTTGGTCTTATGCTACTGTTAGGTGTTGTGGGCAGGCTTTAGCTGAACGGTTCTGCAGTTTTAGTTTTTGTGGGTAGTGCCACCTTCTTCCTGTAGGTACTTTCTTACTCCCAACCTAGACAGCAAAGGAAATTAATTACAGGTCTTTAGTCGTTGGGCAGTAAAATAATCGCTTCATTAATCAGTGTTTTAAGAGTCAGCATCAGCTCTACTGTACTGCTGCTCATTCTGTATCATCATTATTAACATGTTTTAACAGATCTGCTGCTGCACTGGAAGATGAACAAAGATGGCCTCGATTGTTGGTCAGTGGTGTCCTGAGGAGGTGCTGTCTGGTCACTGTGGGGTTGTTAAAGGGATACCGGACAGATGCCGGTTTTGCAGCTTGTAATCACTGCAGTGCTGATTTCCTCAGTAAACCCAAGGCGTGCGTTCCTCTGACCTTGTTTGTAGGTTCAAAGCCTTGGCATGCGCTCATGTGATCGAACCTCATGCACTTGTATCCTTGCCTCCACGTCCCTGACTGCTTTACGCTACTGTTTACCACAGCGCGGTGAGTCAGTCTGCCTCAGAGTGGGGTTTATTTTGAAAGCTGAACTGCTGAAAGTTTTGTTTCAAGGCCATCTGAAGAACATGGAACACCTACTTAACGCCAAACAAGTGTAACGTTCATTGACACTGGTGCCTTCTCTGCTTTCTGGGTGGAACTTTTCAGAACCCCCCCTCAGTCCGTCCTCTGATGTATTATGCAGCCGAGGCTGACGGATTACTCAGAACTATGCAGATTTCAAAAGAGCCGGTGCCTGCAGCGCCGCTCTGACTCTGAGTGTGCGCAAAAATGTTGTGTCCTTGCCTTCCAGAAACTGTAAGATGACCCTCTCTCAGTTCAGAGCAGCACATCGGCTGCTTTTGTTCAGACTGTTTTACTGAAGAGGTGTTTCAGCAGCAGCTTTACAGGAGAAGGAGAAACATCTCTTACTTTTCGGTGGAAGTCGGTGTAGAAAGCTTTTATTCTGAGCATTTTGGAGCTTTTCTATTGGTCCATTCTTCATGAACTTCTGGTGACCTCTGATGCAGAACAGCTGCCAGCTTTAAAAAGTGTAAAAACAAAAAAAAAAATTGTATATATTTTTTGTACAACAATGATGACATATTTCTTCAGCTCCTCTGATCACACAGGTTCTCTTTGTGGTTCTATAATTCAGACTGTAGTTCATCTGTTTCTCTGCAGACATTATTCTCCTCCTTTCACCCTGATCTTCAACGATCAGGACCCCACAGGACCACCACAGAGCAGATATGATGTGGGTGGTGGGTCATTCTCGGCACTGCAGTCACACTGACATGGTGGTGGTGTGTTAGTGTGTGTTGCTGGTACGAGTGGATCAGACGCAGCAGTGCTGCTGGAGTGTTTGGACACTTCTCTGTCCAGCAGTGACACTGAGGGGTTTAAACACTCCAGCACCTCTGCTGTGTCTGATCCTCTCGTACCAGCAACACACACTAACACACCACCACCATGTCAGTGTGACTGCAGTGCTGAGAATGTCCCACCACCCACATCATAGCTGCTCTGTGGTGGTCCTGTGGGGTCCTGATCACTGAAGATCAGGGTGAAATGAAAGGGGTCCAAAGAGTGCACCAAGTCTTTGAATATCTGCCCTTTCGAAATACGTGGTCTGATGTCTAGCTGACAGTGTTAATGCAGTGATGCCACAGCACTGAACAGCAGTGTAAGCTGTATTAGTGTCTGTAGCGTAACTTTCTGAAGCTGACTGCATTGCTCAGAAACACTCCACCTATCCAGGGAGAGATCCACACAAAAGTGTGTGTTTGACGGCAGTATGAGTCCGTGCTGAAGATGGCAGCCATCCATATTTTAATGAAACAATATTGATCCCAAAGACAAGAAGAGATGGCCACGATCAGACTGGGTTTGGCCGATAATAGGTCTTTGTAGCTGGACGTTGATTAGTTCTGCCACTGGGTGCTCTCAGGGCATGAGGTATAATTATGCCACCTCCAAAGTGATGGTCCCATAATCCTTCATGTTTGCATGGCAACCTCGGGGCCCAGAACAGTCTTCATCCCTCTCCGGATTCACTCAATCTTATTTCAAAAGGGCTTGATGCAATCTGACGGAATTGTCTGATGTAAATACGGAGACACACTGGTGTTCTCCAGCTGCGGCTTATCCCAAGGTAATAAAAAATGGAACAAATCAGCCCATAATCCCTCCTCAACTATTGTTCTTGGAACAGGCCGTCCGTTCACCCAAAAGAAAAAAAGAGATTCTTCCTGGTTTTGTGCCGTGTGTAGTCAGAATTCTGTTCACGTTTCGTAAAGGGCTGTGTGTTATTTGTGCCTGTTCTGTCTTTAGAATTTCTGGTGTTGTGGGACTTTTCTTCTTACGCCGTCTCTCTTCTCTTTTTCTTTCCCTCTCCAGCTTTCCCTGATTTTCCAGGGAGGCCTTAGCGATGGAGGTGCTACAATGCGACGGCTGTGATTTCCGCGCAGACTCGTACGATGAGCTGAAGGCACACATACAGGATGTCCACACTGCCTTCTTGCAGCCCACAGAGGTTGGGGACGGGTCACCACAGCAGTCAAGGTCCAATTCCTTAAATTCCCTCAGTCACACAGAGGAAGATGAGGACGACCTAACGAATAACGAATATGACTTGCCACACAAGGAAGCAGGTGCCTTTTAATGGTGTCTGTGCTTCATGCATGTCACTCATGAAATCAGTGTTTGCTTGTGAACTGCCTAATGACCTCATCATGGCTCTTTATGTTTATTTGTAATGATGTCATTACGCAGTACGCCATGGCAAATTACATTGCTGTAGAATAGAAGACATTTGTCATAACGTGGCCTTTTATGGCTTCTGTGTCAAAAGATTGGTGGAGCAGTTTTTGCCCCAAGCCAGTATGAAAATACATTCTGTACAAGATAAATAAACGTGGCTCTTCTCTGTTTGCGTTTCAGGCCTCAACTCCTTTGATTCAGACTCGGGACACTTGTCAAATTCAAACCAAACAATATACAGCCAGTCCAGCAAGACGATAAACCCGTTTTTCCAGTGCAAGTCCTGTGTTCGCTATTTTAGATCAAAATCCCTCCTCGATGAGCACACTAGGAAGGTTCACGGTGTTGCAGGGGGAGCATCCCCAAGTGACAGCAACTCACTCAGTGCTTCCCAGCAGTCTGCCTTCAATGTAACGATGCACGATGGCGTGGAAAAGGTGTACTCGTGTCAGTATTGCACATATAAGTCTCCTCGTAGAGCCAGGATCCTGAAGCACCAGAGGATGTATCACAAAGGCAATTTGCTGGGGCATTCAGATTCTCCGTGTGAGGCAGAAACTGAAATGGAGACTCTGGATATGGACTCTGATGCCTTGTCTTCAGAAGAACAATGCGAAGAGCCTCCAGACGTTCTCACAGAACGCAACGTTCTTGAATCCATGATCAAACCCCAGACCCGAGACGGGTTCAGCTGTGAGTGGTGTGGCTTCCAGACGTTGCAAAGGCAACGGTTATGTGATCACATGATGAAGAAGCATCGCAACATGGTTAAGATCATGGTATCGCTGCAAAAGCCCAAAGCAGAGGGAAGTGCAGGGTCATCCAAGTCTGCGTCTCCCTTGTCGCCAAGAAGCACTCCAACGTCCAACTTAATGTTGAACGACTTGAGCGGAAATGAAGGATCAATAACAAATTTGAAAGGGACGTCATCTCTGAAGTCCATGTCAGGGCTGTCAAATTTCCAGTATTCCCAGCTCACAATGAAAGTACCCAACAGCACAGGATCTTCCATACTGTCGGAAAGGTCTACTTTTGCAACTTCTGACATATTAAACACTGCAGTAGACATAGATTCCAGCATTCTGAATGAATCGAGGAGCAGCTCTGAGGGTGAACTCTGTGACATGGATGATCCCAATTACACTGAACCATTGTCAGCTGAAAACACAGCTAAGCTGCTTCTGTCAGAAGAGGATAATAAATTGCTGGAGACTAAAGGGATTCCAATCAGGAGACATCTGAATAGGTTCCAGTGCCCCTTCTGCTCCTTCTTGACAACGCATCGCAGGAGCATCTCCCGCCATATAGAGAACATTCACTTATCTGGTAAGACCACGTTGTACAAATGTGATGAATGTCCATTTCTTTGCACCAGTCCTGTAAAACTTGCCACACACAAGCAATGTCATGGTGGCTCTTCATCAGAATGGGACACCATGGACCTAACCAATGAGAGCCCAGATGGGCTAAATGAAGACCCGGTCAATGGAGGAAATGGCAGCTCTAAAATGAATGGCAAGAAATCTACTGATGTAGACCAGCAAAATTCTCACCACTGCGCCCTCTGTAACTTTTCCACAACTACTCTGAAAGGCTTACGTGTCCACCAGCAACATAAGCACTCGTACTGCGACGAGATTCGAGCCATAAGTCAGGAGGGCTCGTCAAATGAGCAGCAGGATTCTGAGTCCGAATCATACAGCTCATTAAACTTTGTGCAAAAAACTCAAACGTCAATACTTGGGTTTTCGTCCAGAAAGCACCTTATTGGAAAGACAGCCCGGAAGTCCATCAACGACTTGCCTCTGGATCTTTCGCCGGTCAAGAAAAGGACAAGAATAGATGAAATTGCAAACAACCTTCACAGTAAGATCAGTCAGAGTCAACAGCATGAGGACGTGATAAACCTTGAGGAGATGGAGGATGATGAGGAAGAAACCGAAAATCACATTGATGAGAAAAGAGAAAGAGAGAATTCTGAAATTCTAAGTCAGCGCTTCACCTACAACACACAGCATCTGTTCATTAGGAAGTCTGGTGGTGCTCAGGTGGAGCGGGGTGTTGCCAAAAGGAAGCGTAGCTTGCAGTCTAAATTGGACTCAAGAAACATTCCTATCCAAGTTACTGTATCTGATGACGAGGACAACAATTTCAGTGCCTGCTTAGAGTCTAAAGATGCCCAAGATCAAAGCAGTCTAGATGGCAGAGAAGCATATCATGAGAACGCGGACTACATAGAGGAACCGGGGACCCTTTTCTATTGCAAACACTGTGAGTACCAGAACAAATCTGCCCGCAGTGTCAGCACACACTACCAGCGAATGCATCCCTATATTAAGTTTAGCTTTAGATACATTCTTGATCCCGAGGATCAGAGCGCCGTCTTCCGTTGTCTAGAGTGTTTCATAGAATACAACAACTTCAACGACTTACACCAGCACTACATGGATCACCATCCGGAAGCTAGCAATGTTCTCAACTTTAACCAGCCGGACTTGGTGTACACATGCCGTTTCTGTTCATATACCAGCCCAAATGTTAGAAGCCTGATGCCTCACTACCAAAGAATGCACCCTTCAGTGAAAATCAACAACGCTATGATTTTCTCCAGCTATGTGGTCGACCAGCCACAGAAAGGCACTTCGGAGTCACAAACACTGAGAGAAATTTTGAATTCTGGTCCCAAGAGCTTCACAAGCTCTGTGTCAAGGTCTTCGTCGAGTCCCTCCCTCAAAAACTTGTGCAAGACACCAGACTCAAGTATGGACTCTGAAGCCTTTAGGGAAACTCTTGATGGTAACGTTGTAGTCTATGACTGTGACATGTGCTCCTTTGCAAGCCCCAACATGCACTCCGTTTTGGTCCACTATCAGAAGAAGCACCCCGAACAGAAGGCCTCGTACTTTCGCATACAGAAAACGATGCGAGTAATATCAGTAGACAGAGCGCAGTCAACAACGAATGCAACATACAACCTGGTTAGTACGCCAAAGTCCTCAAATGTAGTTTTGCCCTTGGGTGTGGACGAGGAGGTTTTCTACTGCAAGCACTGTGTTTACAACAATCGGTCCGTAGTTGGTGTTCTTGTCCATTACCAAAAGCGTCACCCAGAAATCAAGGTGACTGCAAAGTACATAAAGCATGCCCCACCTACACCGGGGTTGATGAAGCTTATGGAAGAGCTACAAATTGCACCTCCTAAACAGTTCTTGAAGCAGTTCAGCAGCAATTCAATGGAAGGCTCAAACAATTCGCATTCAAAAGTAGCAGCAGACAAAGGAGAGGGAGAGATGCTCTTTTTCTGTCAGCACTGCGACTACGGGAACCGCACTGTGAAAGGCGTGTTGATCCATTACCAGAAGAAGCACCGAGATGTGAAGGCGAATGCAGATTTGGTTCGAAGGCATACCGCTGTGGTTCGCAGCCAGAGGGAAAGGGCTCAGATGAGCCAAACGGGAGGCTCCACGTCCACCGCAACCTCAGCTACCGACGCAGAGAAGCCGAGAGCGCTTAGGTCTTTAAAGTGCAGGCACTGTGCCTACACATCTCCTTATGTGTATGCCTTGAAGAAGCATCTGAAGAAGGATCATCCTACTGTGAAGGCCACGGCCATGACCATTCTACACTGGGCTTATCAAGATGGTATCTTGGAGGCTGGTTATCACTGTGAGTGGTGCATCTATTCCCATGCTGAACCCAATGGGCTTCTCATGCATTACCAAAGACGACATCCAGAGCACAATGTTGATTACGCATACATGGCCAGCAAGTTGTGGGCTGGTCCTGATACTTCCATCTCCAGGCAAGCGGGGAACTCTGATACAAAGCATTATCAATGTAGAGATTGTGCCTTTGAGGCTTGTTCCATCTGGGATATTACCAATCATTACCAAGCTGTTCATCCGTGGGCCATCAAAGGAGATGAATCTGTTCTTCTTGACATTATCAAAGGAAACCAGACAGCGGAAAAGCTACTACCCCAGTTGGGAAAGGGAAACGTCTCAATGTCCAGCCCATTCAATAGCCACCAGCCTGATGAGGGCACTGTAGAGATCAGCACGTCAGCAGCTGAACGTCAGCCCCTCTTTTCCTTCTCTACAACCTCCTCAATATCAAGTAATCCCTATCAGTGCACTGTGTGTCTGTCTGAGTACAACAGCCTTCATGGTCTTTTGACCCACTATGGCAAGAAACACCCAGGCATGAAAGTGAAGGCTGCAGACTTTGCACAGGAAGCAGACATCAACCCCAGTTCGGTTTACAAGTGCAGACACTGTCCGTATGTGAACTCCCGCATCCACGGAGTTCTTACCCATTACCAGAAACGGCATCCTCTTGTCAAAGTCACGGCCGAAGACTTCGCTGACGATATAGAGCAGGTGAGAGACATAGCATCTGAAGGGGATGAGCGTTCCAAAAGCCAGAGGCAGGGCTACGGTGCCTACAGATGCAAGATGTGCCCATACACTCATGGGACACTCGAAAAACTAAAGATACATTATGAGAAATACCACAACCAGTCAGCCTCAGACATGTTCACACCAACAAATATGCAATGCCTTGCTAACAAAGAGGACTCGGTTGCTGAATGCAGCGCCACCAGCGTGTCAGAAGTCCCCGAGGTCTGCGACTTTGACCTTACTCTGTCAGAGCTTGCGAAGGGAGAGAAGCATGCCGTGTTCAAATGTCAGCTTTGCAAGTACTTCTGCTCTACCAGGAAAGGCATTGCTCGACACTACCGCATTAAGCATAACAACGTACGAGCTCAGCCAGAGGGCAAAAACAATGTTTTTAAATGTGCTCTCTGCTCCTACACCAATCCCATCCGCAAAGGTCTGGCTGCCCACTACCAGAAACGCCACGACATCGATGCTTACTACACTCACTGCCTAGCTGCATCTAAGACTATAGGAGAGAAGCCGAGTAAAGTGATGGTGCCCTTGGCCTCTGAAGAAGATGGACCAGCGATGAGTGATGAGCTGAGGGAGGCAGTAGACCGAAGGAAGTGTTCCCTCTGCTCCTTCCAGGCGTTCAGCAGGAAAAGCATTGTCTCACACTACATCAAGCGTCATCCCGGAGTCTTTCCTAAAAGGCAGCACTCAAGCAAACTTGGACGCTACTTCACTGTGATTTACCCCAGGGAGCCTGAGAAATCAGCTGATGCAGAGGACGTCGAACTTGTGGAGGTGAAATTGGAAGCCGAACAGGAGAATGACACAGAGTGGTTGCCGTTCAAGTGTCTGAAGTGCTTCAGGCTGTCCTTCAATGCTGCGGACCTGTTAGTGAAACATTACAACGACTACCACAACAAGGAGCTGAAGCGGGATTTCGTCACCATACCGAGCTTGGTGGAGGACGACACCGAACTCTACCTGTGTGTTCACTGTGAAATCAAGTTCCTGACCCTTCCTGAGCTCAGCATCCATCTGATAGACCACAATGTGGAATTCCAGAAGAGAGTGATGCGGCAGGAGCGGAGGAAGCAGCTCCAGTGTAAGCAGAGGTCCACGGAGGTGACGGACATGAAACCAGAAAACAAGGTGAGCTGTATGTAAAGAGGAGCTTGTGTTGGTATGCAAAAATACTGTGATTGTGATCAGAATGAATCCTCAGCTCAACACAGTTTGCCTATACATGCTCAGATATCTGACAGGGGTCACAACAGGGTCGGAAAACAGATTTTCGTGATAAATTTTGAAAAATGAAAACAGGTTCTTTTACGGAGGTTCTTGTGGACTCCTTGAAGGGGTGTAGTCAAGTCTGAATGTAAATTATTACATTTTAATTGAGTTATAACAGATTCCTCTAAATGGTCTGACATATGAATCACGAAGCCTCCGTCAGGCAGTTAAGTGGACAGTTGCACTGATTGCATCTTGCGTTTAGTATTCATTAGTTATCAAAGGCTTTTGACCTAAATTACAAGTAATATTGAAGTGAGTGGATTTTTTACATCTGCGTTCACTTTGAACAACAGTTACAGGAGATAACAGTGGCAGAAGAAATGCAGTAATGGTGTCCTAAATTTAACTTCACTTGATTTACAATTTGGTGCTAAATCAAGACCACACTGTTTCCTCATTTTCTTCTCAGCTGGATGGCCAAGCTGATAAGGCTCCTATTGGCTACAGATGCAACTTCTGCATTGAGATGCACCCAACCCTTCGAGCCATCTGCAACCATCTGAGGAAGCACGTTCAGTATGGGGAGGTCAAAGAGGGCCACGTGAAGGTAATATAATCTTGCAGTGATAAACATGCTGGACTGGTTCTCCTGGGACTGCAAGGACTTCTTGGGTTTCCATCCTAACAGAGTCTTTAAAACAAGAGTGTGTTCATATCTGACCTGAGATTAATAGTCTCGGTTTGTCCACAGTTAAGCTTAATGACTGTGGTTTAGCGCTGCCGTATATTCTGGAGCCACTAGGCGGGTCAATAGCTTGGCCCTGAAGGTACTTAAAACAATTTGAGCCTAATTCATATCTTTCAAATCATTTCTTCTTTTCTCACGCCACGTACAGGTGATTCCCCCTTCGCTCCTTTGTTGTTATTTCCTGCTACTCAGACCTTCATGTGCTTTATGTAACTGCCTGCATCCATCAGTGGCGGCAGTCGGGAGAGCCTCCACCGTTCCTGGCCCGATCTGGCCCGAGGTGTTTTCTCTGGGGTGCTCTCTTCTCCCGCGTTACAGCTATAGCAGAGTGTCATAAACCCCATTCGGAGGCCGTTCCAGCCCTTCTGCTCTCAGCTTCCTCCTCGAGTGTCTCTGGCTCTTATTTGGATGGTTAAACGGCTGCGATTCAGCTGCACGTTCAATTAAGAGTGAGTCCTCCGGGACGTTACAAAAGGACCAAGGATATAGAGAGAGCATGATATTACATCAGCTGTGTGTGTGTGTGTGTGTGTGTGTGTGTGTGTGTGTGTGTGTGTGTGTGTGTGTGTGTGTGTGTGTGTGCGCACACTTGCACCATGATTACAAGAGAAAACCTTGAACTGCGGTCAGATTTAAATTTTCGGATTTTGTGGCCTTGTCCTTTGGGTCTTGTTTTCACATTGCAGACATGAATTCTCTCCGTTATTCGTTTCTATAGATGCTTTCATTTATATCTCCCTTATTCTTTTTCTGACATCTGTGAAAAGATACCAGTGCAGTTGGTGGTCAAACTCGAGCTGCGTTCTCAGATCTTTTCATTCCTCTTTTGTATTTAAAAGTCTTTCACCAAAAACAGAAAAAAAACATGACTTTTCCTCACCTTGAATTACACGCTCTGTTATTTCATTCACCCTGAAAGCAGCGGTTGTAGGCTTCGCTCTCCCGTTCGTCCTGTCAAATCAGAGCGTAATGAACTAATAGATTATCTCAGACGTCCGTTACTCAAAACCTGAACGTAGGCACTGAATTAGAATAGAGTATTTAATGGCTAATAAAACATGGAAGTTACTGAATAATAAGGGCTTATTGAATAATTATTTACTGAATAATCAGTGTGAACTCAGCAATTAGTAGATAATAAGTAGGTACTGGATACTTCTGAAATACTGAATACTGAAAGGTCAGGTAGTTAGTATGTTCTCAAATTAGAGGGTTCTTAATAATCATTGATTAGTGCCTATTGATTAATACTACGTGGTGAATAATTAGATGTTACATTATATGTGAATAAATGATTGTTTTTTGGATGATTAGTTTGTACTGAATAGGTGTTGAAATTAGAACTAAGGCTGGGGTTTCTCTCAGTACAGGCCTGCAGTGAGGTTTATTTCCACACCCACCCAATCTCAGCAGACTCTGTCAGCCCCAGCTACCACCCTTAAGAGAAAACAAGTGAGGTAGTGCTGGTTCGTAGCCCGGAGAGGAAGAAAGCTGGGCTTTGGCAGCACTGAAGCAACTGAGCTGTTAGTATTCCAGTCTTGGCCCTTTACACAAAAGCTGAGCGCAACTCAGATGCTGCACACTAGGGGGAGCGGTGAGAGGGTGAGGCACCCCTCCACAGAAACGCCTGCCCCGGAGTCCCCTCTTCAGCCCTCAGGGTGTTTAAGCCCTTAAACGTTTATGCCCTGACTCGTACACGTTGAGTCCATCCCTCGTTAGTGTCTGTGTGTGGAAGAGGAGGCATTTAATGATGATTGGAATGAAATACAGAGTTATGACTGTGTGAAAATGCGCGCTGTTGTGTGTGAAGATGGAAAACATCCTGTACATGGCTGTTTCTCACCCATCTGTAATTACACTTAGAGTAAATGTAATTAAGTATAATTATAGCATTCAGTGTAAATCAGGTGTGTAGCCACACGACAATAAGTGTAGTCCTCTCACGCTTCTGCCACCCACCAATTTTCCCTGCAGTTGGACAGCTGGGACCCCCAGGTTTCTCCTGAATACTGAAAGTGTCTGTGTTCGTGAAATTGGACCCAGTCAATTCTTCTGTTGTATATTCTCCCAAATTCAGTTTTATTTATGTCATCAACTACAATTCACACCAAACAATAGTACATACTGTTCATTCGTAGAATGAAAATCTATAATTAAAGGCATTTCTACAGTTGTAGAAAAGGCACATCCATACAGGTTTGTGTGTTTGCTGCTACAAAGTGAATATATAAACCGTTTGCTGGTGGAGCTGAAACTAGTCTTACGTTGTTGCTCTGGATGTGGGCGTGTGTAATCTTTATACCCAAAATTCACATTTACACCTCAGATCCGCTGTTCTCTTCAATGACTGTAATGGTACTGTTAGTGGTAGGACTGTAATGGTACTGTTGATGGTACTGTTAGTGGTAGGACTGTAATGGTACTGTTGATGGTACTGTTAGTGGTAGGACTGTAATGGTACTGTTAGTGGTAGGACTGTAATGGTACTGTTAATGGTAGGACTGTAATGGTACTCTTAATGGTACTGTTAGTGGTAGGACTGTAATGGTACTCTTAATGGTACTGTTAGTGGTAGGAATGTAATGGTACTGTAATGGTACTGTTAGTGGTAGGACTGTAATGGTACTGTTAGTGGTAGGACTGTAATGGTACTGTTAGTGGTACTGTTAGTGGTAGGACTGTTAATGGTACTGTTAATGGTACTGTTAGTGGTAGGACTGTAATGGTACTGTTAATGGTACTGTTAGTGGTAGGACTGTAATGGTACTGTTAATGGTACTGTTAGTGGTAGGACTGTAATGGTACTGTTTAGTGTTTGTCAGGCTGAAGTTTCACATTTACACTGACATTTCTGCCCTTCAGTCTGTTTATTATTGACAGAATTAAAGGAATGTGAAGTGATATGGTTGTTAGTTGTAGCTCTAATGTTCAGGGAATTAACAGTGTCTGTATGGATTCACCACCCTGTTCCGTTACTGTTATAGCGCCCCTCTCTGACCATTACAGTTATTTAACCCCACTTACGGGGACGTGGTCACATTTGCAGTGATAACGCATATTGTTCATAAACACGATTGATTATTCAGAGTAAATCAATGCATATCAGTACACACAGATTAGTCTCTCTCTCACCTCCTGTGACTGTCCAGATCAGCTGACGCTGCAGGATTGTGTGTGTGTGTGTGTGTGTGTGTGTGTGTGTGTGTGTGTGTGTGTGTGTGTGTGTGTGTGTGTTATTTATGGCAGACTGAAGTGCATCGTCAGGTCCACTTGCTGCGTTTTCTGTGGGCAGTAAAACGGCCAGCACTGCTCGTTCCTGCGGCCATGTCCAAATTAAGAGTGAGGGATGTCTTGCCGGTGGTGAAGAGCCCTCCGAAGGCCCTTTAGTTCTGTAATCAAACACAGCCCCGACCATAACAGCCTCACCCCCCACACCCACACACACACACACACACACACACACCTCAGTGGCCTCTTTCTGGCCATCATGCTCACACTGAGAGCTCAAACAGCTGGCATGAGGGAGTTTGGAATATTATCATTTCATTTAATAATGAAAACAAACAGCGATATTAATGTCCTCACACACTTTCCCAGAGACAGTCTGCACCCTGACAGTGTGTCAGCAAGTACAAATTAAAAAAGGTATTTTTCTGATGAGTAAATAATGTATTACATAACTTAAGTAAATGAATTAGAAATAAAGCATATAAATAATAACACGAGACAATTGTTTAAATAATGATCAACTAAACAATAATGGTAATAATAATAATAATAATAATAATAATAATAATAATAATACCAGATAATTATGTACATACTAATAATAATAATAATAATAATATGAATGATTAAGGAATAAAGTTTAGGTAAGGTTAAAAATTAATATTAATAATTGCAATGGCAGATAATAAATTAAAATGATAAACAAATATATAAATTAGTGAAAGAAATAAAAAGGAAATTAATAATGATAATGTCAATATTAAAAATACAAATGATTCAATCCTAGCTTAATAAATAATATTAATGCTAAATTATCATGTGATATATGTAGTAAGTAAAATATATTGTAGAGATAAATACATATAAAGTAAATCATAATAAGACTGTTAAGTAAATAATAGTAATAATCATAATCATAATAGTAATACAGTATTGTATTCACCTGCTGTTAGGTGTAGGTTTAGTGGCTGTAGTGTGGAGTCGGGAGGCCGCAGTGGTTCACTGTTACTGCAGAGCGTCAGTCTGTACAGTTCTGAACTGTATACCTTTATCTGTTGTCTCTCCCAGCAGGAAATGACGGAAATGCCCGTTGCTGTTGCTGTGGATGGCATCACCAATGGCAGCGTGGAGGAGGTAGTCGATGTCGATGCTATCCCAACAGATGCAAACGTGCCATTACTGGATGGGGTCGCTGCTACAGCCGAAGGAGAGGATGGTGAAGTGGTATCTGTAGAGGCAATGGATGCAATGGCGAGTGGTTTGGAGCAGGAACAGACAGATGTGGTCCCGGGACACCCCTGCAGTCTGTGTGACCGCGTGTTCATGTCCATGCAGGGGTTGCGCTCGCACGAGAGGAGCCACTCAGCCATGGCTCTGATCAACAGAGAGGACAAATACAGCTGCCAGTACTGCCAGTTCCAGTCCCCATTCAGACACAAGTAAGACCAGACTGATCGCAGAAGAGATAATTATTCAGTTTCCACTGACATATAAAAATGACTTACTGTGAATTATTCAGTATTTACTGTGATTTATTAAGTGTCGGTTATAATTCATTCAGTATCTTCTATGAATTATTCAGAATACAGTCAGTATCCTGCTAATTGCTGGAATATTGTGCACTTGGTTAGGTTGCTAAAACCACTGAAGTATGAAACTGGACGTGATGTTGTGTAAAGTTGATTTTGTAGAACCCTGTGGCAGACTACCCTGCTCACTCTTAACAGCCTTAGTGTTGTTTAGTGAAACTTTCCTCTGCTTGTGTCGTAACGTGGACACATCATGTGGAGCAATCAGAAATATCCTGCCTGAGCGGGTTTTGGTGGAGGTGAAGAGGCTTTGATCCCTCAGAGACAGATTAGGTTATGATTCTTTTCCAGACGTCTAGACGCTGAGCTGCATTAGGAGCTGCTCTTCACCAGCTGTGAAATAAGTGGAGACAGAAGACAGAGAGTGGTCGGATGGCTGATGTTGTATGCTGTCATGTTGATTAATATTAGTTGTGCTAGGAGTCTTGGGAGGTGATGGTGGAGTATTTTTGGTAAGAATCATGTCTGTTTCAGTTTGTTGAACCTGAGCTTTACCTGAGCAGAAAGTCGAATGGGGGATCCTGAGCTGTGTCCACCCTTCATTACAAATCTAAAAGGCCCTGAACAAGTCTGACTGTAAATATCTCAGCGAGAAGCCAATGTGGAATTAATGTCAGAATTAATTAATGTAGGAAATAAAAGTTGTCAGCTTCGAGAAATCATGTATAACTGGATTCTTTTACTTTCACTTTTCTATTTTCACCTTTGCTTTTCACAGCAGATGAACATGATGGTTATCGTTATTGCTGGAGAGTGTTTCAAAATAATCACTTTTTTTTTTTAATTTACAATTTAAAAATGAAAACTTTAATAGAACATGTTGATTCAGAGGCTGAAGCTCTTGCAGAAACCGCAGTGTGATTGCAGCTCAGCAGTTTTTTGCTCAAGAGATTGTGCTGCACATTCTGCACAAGCTGGTGTGGAAGTGTGACATCATCACAGTATTCTTTCTAAACATTCCACCATTCATTCTATTGGGGAAACCTGCAATCATACTAATAAATGGTTCTTACCTTGTCTTGTATGAAAAACAGTCAGACAGAGAAGCTGTCTCTTGGTTCCAGATAATAAGGCGATGTAGATAAACACATCTGACAAATGATGTGAGCATCAGTCTAAGCTCAAGAAGCAACTATTCCCATTAAGGGACAATCCCACAAACTGAGCCTCTATTTATAGATTCAAATCAAATACAATTTGATTTATATAGCACTTTTTACAACTGATGTTTTACAGCTTTACAGAAAAAAATTAAACCTAAAAAAATAAAAAGGTTAAATTTACATGAACTAAGGATAAGACCAACCCCCTGGTGTACAAGCCAACTGCTCCACCTTCACAAACCTGAGTGATCGCACGAAGGAGTCAGACGGCAGCACTAACATCCCAGTTTACCATAATTCCCAGTTTACCATAATTCCCGGTGTCCATGAACCCTTGGATCTGCAGCTTATAACTATTCTGAGACATTAATGACCAAATGCTACACTGAACAAGTAAGTCTTCAATCTAGACTTGAAGACTGAGACTGTGTCTGAGTCCTGAACATTATCTGGAAGGTTATTCCAGAGCTGGGGGGCTTTGTGAGAAAAGGCTCTTCCCCTGATGAAGCCTTCTGAATTCTGGGATCTAGTAGGAAGCAGCTCCCTGGGATCTGAGTAATCATGATGCTCATAATGGGAGATTAGATCTTGCAGGTACTCAGGAGCAAGCTTGTGTAGGGCTTCATATGTAAGTAAAAGAGTTTTATAATCAATATGGCATTTGACCAGAAGCCAGTGCAGTGCTGATAGTATTGGACTGATGTGGTCAGATGTTCTGGTTTTAGTCGGACACTGGCTGAAGCATTTTGAACTAACTTAAATAACTTATTTAAGTTCCTGCTTGAACAATCTGACAGTAGTGCATTGCAATAATCTAACATTGAGGTGATAAAAGCACTAGTTTTTCAGCATCATGTAAGGACAGGGCATTTCTTAACTTAGAGATATTACAAAGATTATTAACATTACCTATGTGTTGGTCACATGATCAATCTGAATCAATTACGACACTAAGATATTTTTAACTGATCCAGGTACATCTGAGAAATAAGCCGGTTTTAACCTCCATTTTGTTACTATTTCGAAGGAGGAAGTTACGCAACATCCAAGATTTGATGTCTTTTATCCTCCGTTTCCTTTAATCTAGTTATATCATCAGGTTTGGCTGATATATACAGTAGAGTATCATCTGCGTAACGTTAATGTTAATGTTAGCGTTAAAGTTAATGCCGTGTCTGTTTATTACTGTGCCGAAGGGTACCATGTAAAGAGTGAACAGTGATGGTCCTAAAATTGGTCCTAAAAACCCACCTCTGATTTGTTGCTGTAGTTTGCCAAACAGCACTGCTGCTGTCATCTGAGTGTCGAAAGAGGCAGTTTTGGTCATTAATGTGCTTGATCTTACTAGCATTTGGGTTTTGGTTTTGACTCTTACTGAGGTGAGCTAATCACCTTCTAAACGATGCACCTCTGAGCACAGTGCTGCACACACAGCGAGGGGTCACCACCTCAGCTTTGGCTGAAAGTCTTTGGTTGAGATCTGCTCTGGTGGTCTGGTGCTATAGAATATAGAAGGAAATTGACACCTACTTATTCAGTGTTGTTTTGCAAATCACTGGTATTCACCAGGGGTTAGTGCAGCTTCTGTGTCTCAGTAACAGCCTCTCCTTTTCTGAAAGGCTTTGCCCTAAAAGTTGGAACATTGCTGTGAGGAGTATTTAATTGCATTCAGCCCCATGATAGTGAGAGCATAATTGAGGTCAGGTATTGATAGAGCTCCGTTATTCCAGAGAACACTGTTCCTCTGCTCCACAGCTCAGTGCTGGGGGGCTTTATACCACTCTTGCCCAGACCTGGTCAGGGTGAACTTTCTTCACTGTCCTGTCTTTCCAGTAAGAAGTTCTGTCCACAAACAGGTAGTGTAAATGTTGCTGTGTGATTCCGCTATAAAACAAACCCAATAAAAGTGGACAGTGCCCTTGTGGAGCTCCTGTGAGACTGCTGGATATTTTGATGGAGTAGTTTGTCTTATCAGAAGCTGAATACTGCATCTTTGTTGAGTTCCCTGGAGTAATCCGTCTTCACTGGATGTTCTGTGACCCAGAAAGCCAGAGCGTTCCCATGCCGCTCCGGAGGCATGGATGAAAACACAGGGCCTATTCCCAAGATCCTCCTGCAGGAGTCGGCTGGTTGGCAGAGGCTCACCGTGCCAGGGTGTGCTTTCATGCCTCTTGTTTAGTGGTAACAGGCATACACTGATCGACCGTAACATTTAAAACCATTGTCAGGTGAAGTGAACAACATTGATTGTCTTCATCTACAGTGTCTCCTGTGGAGGGGTGGAACAATCAGTAAATGAACAGTCAGTTCTTGAAGTTGAAAAATAGAAAGTGTAAAAATCTTAGACACTTTGACAAGAACCAAACTGATGTTCTAGACAACTCATCACTAATCACCAGTGAGAGGATGATGGGGCCCAAGCCTCTCTGATGAGCTGTTTTAATGGTGCAAGCTTTGAGGTGGTTTTAATGTTATGGCTGATCTTTGTGTCGTTATCACCTTGTGAATTGGTGGGGAGCTTCCATTACCTGCTGAATTCATATCTACAGTGTGGCAGAATTGGCGTCACTGTGTCCAGTATTTACCTTTTTCCCAGGATTACTGAAGAGTAGTGTTTGTTATTTCAACCAAATAGATTTACTGTCAGGTTCGTCCACGAGGAATGTTTCTGCGTGACTGTGTGGTGTTCTAAAGAGAATGCAACTGGCCAGATTGGATGGACAGGCTTTAGTCTGTTTATAGATAACAGTGGGACAACCTTCAGACCTTAAACCTTTGTCTCTCTCCTGCTCTCTCACTAGTTTGGATCGGCATGTCCAGACTCACCATGGTCATCACAAACCCTTTCGCTGTAAGCTCTGTCCGTTTAAGTCTGCCTACCTGAGCCGTCTCAAGAATCACCTGCACAAGTCTCACGCGGGTAAGACCACCTTTCTGAACCACTACCAACAGCCATGGGACCAACCTTCACAGATCCCATGCAGCGACATCACCCACCTACACCAATCACACACATTGTCCCACCTACACCAATCACACGTAGCCACATTATCCCACCATCTCCAATTACTCACAGCCACATTATCATACTTATTCTTTTAATTATTGCTTTCATTTTTCAGTTTTCATCCCTTGTCCTGTATCCATTGCTGTTTTTTCGTCCCAGAAGTTTCATCTCAGTTATGTCCATCAGCTTAAAAGGTCATTAAACGGCACGTGATGGAAGATAAAAAATGAAAAACGATGTGCAAAATGAAGCTGCACAGTCATACAGGATCTTTATTCATTCTAATGAGAGTTAACTGCAGTTTCCCTTCAGATTAGATCAGGAAGGTAAAAACAGACAGGTTTATTTATTTCATTCTCTGCAGCCCGACTGAGTGAGACTGGCAGCAGTCTGTGGGCAGATGCTGAATGAATAGCTGAAGATGAAGGACAGAACCGGACGAGTCAGATCAATACAGCACAGCTTATATAATCTTCACCTGGACATAATAACAGAAATGTTGGAGAACGGTGTGACCATGTGTGTAGTCTTTGTCGTCATCATAACATCATGTCCACCTTGTTGCATCACTCTCTCTGGTTTCCTTAAGGCATGACCTCGGTGTGTGTGTGTGTGTGTGTGCGCGCGTACGTTTAACAATCCTCGCTCCTCTCAAAGCCACTTGACTGAATCCATGGAAACTCCTGCCATGCTAGTGCTGGTGTGAAGGTCGCTCAAGGATACAGCAGCAGCGTTTGCCTCGCTTTCAGAGCTTGTGGCAGTGCTAAAGCAATTTACTAGTGTATCTAAAAAAAAATAGAATATATATAAAATAGAAAAGCATATGTGTATGATTATTTGTACATTTTTGTATGATTTATTTGATGCTGTATTTGTTTGATACTGATTAGTGAAACATGTCCTAATATTTTGAGATCTGTAAGCCAAACTGATCAACAGTAAAACAAAAAAAGGCTTCAAATGTTACTTTACATGTGATGAATATAAAATTTTTACCTTTAAATAAAAAAAGGTATATTATTTAAATATTTAAATGTAATTATTTAACCATATTCTAATTTTTATGCTAGTAGCATATACTAGTGTACTAGTGTATACCCAAAGTATCCCCTGAATCTACCCTTATGTACCCTCAGATATACCTGAAATAAACTCTTACATACACCTTCATATGTACATTTATATACTCTTGTTTACATACCAAATATCCTTATACTCTGATCAGCCATAACATTAAGTCTATAGCTGTTTAATCCCACCCATTCAACTGACCATAGTTTAGCCCCGCCCATATAACCACAACCTTTCAGAAGGTAAGGAGTTTATCATCAGGTGAGTCTGTGATTCAGGCAGGCAGTTAGCACCATGCTGATAAGGGGGTTATATACTTTCTGTACTCATTAGCCTTAGTAAAACTTAATGAACTACATTTAGAGTAAGAATTAAATGAATGGAACTGTCGGTGTACTTATGTACATATGAACTTAGCCCGTGTACTGTGTCCTTAGGTGAGAACACCTACAAGTGCATCTCGTGCTCTTTCTCCACCATGACCATAAGCCAGCTGAAGGAGCACTCGCTGCAGGAGCACGGCGAGACACTAACCCTGCCCAGGTTGCGTGCTGGAGCCGCCCTCCGAACCACACGCCCCAACACCAGCCCCCACACAGATCCCCAGGACACACCCCTCATCCAGGACACCACTGGTAAGAGTGTATCTTTAATTTGTGAAGCTTGTTGGAAGGGAAGCTCTCTTATCTGGTAAAAAAGAAATAGTGTGTCCAGGAATGTCCAGCTGTGGACATGAAAAGGGCTTTACTGAAGAGGCATCAAATTGGATAATGTTGTGGCAACACCCTAGCAACCACCTGAAGTAACATATGAACTTTTTAGCAACACCCTACCAACCACCAGAGACACCATTGCGACCACCTATCCTAACCGTATATGGAATACAAACATCTTGGAATACTTTAGTAACCATGTACCAAAGCCTTACTAACCACCTAACAACACTCTAGCAACCAACAGACATATCATATGAACCACCAAGCAAAACCTTAGCAACCATTTTCAAGAACATATCAACCATTTAGCAGTGCCTTAGCAACCATCTAACAATACTGGAGATTTGTTTGTCGCACTTTGGCTTGCTCACTAGGGGATCTATCTCTTATCCTTTGTTCCTGTGTTGTTAACCTTATTTCTTGATTTCTGTAAAGCGGCTCTGTGACAACTTCAGTTACGCAAATAAATGTTGATTTGATTTGACTTACTCTAGCAGTCAACAGGAATAACATAGCATCTAGTGTTTAACAAAGCACCTTATGATGCCTTAATAATGTCCCACCAACAGGGATGTTGGGCAAACAAGTCACCCACCTTTCAGTCACCCTTTAAATGCAACACTTACTAGAACATGCACACACTTACTGCAACACACAATAGAATGTAACTGTCATTTAATGTGAAACAAAGAACTGGTTTAATAAGGATTGAACTTTGCCTAGAAGCACACTTCAGATACCAAACCTGTCTTTTCTGATCACCTGCATCTGGGATCAGTAATCGGTCATATTTATTGTTCTTCTTCTTATTTATTTATTTATTTTTCCTTCACCAAAATGCTTCTTTATATATAAACAGAATACTGGCTCCACTTGGTTTGGTTGGTTAATAGTGTAACACACAATAGATAATGGATATGATTCTTCTTAACTTATAATAATATATATATTGACCTTGATAACTTTTTTAAATGTATGAACTTTGGTATCTTTTTTTAAACTTTATTTGATTTATTAACGTTTGTACTTTATTAACATTATTATCTTTACTAACTTGATTACATGTATTAGCTTTATTTGCTTCATTAACCTTTATTAACAATTAATGCTGTCTTTTTTATTATTGTTTAAGTTAATTTTATTAACTTTATTTACTTTCCTAATTTTATTAATGCTAATTAAAATATCCTGCCAAATGTTTCAGAAAGATAACTGTGATGCTAACAGCTAGCATATGAGGTGTTTATAAAGGATAACTGTGATGTTAACTGCTGATATGAGGTGTTTCAGAAGGATAACTGTGATGCTAATAAGCTAAGAGCTGGGATATTAGGTTTCAAAGGATAACTGTGATGTTTACAGCTGAATATGAGGTGTTTTGTAAGGACGTCTGTTATTCTAACAGGCAAACAGTCAGTTTTTTGGTGAATATGAGGTGTTTCAGATGGATAACTGATGCTAACAGGCTAAGAGCTGGGATATGAAGTGTTTCTGAAGAATAACTGTGATGCTAACAGTTGGGATGTGATGTGTTTCAGAAGGGTAACTGTGATATTAACTGGCTAATAGCCAGGATATGAGGTGTTTTTTGAAGAATAAATGATGGTAACAGGCTGATGGATGGATATGAGGTGTTTCAGAAGCATAACTGGGATGCTAAGAGGCTAACAGCTGGAATATGAGACATTTTTAAAGAGTAACTGCAATGTTACCAACTGGATATGAGGTGTTTTGTAAGGACTAGTGTGTTGCTGATAGCCTGATATGAGGTGTTTCAGAAGGATAACTGTGATGCTAAGAGTTTAAAGACTTGATTTGGGGTGTTTCAGTATGATAACTGATGCTAACAGGCTAAAAGCGTGATGTGAGGTGTTTCAGAAAGATTTCTGTGACGCTAACAGCCTGATATGAGGTGTTTCACAAAGATCACTGTGATACTAACAGGCTAACAACTGGGATATGAGGGGTTTCAGACTTATAACTTTGATGCTAACAGGCTAACAGCCAGGATATGAGGTGTTTCAGAAAGATAACTGTTTTGCTAACAGGCTAATGGCTGGAATATGAAGTTTTTAAAGGATAACTGAGATGTTAACAGCTGAATATGAGGTGTTTTGTAAGGATATCTGTGACGCTAACAGCCTGGTATGAGGCATTTCAGAAGGATAAAATGATGCTACCACATATATTTAATTGAAAAGCTGAGTACAGTCGTGGAGTTCGTTGGTGAGGAGATGTGGAATAGGGTAGCGTGGAGATTTGGAGTAGGGTAGAGTTGAGCTGTGGAGTTTTGGTTGTCAGGAGCTGTGGAGTTTCGGTTGTCAGGAGCTGTGGAATTCAGTAGTGAGGAGCTGTGGAGTTTGGTAGTGAGGAGCTGTGGAGTTCGGTAGTGAGGAGCTGTGGAGCTCGGTAGTGAGGAGCTGTGGAGCTCGTTAGTGAGGAGCTGTGGAGCTCGGTAGTGAGGAGCTGTGGAGCTTGGTAGTGAGGAACTGTGGAGCTTGGTAGTGAGGAGCTGTGGACTTCGGTCGTGAGGAGCTGTGGACTTCGGTCGTGAGGGGCTGTGGACTTCAATAGTGAGGGGCTGTGGACTTCAATAGTGAGGGGCTGTGGACTTCAGTAGTGAGGAGCTGTGGAGTTCAGTAGTGAGGAGCTGTGGAGTTCAGTAGTGAGGAGCTGTGGAGGACAGTAGTGAGGAGCTGTGGAGTTCAGTAGTGAGGAGCTGTGGAGGACAGTGGTGTGGTAGCTAGATGTGGAAAACCACCTTTATACTGCTGATCTGGGCAGTTATTGACCAGTGAATGTAACAGGAGAAACATACGTCAGGTCCCATTATCTGACTGTAGGAGACACTGGTTTCCAGAGACAGAACCTTCATATAAAATTGCTGCACAGTTTTGTTATTGCAATAACTGTGACAGCTGTTTAAGCAATCCAGTCATGTCAGCTTTCATAAGTGCATTGTGTGTTGGTGTGTAGGCCCATCATTCTGGAGCAGAGTAGCAGCTTGGTCATTTACCCCTTACTCGTCCCAGGCTGTGCTGTTGGTCCCCACAGGGTTTAAATGTTGGACGGGTATTCTGCTTTTTTGTGCAGTCTGCTGCTTTCTAGAATGTTCCTGGCAGCTGCTGAGCTCTCTGCTGCTGGCACGCCGGGCTTCCCCCCAGGCGGAATCGGAGCGCCACTCTGGAATGCGCTGCTAGCATTTTCCAACAGCACTGGGATGGGCTGGCCTGGGCCACAAGTTCTTATCGGAGCTGACCGTTTGCTGGCGGATGGATAAAGGGACAGTTTATCAGAAATATACCTCAAATGTCAGTCAACTAGTTTTACACTAGAGCTGTGAGGCTAATGTCGCAATCATCGGACACTCAACAACAAAATTAACTTCGATACTCTAACTGGATTAGTCTTTCGTAATCATTTCATTTGTATTGTTCCATTTCTTTTTTTATTCTATTGATCCATCGTCCACTGTGCCCTTTAAACAGGGATGGCAACTCAAACACTCAGCAAAAGAAAAATGCTGTGTCAGTAAAACGATTAAAGTAATTGATCATTAATCTTAATTGAGGTAAGATGTTCAGTTAATCGTAATTGATTTGATATCGCCCAGCACTAGCATACGAAATTGCGGTTGTTAATATTATTGTTCAGATGTTAATATTGTGATATCACATTATGGACACGGAGTTGTGACTGTATTATGAAATCACGCTGTAGATAAAGTACAGTAATGTGATATTCTCAAATGTCCAAAGTATTATGATAACATTGTATCAGATGTACACAATGTATGTATGTTGACGATATTGTATCGTTGCTGTAGTATTGTGATGTCATATTGTGGCTCAAGTACCTTGTTAATATCGAGTGTTAAAATAATGTTGGTGTCATAAACTGAGATATCTAGTGATTCCAGCCCTGTATGGAGAGTGTGAAATTCATTTCCGTGGTTTCTGAGTCAGCTGTTGCAGGATTCCAGTCAGATTAAGGTTATCCGTGCATTTGCTGATATTCCGCAGTCCTGCCGTGTCATTCCAGGTCCCCTGTCCTCTCGTCTGCTGTTCCCACCGAAGCAGATAAATGGCCCCCGTGAGTGGAATATTAAAAGCGCTTGCTCATCTTCAGTCTTCACTGAGTGATGTGTTGGTGCAGCATGGAGGCTCAGGCAGGGTTCCTCTTCGCTCTGCGACGTGAGATCTGCATTTTGCGCTGATTTCAGCGCCGAACGTTTTATCCGCTGACTCCTGCACCCTGCTGATAGATTGCAGCACGGGCACGCGTTATTGATTGAACTAGCCTACAGTCAGACAGGCAAGCAAGGTCTAGTGAAGTGCACGTGAGAAGAAATAAAATTATACTGTACAAGAACATAAATATATTTGGATGACCTTTAATAATAAAGACATACCTAGATGCCAATATTCGTCTACCATATTGGTCCAGACAAGACTGTTTATTGTTTACTGGTCTGTAAACAAGTACAAAAACAGGGGAGCTCCAGATTTTCTGGTTGAAAAGCACAATAATGTTTACATGTCTCAACTGATTTTAAAATGTTTATATTGATATAAAAATACTGAAATACTGAAAGAAATGTAAAAATAGTCCAATACCGTATAGTTTTCATGTGATATCACGTCTACAGTATCGTTACCATCATATAATTATAGAAATGGCTTTTCTGCCTGTGTCCCCATTATTTTAACTTCATTTGCTCAAAGTCAGAACTCAGCTCATTCACTCTAAACCACAGACAAAAAGGTGAAATAGTGAACCTTTAATTTGTAATGTCTGACCATCGCTTAGAAAAAATACACATCAGCAAATACAAGTTTAGCCAGCCAGCTTCCTACAAGCATCTCATGATGCATTGTTCAATCCATCATCTGGACATGGAAGGAGTACAGCACAACTGCAAACCTGCCAAGACATGGTCATCCACCTAAACTGACAGCCCAGACATGCACAGCAATAATTATAGAAGCAGCCAAGAGGCCCATGATCACTCTGGAGGAGCTGCAGAGATCCACAGCTCAGGGTGAATCTGTCTACAGGACAACTATCAGTCATGGTCTCCAAAAAAATATGGCATTTTTGAAAGCAAGCCATAAGTTTGCAGTTTGCCACAAACCATGTGGAGACACAGCAAACATGTGGAAGAAGGTGCTGGAAAACTAGCACTATCCTCACCGTGAAACATGGTGGTGGAAGCATCTTGCTGTGGGGAAATACACACAGACACACACACACACACACACACACACACACACACACACACACACACACTGCCATGCTCCTATTTTATATAACTAAGTTAATCTTCCAACCAGAAGTCCTTCTACCCCCGGGTAAAGTCTGCTATCCTGTCTTTCACAATCAGGAGCAGAAACACTTGATGAGTTCTGCTTCTTTGGGTTCCCTGTTCTTTATTAATAAATATCCAGGAGTAAGCCTTTAATATTTTTATTTACTAAATAACACGACCCACGTGAGCAGGATCGGAACTCGTTTCTACTTCAGTTCTGAATCATGTGATGCAGAACAAATGTGAACCACCTTGCTCACTCACCCTTTCTCTCTTTTTCTCTCTCCTGGTTTACAGAGCCGATGGGGTATCTAGAGCCTCCAGATGTTCAGCAGCAGTTGACTCACTATCAGCTGGCCTCTCGCAGCCAGGTCCCTACAGTGTCCTGCAGCCCCCCAGGCCCTGGCCCCGGCCCCGGCCCCATGCTGGCCTTGGATTCCCCAGGTACTCTCCCACTGCGGCCCGATGTCATCCTCACCTGCGAGTTCTGCGAGTTCAGTTCTGGCTACATGCAGAGCCTGCGGAGGCACTACCGCGACCGACATGGTGGCAAGAAGCTCTTCAAGTGCAAAGACTGCTCCTTCTTCACCTGCTACAAGTGAGCACCAATACCTGACCTACGTCTCGACAGCTGAGGTTCTGATAAAGTGCATTTGATGTATTTCTGCTCAGTCCTGTACTGGCAGGAGCAGAAGCCTGGTTTATTTACCACAGAAGCACAGGAATCACTAACATATATGCCCTCACTGGCTATAAGCTCAGTCAGGGTGGGTGGAGAGCGTCTGTGAATAGATACCACAGATTCTCAAAGGGATTGAGGTCTGGAGTCTGACTGGGTCATTCTAATACATGAATATGCTTTGATCTAAACCAGACCATTGTAGCTCTGGCAGTACGTTTAGGGTCGTGGTCTTGTTGGAATGGGAAGCTCCGCCCAGTCTCAAGTATTTAGCTCCATCCATCCTCCCGTCAACTCTCACCAGCTTCCCTGTCCCGGCTGAAGGAAAGCTTCCCCACAGCGAGATGCTGCCACCACCATGTTTCACAGTGGGGATGCTGTTTAGGGTGATGTTTAGGGTACGTTTAGGGTGCTTCCATTTCCCACCACACATAGCATTTTGCATCTAACCAGAGCACTTTCTTCCACATGTTGTGGATTTTAGTAAACTGCAAATGGAACCTCACATAGCTTGCTTTCAAAAATGGCTTTCTTCTTGTCACTCTTCTATAAAGGGCAGATTTGTGTACTACATGACTAATAGTTGTCCTGTGGATTCTCACACCTGTTCCTGGTATGCAGAGGTCAGTACATACCACATGTTCCCCAAGGAAGGACTGCTGGGCACCCAAGGCTCACTGATGCTCATGGAGGTCCCACCTCACAACATATGTTGCTTTAAGTCCTGTAAAACTGTTCCAGTTGTAGCATTAAGTCATGGTGCAGATGTCAGAGGACACCTTCAGAGATGTTGAGTCCATGCCTCGACAGGTCAGAGCTGTTTTGGAATAAGGGGGCCTACACCATATTAGGCAGGTGGTTTTAATTTTATGGCTGAATAATTATTTCTGATCATAAAAATTATATCTGCTTTGGGACGAGTAGCTGCTGTTACACCCTTTATAAATAACGTACAACATGAGCAGTTTTTAGATGTGATCGTCACATTAAAAACGTTGTTAGATGCACACCTTGAGTTATGCTGGAGGCCTGTTTGCTCTGCGGTCAGATTGGAGGTGTTAATTTGACCCTGCTGATCACTTTCTGCTTCCCAAGATGTTCTGATTAAAGTCAGTGTCCATTCAGCCTGTAGTGGATTAGGATCGGATTAACGAGGCAAGAACCTTCATTTCACAACCTCTCTTTGTGCTGTTTTTGTTCATGTGTATTTATTGTTCATTTCAAACAGGAAGTACCTAATGGAAGCTCACAGGACTTAAAGTATCTGCTGGAGCATAATGCTATTAGAGACCAGAGACACCAACAGTTCAAATAAAGACAATTTCACACTGAGGAGCTAAAACAAGACCTATATTTTCAGCTCTGCAAGCTTCCATTAGGCCCCTCCAAGCTCCCTTCCACTGAACTTCCACTCTCTCTCTTGTGTCTTGCTTAGGTCTACCTTCACCATGCATGTGGAGGCCGGACACGCCAGTGCTCCTGAGGAGGGCCCAAAAGACCTGCGCTGCCCCTTCTGCCTCTACCACACCAAATACAAGACCCACATGATTGACCACATCATTTTACACCGAGGTAAACACTCTTATCGGGTTGTGCTGAAGAGTTTATAAACTGTCTGGGTCGTAATGAAGAGTTTATTACCGTCCGTCTTTCTTTCTACACTGCAGAAGAGCGAGTGGTGCCACTGGAGGTCTCTCGCTCTAAGTTGTCTCGTCACCTGGAGGGTTTGGTGTTTCGCTGCCACAAGTGCACATTCACGTGCTCAAGTGACGAGAGTCTACAGCAGCACATCCACAAGCATGAGGACCTGAAGCCGTACCAGTGCCAGCTCTGTTACTATGACACCAAACACAGGGAGGAGCTGGAGAACCACTTGCAGGATGAGCATAAGGTCAGGCCAAGTTCTCCAAACTTCCACATAACTGAAATAAAACATAACTTTATAAGAATGGTATAAAATTCACATCTCAAAAATGAACAAGGACACTTTATTATATCCAGTATTATAAGGTATTCATGACTCATTCCATTCTAACATGAATTAAGCAGTATTTCATGTGAATTATGCCGTAATATGAATTATGCAGTAATTAATATGAATCATGCAGTATTTAATATGTATTATGCAGTATTTAACATGAATTCTGCCATAAATAATATGAATTATGCAGTAATTAATATGAATTATGTCATAATTAATATGAATTATGCAGTAATTAATATGAAGTATGCAGTATTTAATATGAATTATGCATCATTTAATGTGAATTATGCCATATTTAATATGAATTATGCAGTATTTAATGTGAATAATGCCGTATTTAATGTGAATTATGCAGTATTTAATGTGAATTATGCCATATTTAATATGAATTATGCAGTATTTAATGTGAATAATGCCGTATTTAATGTGAATTATGCAGTATTTCATGTGAATTATGCAGTAATTAATGTGAATTATGCAGTAATTAATGTGAATTATGGAGTAATTAATATGAATCACACCTGGTTCATTCATCCAAAGTGTTTCCCAGTCATTGGGCTCCAGAACAGGTACGAATCTGTAGAACTGCTTTACCAACATATTAAAGCTTTAACTGCACTGATACCCCTGTATTACCAGGTGATCCGCAACTTTGAGCTGATGGGCCGGGTGAACCTGGACCAGCTGGAGGCTCTGCAGGACAAGATGAACTGTCTGAGCAGTGCTGAGGAGGAGGGCGAGGAGATGGAGGAAATTGAAGCTGCTGTCGAGGACGAGGAAGAGGAGGAGCCATTGCTGGTCGAAGAGGAAGAGGAGCAAGTGGCTCCTGTAGAAGAGGAGGAATCAGCGGCTGTTGAAGAAGAGGAGGAGGAAGCAGTCACTGTTGAAGAAGAGGAGGAGGAAGAGGAGGAGATGCTGCAGGGAACGCCAGAATCGCAAGAGGAGAAGAAGCAGGAAGAAGAGTCTGAAATGCTGGAGTCAGCCGGTACAAGAGTACACACACACACAGAGAGACACACACATACAGAAACACACACACACATAGACAAACACAGACACACACACACACACACACACACACACACAGACACACACACACACAGAGACACACACACACACACACACACACACACACACACAGACACACACACACACACACACACACACACACACACACACACACACACACAGACACACACAGCAGTGAAAGGAGGGCTGTGTTCCTACAACTTGACTGAAACGTCTTTCCTGTCTGCTGTCCTGGTGCTGATCTGATCTTTCATCTAATTAATTTCAATAAATTGATCTCCATTCTGTAGAAGATTCATTCACATATTTACACGCTAGAACATCATCTAACTGAATATTAACACACCTCCGTTCTGCATACAGCACTCAATATAACCCATACCCGGCCCGTTGGCATCCCGCCACTGCTGCTCCACCCTCGGACCACCTGGATTATTCTCCTGCGAAAAAGATATCTGTGTTTTCTGTCCTCAAACCAGAGACTTTTATTTTAGAAAATAAACAAAGACAGATATTTACAAATAAATTACAGATAATAAACACAGTCTGATATCAAACAATTCTTTCTTGAAATTAGTTACTGAATTAATTTTCAACAAATAACAAAAGCAAGAAAAATGTATCAACAGACTAATTTGTTTTAAACTCAGAAACTGTACCGACAGCATCAGGGAAAGTGGTGAATTTGTGTTCCAAGTAATTAATTTCCTGACTGGACCAAATCTCCATCTGATCCCAGGTGTCCCAGTGGTGACCTCTCCAGGCGGTAGCAGTGGCGGTTTACTGTCAGCTGGTGAAAAGCGTTTTCCCTGTGAATTCTGCGGCCGAGCCTTCACCCTCAGCTTAGAGTGGGAACGCCATGTTCTTCGCCACGGCATGTGAGTCATACACACATACTACCACTGCTAATACTAGTATTAATAATAATAATAATAATAATAAAGATAATAGTGTCCGAAAGTATGCAGACAACCCTTCTAATGAGTGGTTGGTTACTTTAAGGAGCCCCCATTACTGACTTTCCTACAAAACCAAATACAGTGGTATGTAAAATTCTAGGCGTCCTGATGAGGATTTCTGTTTCTGAATAGTTAAGAGAAGATGAACTGATCTCCAAAATAAGTTGATCAACATGGTTTTCAACACTTTAAACTCTATTTAAAAAAACAGAGGACCACGATGCAGAAGTTGTTTAGACTGTTGTAGAAAATGAGATACATGGATGCATCTTTAGCAGTTGTGTCCAAACTTAGTGTGGCTGCAGGTTTTCATTATCAGTTTCTCCACAAGAGGGCAGCACTCATAGCTTCGGCGCGCTCCGGTTGAAAATGAGTGAAATACACTAGTGACGAACGAGGGCATTGCAGACACTAAACTGTCTAAAACACCGTACGCAGTTGCGTTCAATAATGTTCCTCATTAAATCAGTCATTAATTGGAATATCGGTTTGATATCGACTCAAATATAGCACAAATATAGTCCGTGTACCCATGTGTTCTACAACCAGGAGCAAGAGAGTTTCCTGCAGTGCGGCTCTGTTTTACGGCGTGTCAGGATGAAAAGGCTGTGAACCGTGCCTGGGAAAGTGGGCAGCTTTTAAAAACGGTTCTTTATGGCACCAAGAATTACTATTATGGCTTCAGGCAAAGAACCCTTTGCAGCACCTTTATTCTCAAGAGTGAAAAGGGTCGGACTGTAATCAAATCAAATCCCAGTAAGGTTCCAACATGGATTATGGATCCTTCCCAGAAGAGTAGACACTGTAACAACAGTAAGAGAGGACAAAAGCTGGCTGATACCTCTGCTGAAACCAGTGTTCACTGACATCCACCCTTGTTCTTATCTCCTTTAGGACTTTTAACAGCAGCAGGACAGCCACCAGCCCCACCCCTGCAGTCGGAACCACTGGTCACTTGACCATCGGCCTGGTGCCCGTGACGGACACGGGGCTCGACCTATCCGTGAACAGCATGGATGCCGAGAGAGTGCATCAGTCTGACCAGTTAGATACCCAAACTCACACAGAGGAAGACGATAAAGACGCCCATGAGACCAAAAATGATCTGTAGGATTGTAGAGTTAAAGGTGTTGAAGACACCATGTGACATGTGGCTCGAGTTGTTTTTTTCCTCGTGTTGTTGTTGGAAAATGAAATGTAGGCTGCTTTTCATGGACACTTGATTTGAAGAAGAAGAAGAAAAAGAAGAAAGGAAAAAAGCAAGAACTCTTCATGGTTTGGAGCATCGTTAGATTTTAAGTGTTAAACATTGATATATAGGTTGTGTTACATCCTAGCTGTTTGTTAAATTTGCTGATCCTTAAGAAGTGTGACTTGGTCCCATAGGACAGATGCTAATATATTGGTAACCAATAGTTGATGAAACTGTAAGGGCTCCGTTCAGGTCAGATCCGCAGTTCGCACAGTTCACCTTCACTAACCCCGTTTGTTTTTGCACGTCAGCGTGATAATATTAAATATTATCATATATAATATGTAGTCTGTACATATGATAGTCCATTTTTATCACTGGCTTTATTTTTTTATGCCAATAAGTGAATTTTACATTTTCTTAAGGAAATATTTAATTGGTACATTCTGAATGTAATGAATCAATTCAGTGCTCGTTTTACAGGTATTCCGTTCAGGGATCAGTACATATTTTGTATGTATTGATAAAAGGGGCCTGACTGATATATCAGCTGAGTTTTGGCATTGACAGGAATCTTGCCGATTCTCTTTTCTAATCGTTTTGCTCTCAGATTTAGACACCACTGTAGAACCCTCTCTGATACATTCCTGATGATAAATTGGCCAATACTGATAAACCACGGTTTATTTTATATGGAATGGCAACATGTCCTGATTCAAACTCAAAACGTCCTGAAAACCAGGTTTGATTCCCAATGATGCCTCAGACGTTAGTGGCTGAGGGTCCCAGAGACGCAGAAGGTTTGTTTTCTCAGGGTTGGTAGAACAAACCTGAGTGTCACTATATTCTGGTCCTATGGGATTCGAATGATCAACCGTACTTCATACAGCAGTTCCAGGATGAATCCTTCCCGTTCAATGTAATGACGGTCTGAACACTGAAAGTTCCTCGTGTAAGTGCTGGCTCTGTCATCAGGAGGTGACAGGTTTGATTCTGAGTGATGCCACATCAGTTTCTCAGAGACCATCACTGGTCTCACTCTCTGGATTGGAAGGACATAGCTCTCTTTCCGTTACCTGACACAACAGAATTATCACTTGGGTTTCTCCTCCGAGCGTGTTGAGTTCCAGTGTTTTTGATCTTGAGTGGTGGTCCAGTGCTAGTTTATAAAGATGTGGATGATCTCCTTCATGTGTCTCAGAGGAAGCACATTCCAGTCTTCCACCTCCCAGCACTGGTAGCATAGAGTGATACAGGGAGTCCTAACAGGAGGTGGGACTATCAGTCAGGCCCTAACAGTCATATCACATTAGTTTTGAGAGTAAAGGCTCATTTATACTCCACACGTATGAGAATTAATAGGTCAGTTTCAAACAGTGTAACCGTGACTGGCCATATGTCCTAAATATTGACACGGATGTTAAGCAGTCCATCCACTAGAGGGCAGTTCAGAGTCTCTGGAACCATTTTTGGACAACAACAAACATGGTGGCAGTGGAGGGGTTGTCATAGTGTCCTTACCAAACAGGATGGAAGAGGCAGCTGTGGAAACAACGGTGGCCATGTGCACAGCCTCTCTTCAAGAAGTTCCACCATACGTTTCTTTTCGGGCAGTTTCTTCTTCATCGTCTCATCTGGCAGCGGTCTTGTTTCGCTTGAACTTTCAGCTTCACTGTCCCCACAGTTTCCAGTGGTACTGCTCCATATCCGTTTTTTACGTTGAGCATAAATGAGCCTTAAAACAGCCGAGTTACAATCAGTTACAGACTGATTCTGGATCAGCTCTGCGTCCTCCACCCCCCAATCATTAGTCGTTATAACTTCAAAACAAACTTGCCGATGGTGGTTCTGCCCCTGCGGTCGACAGACTCTGTAATCTGACCTGGACGCCGGCCCGTACGGTTCCTGTATTTTTACATTTTTAGCCTTGTGTTAATCTTCCTGTAGCTGAATTCCTTCAGGAATAGTCGCCATCTTATTTATCTGTGTATCAGACGTTTGATTTTTAAACACATTTTTAGAAAGTCGACACTGGCCCCAAAGTTTTTTGTAGCAAATTGCTACTGTAGTTTTGTATAATTTGATTAGATTTGATTTGATTTTGTTTTCGTGCTGCTTTTCAGGCATGTTCTGCACTCCCTCATGTGTACCTGCGAGCTTCTCTCTGGACTGTTGCGCAAAAAAACTTTCTGAAAAACACAGACAACGTCTAGCACCTTCGGTTCGGTTCTGCTGTGGTGCGACTTTTGACCTTTCGCATGAACGACGGCTCTTTTTGTTATCCCGAGCAGCTAACCCCAACCTTTTTTATTTTTCCCCTGGGTCGACGGAACGGGGGCCAAGGCGGGTTCCCTCCTGTCACCCGGAAGGCCTGCCTGCGCACTCGTCCTTAAAGGAGGCGGAGATTAAATAGGCCACAGATTGTATGGCAGTGGATGGAAGTTGCTGCTCAGATACCCCAAAGCCTTATTCGACGTGCATTTGTGGTTTGAATGCTTTTCTTCCCGACGCCAGTGGTTGGCGCAATAAAGCCGACGTCACGAATCTCAGCATCGATAATAGAACAAAATGAACCAATTGACCAGGAGCCGTGAAATCAGAGATACACGCTAAGGCGGCGGAGGGAAATTCTTCTCGGTACCAAATGTGTCAGCCTCCCAGCGGCCTCCCAGCAGTCCTCCGTGCGATTGTCCTTCCCGACTCCTCTTCTCTGCGAGGGGAGGTAGAGACCCAGGTGCCTCCTGGGTCCTCTGCATGCAGTCTTTTTGCAGCCATGTATAGAAAAGAAAAAAAAAAAACCTTCTTGTCAAGTGTTTTGAGACTGTGGTGTTTCAGAAAGGAATACTGTACTCTTTCCTTTAGGTGTCGTCTTCATATTTAACGAGAAAAAAGAGAAAAGCGGTAACCTTCTGTTTTTTTCAGCTCTCCAATGTTCAACACTGTTGTACGATGTCTGGTTTAGGAAAAAAGAAAACAAAAAAACAATACAAAATGAAAGTCCTCTTCTTTTTGTACCTTTAAAATGAAAAAATAAAAAAAATAAATAAAACAACAAAAACAGTCCTGAGGGGGTGGATGGGGTGGGTGGGTGTTATGGGTGCTCCTCGTTTCCTTTATAAGGACTAGCCTAACCTTTCTAAAAGACAAACCCGTTTAGAGGAAGAAATAAGCTTTTGGGGCGTGATGTGCCCAATTCGTAACACACTGGATACCTGTACATATGATTTTGAGTTTTTTGTTTGTTTTGTTTCATTTGTTTGTTTGTTTGTTTCCCTCCTCTCTTCTGACTGTTCGGAGTTCACCATAGTTTGACTTACAGTAGCTCCTCTCCATCTTGCCTTTTTCCCCTGTGAGAGCCCAGTCCCCGGCGATGGGTTTGTGATGTTGACTAGAATGGTTGTTTACAATTTTATTCCATTTATTTCTGGATATTCTGTAAATATTGTAATTCATTGTTTTTTTAACTTGTTAATAAAGTTATCAGATAACGGCGCTCGTCGTCCTTCCGCAAGTGCTTTTCCTTCCCATAGGGGGAGAACGAAAAAATTCATCAGCATTGCGCTTCACATCCGAAGACGAAACTGGAGCAGCAAAATATGAAACCTGCTCTCTTTTCTCGTTAAATTCCACATTTGAAATTCATCTGTTGCTGTAGACCCGTCCCTGGTGCCGCCTTCAGACGCGGACCCCCTGGCTCAGGAGCAGCCCGCCTTTTCTCATGCTTGTCACGGCTCGCTGGTGAGGAGAGGAGCGAGAGGATAAGTTCTTAAGCAAGTGAGCTTCAGGGAAAGCCATTGGCAAAGAAAGGGAATAAACAAGGAATGTGCGCTTTCAAGGACAGAGCTCTGCAGATGGAGGAGATGAAACGGCCGAACAGGAATTGGGATTCGGCAGCAGACTTACTTCAGCCTCACATTCCTCTGCCTTCACAGCCTTCCGCAGATTAAAAACCGTGGTCTGAAAGGAACGGTCACTGTGTCCAAACTGTACCCTTACGGGTCACTATGCTGGAAAAAATATAAACCGTATCCCAGACCAGCGACTATTCAGGGAAGAGTTCCATTTCTCACTGTTTAAGTCCAGGAGTAGGTCCAACCTCTGTACCCTGTTCACTGCCTAGTACACTATTTAGGGGCTGTTTCTCGATTCCTGAATAGAGATTAATCTCTGATTCTTTTCATTGGAGAACCTTAACACTGTCTAGTCCTGCTGGACTAGGTCTTGTCCCTGTCCAGAAGGCCGACCTGTTAAAAATACACCCTGTTCACTACGTAATGGACTATACAGTGGTCTGTTTTGTTTTAGAAACTATACCATTTTGGTCACTTGGCCCAGACAGAGATTTAGACTATTCAGGAGATTCGTCCAGGACTCTGTCTAAGCCCTGTCCAGTAATCTGAGACGGTCTTTTTAACTATGATTGGAATTATACCCTGATCACTACATAGTAGACTACTTTGGGGCTATTGCTGAAACTTTCCCAGACCTTCAGAATACTGTTTAGTCCTGGACTAGCTATTCAGAATGCCAGCCAATCACATTTCAGTATTCATAACACCAGCCAATCAGCACTCAGTATTCAGAGCTCCAGCCAATCAGCATTCAGTCATCAGAATGTTAGACAGCTCGTAAGCTAGGGGTCTGGTAGTTGTGCTCTAAACCCGTTTGCTGTCGAGTAGCAGAAACACGCTGTGCGGAGTTCAGGGGCTTTACGGAACATGTTCTTCTGGAAAATCCTGCCTGAGAGAGCAGATCTGTTACAGCTCCATTCACTGTTCCACCAGGACTCGCTCAGCAGCGCCCTCTACACTGCTGGGCATTTGTCCATTCAGAAGCAAGAACATTTCGAGTCTAGGTTCCTCACACTTCACCTCTGAAACACTCGGCTTCGCCCGCCGCTATGTGGGCGTCCACCTGAAGGTCAGAACCCTTGACGTGTTTTTCACTGGCCACTGATTTAAAAACATGTTCCAGTGATGGAGAGGACAGAGACAAAGACTGATGTGAACAGACATCGATTTTACACACACACACACACACACACACCTCCACTGCCTTCAGGAAAGTGAAGTGACAGACAGTCATTTAGACCGTGAAAAACGACAGGCAAGCGCATCTGATATTCACGATCCCCCTCCGCATCCCCCCCTGGATGAATGGGTGGACAAGCAGGACACAGAGCTGTGACCTTCAAGTCTGGTGGAAACAGGTTAAGCGGCCATGAAGGAACACATGCTGCATGACTGATAGAGAACATGACAGAGCAAATTCAGAAGAGCAGACAGAGAATATGGTGGAACTCAACAGTTTGATAAACAGAGAACATGGTGGAACCCAAACTGTGACAGAGTACATTGTGGACCTCAAACAGTATGATAGCCAGAGATCATGGTGGAACCCAATGGTATAATTTATATAGAACATGGTTGAACCCAAACAGTATGATAGACAGAGAACATAGTGGAAACAGTAAGATAGACAGAGAACAAGGTGAAACTAAAACAGTATGATAGAGAACATAGTGGAACCCAAACAGTATGATAGCCAGAGATAATGGTGGATCCCAAACAGTATGATGGACAGAGAACATGGTGGAACCCAAACAGTATGATAGAGCACATGGTGGAACCCAAACAGTATGGTAGACAGAGAACATGTTGAAACTAAAACAGTATGATAGAGAACATAGTGGAACCCAAACAGTATGATAGAGAACATGGTGGAACCCAAACAGTATGATAGACAAAGAACATGGTGGAACTCAAACAGTATGATAGACAGAGAACATAGTGGAACTCAAACAGTATGATAGAGAACATGGTGGAACCCAAACAGTATGATGGACAGAGAACATGGTGAAACTCAAACAGTATGATAGACAGAGAACATGGTGGAACTAAAACAGTATGATAGAGAACATAGTGTAACCCAAACAGTATGATAGACAGAGAACATGGTGGAACCCAAACGGTATGATGGACAGAGAACAGTGGAACTGAACCTGGATAGCAGTTAAAGAACATGATGGAGCACATATATAACAACATGGTGGAACTCTGCTGGTGGTTATCCGTGGAGAGGTGACCTTCCAGAGAGCGAGTGAGCACAGCTCTCCTGTGGTGAGTATCCAGGGCGTATTTTCTGAAGTGCTTGATTTCACAGGTCTAACGTCATCTTTTAAAAGAACGTGTGAGACGCGAGGGATCAGGGAGTAATCTCAGTAGCTCATCTTCACACAGACTCCAGACCCCGGGGACACGGCTCTGTCTGGCTTAGCACTACTAAAGGAATGGCTGATGAGAAACGCCAGCCATGGTTTTAACTGACGGCGTGACCAGGCCAAAGGCAGTGACCTCATCCAGACCTTGACATCTTAGCAGCAGCACCATGAAGCCCGGTTCTCACATATCTGCCCCACAGTTCACCACCATTCATCAGTTCAGGTCCAGTTCACTCTTACTGTGTTAATTATACACCAGTGTTGACTGTTACCACGGGTTCACCTAGTACTGAAGAATGGACTTGTGTAGAACCTGGTGGTGTTTGATCAATGATACATTGTGTCCAAAAGTTTGTGGACAGCCCTCGTAATGAATGCACTCAGCTGTTAAATACACATTATACACAAATGTGCAATTGGACACCATGTAGAGAAGAACTCTGTTCTACTCATTTGACCCACTGTGTTTTCCACACACAAGCATTAGACCTCCACATCACACAGTGATGCAGACATACACACCAGTGAATTCACACACCGGGGGGCAGTGAGCACATGTGCCCGGAGCGGTGGGCAGCCCTATCCTCGGCGCCCAGGGATAGTCAGACTGTGCCTTCCTCAAGGGCACTTCAGCCATGTCCTGCCAGTTCAGGGATTCAAACTGGCAACCTTCCAGTCACAAGGTTGGTTCCCCAACCACCACGCCACGGCTTCTCCCACTGCCAATACAATAGGACACTCTGGGTCAGATTAAACATGACTCAGTTGTCTCCATGTCTAATAGCAGGTGTGGACTAGAGGGTATAAAGACCCCCAGCATTGAGCTGTGGAGCAGTGGAACTGGGTTCTCTGGAATGATGGAGCTCCATACATTCCAGATGGGCTTGAGGTGTTATTATCCTGATATCCTGACTAACATTTGTCTTGTCGCCGAATAGACACTGGAACACTGCCGCAGGCGCCGACGACAACACTGGAACTCTGCCGTTTTGAACACTGAGTTCATGCGTGTACATGGTGGAGTAAAGTTTGAAGAGCTTTGGTCAGAGTGCCATTATCGTACCCCTAGAACATCATTCAGCTAATCACTTGGATCCCTTTACACACCGCCTGGGGCTCACTGTCCTCATTTGTCCCAGGTGCGAGGCATTAGGGCCATCTGCAGTATGAAAGGACAGGCTGGCTCGTGTCACATTTGTCAATTTATTTTCCATTTTTATAGAATGAGTGTAGAAAACATGGACACCATGTTTCAGCAGTAAAAATGCAGCTCCTGTAAGTTCTACTCAGAGAAGGTGCAGTGATGCAGGTCCTACAGAAGAACCCATGTAACCATTTTATCATATCCAGAATAATGTTGAAGAAAATTTGATTTCTGTAGGAAATAAAAATGTGCCAGTACAGAGAAAACTTTAGGCACTGCAGATGGAAAACGTCAGAAGACAAACAGGAAGTTTGTCTTTGGGTTAGGGTGTTGGGGTTAGGGTGGAGCTACACTTCATTTGAGAGATTTTACACTCGTTATCTGAAGCACTTTTCTCTGATCTTAGGGTGACAGTGAGAGTGTTCCTCCAGACCTCGAGGAGCAGTGGCTTTAAAGAAGCAGCAGAGACGTCTTTGTAGAATTTGTGGAAAACTGAGTACATTAGAATTGTCACTGAAGTATTGCTTTTAAGAAGGGTTACCCTCCCCACAGGTACAGGGCCAGAGGTCTCTCCTGCGGGGGCCGACCTCCGCTCATCTTTTATTGAATACGTTAAACAGTCCCTCTTCTGGGTAATTCATGGAGGAGAGGTCAGGACTTTGCACGAAGTTTGCATTTGGTTTTTACTTCACTGAAACAAAGTTATGTTATGGTACATTTCTACTGCGTCTACTCGATTCTACTTGTTGATTTTCCATTATGTATGTGGTACATGGAACTGGGCACTTTTTAAGTACCTGCTCATTCATGGTTCCGAATGAGCCAAGAGAGAAGAGTAGTGTAGAGAAGTGGAACAAGTAGTGTAGAGTAGAATAGAGTAGTGTAATGGAGAGTAGTGTAGAGTAGAATAGAGTAGTGTAATGGAGAGTAGTGTAGAGTAGAATAGCGTAGTGTAATGGAGAGTAGTTTAGAGTACAATAGAGTAGTGTAATGGAGAGTAGTGTAGAGTAGAATAGAGTAGTGTAATGGAGAGTAGTGTAGAGTAGAATAGAGTAGTGTAATGGAAAGAAGTGTAGAGTACAATAGAATAGTGTAATGAAGAGTAGTGTAGAGTAGAATAGCGTAGTGTCATGGAGAGTAGTTTAGAGTAGAATACAGAAGTGTAATGGAGAGTAGTGTAGAGTAGAATAAAGTAGTGTAATGGAGAGTAGTGTAGAGTACAATAGAATAGTGTAATGGAGAGTAGTGTAGAGTAGAATAGCGTAGTGTAATGGAGAGTAGTTTAGAGTAGAATAGATTAGTATAATGGAGAGTAGTGTAGAGTAGAATAGTGTAATAGAGAGTAGTGTAGAGTATAATAGAGTAGTGTAATGGAGAGTAGTGTAGAGTAGAATAGTGTAATAGAGAGTAGTGTAGAGTAGAATAGAGTAGTGTAATGGAAAGAAGTGTAGAGTACAATAAAATAGTGTAATGGAGAGTAGTGTAGAGTAGAATAGCGTAGTGTCATGGAGAGTAGTTTAGAGTAGAATAGAGTAGTGTAATGGAGAGTAGTGTAGAGTAGAATATTGTAGTGTAATGGAGAGTGGTGTAGAGTAGAATAGAGTAGTGTAATGGAGAGTAGTTTAGAGTAGAATAGAGTAGTGTAATGGAGAGTAGTGTAGAGTAGAATAGAGTAGTGTAATGGAGAGTAGTGTGGTGTAGAGTAGTTTAGTGTTGAGTACAGTAGTATAGATTAGAAGTAGTGTAGGGTAAACTACAGAAGAGTAGTGTGGAGTATTGTAGTATAGAGTAGTTTAGAGTAGAGAGGTGTAGTGTAGAGGATAGTGTAGTATAGTGTATAGTAGAATTGTGTAGAGTAGAATGGAGAACAGCCATTAGGGGTGTAGTCTGTGCACTGCTGGTTCTGGTCCCAGGCCTGGGTTGCGTCAGGAAGAGCATCCAACGTAAAACCAAAACTACAATACAGATCATAAATATGATGATCCGCCGTGGAGACACATAAAGGGAGCAGAACCAGTGTATATAGTGTGTATTATTGTGTGTTGTGTGCTTTAGTGAGTATTAGTGTTTAGTCATGTGTATAAGTGTGTGTACTATTGTGTATTAATGTGTTTTAGTGTGTAGTTTTTGTCCAGCAGTGTATGTAGTGTGTATTATTGTGCGTATTGGTGTGTATTAGTGTGTTTTAGTGTGAATTAATGTGTACCAGTGTATATAGTGTGTATTATTGTGTGAATTGTGTGTTGTTGTATGTTTTAGTGTGTATTAGTGTTTAGTAGTGTGTATAAGTGTGTGTACTATGGTGTATTAGTGTGTTTTAGTGTGTATTAGTGTGTTTCAGTGTGTATTAGTGTGTTTCAGTGTGTAACAGTGTGTACTAATGTGGATTAGTGGATTTAATGTGTATCAGTGTTTCTGTCAGGGTGTACTATTGTGTATTAGTTTAGTTTTAGTGTGAATTAGTGTGTATCAGTGTATTTAGTGTGTTTTAGTGTGTGTTTTGTCTCTGATCCTTTGTTCACCTGTTGTTCACCTTTTTATTTCTTGATTTCTGTGAAGCTGCTCTGTGACAACTTCAGTTGTGAAAAGCGCTACACAAATACCTTTTTGATTTGATTTGATATTAGTGTGTATTAGTGTTTAATGTGTATTATTGTGACGTAGCATGTATCAGTGTTTTAGTGTGTTTTAGTATGTAGCAGTGTGTCTTAGTGTGTGTGAGTGTGTACTAGTGTGTTACAGTGTTTACTATTGTGTATTAGTGAGTTTAGAGTGTACTCGTGTGTATCAGTTTATTTAGTATGTATTTTTGTGTGTTCCAGTGTGTATCATTGTGTATTAGTGTGTATAAATGTGTATCAGTGTGTATTATTATGTATTAGTGTGTATCAGTGTTTATTAGTGTGCATCAGTGTGTACCAGTAAATTTCACTGTGTACTATTATGTGTTAGTGAGTTTTATTGTTTACTAATGTGTATTAGTATGTGTCAGTGTATGTAGTGTGTGTTTTTGTGTATTAGTGTGTGTAAGGGCGAATTAGTGTGTATTAGTGTGTTCCAGTGTGTATCAGTGTGTTTCAGTGTCTATTAATGTGTTGCAGTGTGTATTACTGTGTGTTTCAATGTGTTGCAGTGTGTAGCAGTGTCTCTTGTTGTCTATTAGTGTGTTTTACTGGGGTTTAGCTTGCAGTAGCGTGTATTAGTGTGGATTTGTGTGTGTGTGTGTGTGTGTGTATTCTGTATATGTGTGTAGCTGTGTATTTAATGTTTATTATTGTGTGTGTGTGTGTGTGTGTGTGTGTGCGTGTGTGTGTATTATTCTGTATATGTGTGTAGCTGTGTATTTAATGTGTATTATTGTGTGTGTGTGTGTGTGTGTGTGTGTGTGTGTGTGTGTGTGTGTGTGTATTAGTGTGTTTTAGTGTGTTTCAGTATGTATCAGTGTGTACTAATGTGGAATAGTGAAAATGAGAGTAAAGTGAGATTAGAAACAAAGAAGAGGAAGAGAGTGAAGACAGAGCCAAAGATTAGATGGTGGAATCTGAAGGATGAGGATGTCTGCAGGCACTTGGGGGCAGTGAGGAGCTACCTGAGGACTGGGAAGAATGTGTTGGGTCTGGTCAGAGGACAGAAGACAAGGAAACTTGGTGGTGAAATGAGGAAGTCCAGGAGAGCATTCAGAAGAAGAAGGCAGCCACACCATGAAGGTATGGGAAAGAGCTGTTGAAGCAAGGCAAAGGTGAGAGGTTCTGATCAGTGAGCAGCAGTTTGGTTTCATGCCCAGAAAGAGAATGTTGGTAGAGAAGTACAGAGAAGGTCAGAAGGAGCTGCATTGTGTCTTTGTGGATCTACAGAAGGCATATAATACGGTGCCAAGAGAGGAAGTGTGGTACTGTATGAGGAAGTCGGTGTGGCTGAAAGGTATGTGAGTGTGGTGCAGGACATGTATGAGGACAGTGAGACAGCGGTGAGGTGTGCAGTTGGAGTGACAAATGGTTTGAAGGTGAAAGTAGGGTTACATCACTGATCAGCTTTGAGCCCCTTCTTATTTGCAATGGTGATGGACAGGTTGACAGATGAGGTCAGACAGGAGGCTCCATGGACCATGATGTTTGCAGATGATATTGTAATCTGTGGTGAGAGTAGAGAGCAGGTGGAAGAGAACCTGGAGAGATGGAGGTTTGCACAGGGGAGGAGAGGAATGAAGGTCAGTAGAGACAAGACAGAATCCATGTGTGAATGAGAGGGAGGCAGGTGGAAAGGTGAAGATGCAAGGAGTGGAGTTCATAAAGGTGGATGACTTATCTTATATAAAATATCTTGGGTCAACCATCCAGAGCAATAGACAGTGCAGAAAAGAGGTGAAGAAGAGGTTGCAGGCAGGATGGAGTGGGTGGAGACAGGTGTCGGGGATCCTGTGGGACAGAAGGATAGCAGCAAGAGTGAAAGGGAAGGTTTATAAGACAGTAGTGAGACCTGCTATGATGTCTGGTTTGGAGACTGTGGCTGTAAAAGACAGGAGGCTGAGCAAGAGGTGGTGGAGATGAAATTTTCTTTGGGAGTGACAAGGATGGACAAGATTAGAAATGAGCAGATCAGAGGGACAGTAAAGGTGGAGCAGTTTGGAGATAACGCCAGAGAGGTCAGGTTGAGATATGGTTTGGACATGTGTTGAGGAGGAATAGTGGATATATCGGACAGAGAATGTTGGAGATGGAGCTGCTGGGCAGAAGGAGAAGAGGAAGAGCTCAGAGAAGGTTTATGGATGTAGTGAAGGTGGACATGGAGATGGTTGGTGTAACAGTAGAGGAGGCAGGGGATAGGGCAAGATGGAGGCAGATGTGGTGACCCCTAAAGGGAGCAGCAGAAATAAGAAGTGTCTATTAGTGTGTGTTATTGTGTTTTAGTTTGTTAGTGTGTATTGGTGTGTATCATTGTGTTTAAGTGTGTATTGGTGTGTATCATTGTGTTTTAGTTTGTATCATTGTGTTTGTGTGTATTAGTGTGTATTAGTATGTGTTATTGTGTTTTAGTGTGTATTAGTGTATGTTAGTGTGTTTCTTGTGTGTTACTGTGTATTAGTGTGTGTTAGTGTGTTTTAGGGAGTTTTGGTGTGTGTTAGTGTGTATTAGTGTGTGCTATTGTGTTTTAGTGTGTGTTAGTGTCTATTAGTGTGTTAGTGTGTTTTAGTGTCTGTGTGTGTTAGTATGCATTAGAGTGTATCTGTGTGTATCGTTGTGTTTTATTGTGTATTACTGTGTGTTTATGTGTTTTAGAAACTGTTAGTGTGTATTAGTGTGTGTTATGGAGCTACGGAGCAGCCGAGGCCTGGTAGTTGGGGAACCAGCCTTGTGACTGGACGGGACATGACTGAAGTGTCCTTGAGCAAGGCACTGTCTGTCTATCCCTGGGCACTGAGGATAGGGCTGCCCAGTGCATCGGGCATGTGTGCTCACTGCCCCCTGGTGTGTGAGTTCACTGGTGAGTATCAGTGTGTGAGGATGGGTTAAATGTGGAGGATTGATTCCCGTGTGCACAAGCACACAGTGGGTTAAATCAATATAATTGTTGTTAAGGTGTTCCTCGCCGAAGAACCCTGGACCAGCTCTATACCCTCCAGAGGGTGCTCGAGGGTTCATGGGAGTTTGCCCAACCAGTCCACATGTGTTTTGAGGATCTGGAGAAGGCATTCGACCATGTCCCTCTGGGTATTCTGTGGGAGGTGCTCCGGGAGTATGGGGTCTGGGGCCCTTTGCTAAGGGCTGTCAGGTCTTTGTACGACTGGCGGAGGAGCTTTGTTTTGCATTGCTGGCAGCAAATCGGGCTGTTCCTGGTGCATGTTGGACTGGGAACGTCTCGGCATTCCTCCCGGAGAGCTGGCTGAGGTGTTGGGAGAGAGGGAAGTCTGGGTATCCCTGCTTAGACTGCTGCCCCCGTGACCCGGCCCTGGATAAGCAGATGAAAATGGATGGATGGACTATTAATGTGTTTGTGTGTTTTAGTGTGTGTTCATGTGTATTAGTGTGTTAGTGTGTTTTAGTATGTATTAGTATTAGTGTGTGGTAGTCTGTATTATTGTGTGTTAGTGTATATTAGTGTGTATTAGTGTGTGTTATTTTGTATTAGTATTAGTGTGTTAGTGTGTGTGTTAGTGTGTATTAGGATTAGTGTGTATTAGTGTGTGTGTATGTGTGTTAGTTTGTATTAGTGTATTAGTGTGTATTAGGATTAGTGTGTGTGTGTGTGTGTGTGTGTGTGTGTGTGTGTATTAGTTTAAGTGTGTGATAGTGTGTAATGGTATTAACATGTATTAGTGTGTGTTACTGCGTGTATTAGTGTGTGTTACTGTGTGTATTAGTGTGTGTTAGTGTATATTAGTATGTGTTACTGTGTATTAGCATGTGCTAGTGTGTGTATTAGTGTATATTATTGTGTGTTAGTGTGTTTTAGTGTGTTATTGTGTATTAGTGTGTATTGTGTATTAATGTTTGTTATTGAATGTTAGTGTATATATTAGTGTTAGTGCATATTAGTGTGTGTGTTTGTGTGTATTAGTGTTAGTGTGTGTTATTGTGTGTTATAGTGTTAGTGTATATATTAGTGTGTGTTAGTGTATATTAGTATTAGTGTGTGTAATTGTGATTTAGTGTATATTTGTGTGTGTGTGTGTGTGTGTGTGTGTGTGTGTGTGTGTGTGTGTGTGTGTGTGTGTGTTTTAGGGTGTTTTGGTGAAGACAGAGTTACGGGATTTTAAAACATGCTGAACTACATTTCCCAGAAGGCGATGCGGTCTGTTGTGTTTTCCCCGGTTTGTGACGGACAGCCTCTCAGCCAATCGCAGCGCAGCATCGGCTCCGGTTTCGGCCAATCCGCAGTCGGGGGCGGGCCTCCAGAGAGCCGTTGGGGAAGAGCGGATGAGACCGAACTGATCCGAACTGAGATCCGGAATAATGCAGATCACTCTGAAAACGCTCCAGCAGCAGACGTTCCGGATCGACATCGACGCGGAGGAGACGGTGAGGGCCGCCCCGCCGAGCCACTCCGCCGCCCCGTGTCCCGCTGTCCGATCACACATCTGACTCCCCGCGCAGCCCGTTAGCCTAGCGCTCCCGCTTCAGCGGCTCTCCGTGTGGCGCTCCGACCTGCCGCTGTCTGACCTGCCGCGGTCTGACCTGCCTCGGTGTGACCTGCCGCGGTCCGAGCCGCTCTGTGGGACTGAGACCGCAGCGCTGCTCCAGTCTCTGAACTCACCCGCGGTCTGTTAGCATAGCCTGCTAGTTAGCGTGTTTCTCAGCCTAGCTGCTGTTTACCTTCAGTCCGCTCCTTCAGTCCTCCAGTCCTCTCCTTCACTCCTCTCCTTCAGTCTTCTCCACACTTCTCCTTCAGTCTTCTTCAGTCCTCTCCTTCAGCCTGCTCCTTCACTCCTCTCCTTCAGTCTTCTCCACACTTCTCTTTCAGTCTTCTTCAGTCCTCTCCTTCAGCCTGCTCCTTCACTCCTCTCCTTCAGCCATCAATTAGTTTGCTTCTTCACTCCTCTCATTCACTCCTCTCATTCACTCCTCTCCTTCACTCCTCTCCTTCACTCCTCTCCTTCACTCCTCTCATTCACTCCTCTCCTTCAGCCCTCTCCTTCACTCCTCTCCTTCACTGCTCTCCTTCAGCTCTCTCCTTCACTGCTCTCCTTCTGCCATCTGATTAGTTTGCTCCTTCAGTCCACTCCTTCGGCTGTCTGATCAGATCGGTCCGCTCCTTCTGCCTTCCGGTCGGGCCAATGAATGTGAACGGTCAGATTTCAGGCGTCCTTTTTTCTGATTGTAATTGCTTAGCATTATTGATGACGGTGACCAAAGCCCCAACAGAAAAGTCTGGTCGTTGAAATTAGTTTGAACCAACGACCCTTTTGTATGTGTTTTCTGAAGTGGATTACACGGAGTTTCTTACCCGAACACGTGGATGAAGGTGTCAGTTTCTCACTTATGTATTTGTCTTTTTCATCGTGCTGCTAATTTTGGCAGCACGTGTGCTGAAGGATGTTACACACGGTGTTGCTCAGGATGGAAGTGTTGCCAGCTTTGCATTTCAGAGACCATCATTGATATTTCATCTATTTTGAAATACGTTGAAACACTGTAAAAACACAGATTTGAGTTCTCAGTAATAACAACGTGTTTCAGTCTGTACCCTTAAAAGTACTGACTTTGGATCCCACGCACAGAAATACCTCTAATATGAATCATCTCATAAATCACAATATGAGGGCGAAAACAAGGTAACTGGGGTGATAAGAATTTGACATTGTGTTTAAAGAAATAGTGACAGTACAGTCTTGATTGTATACGGCCTCCTGAAGTAAAACTGAAAGAATAATCGGGAAAAACAAGTCACAGTCTTTTGTCAGTGTAGGGTCACGCAGTAAAACATACGACTCCAGATAAGTCGATAAGTTAATGCGCTCTCCTCACTTGTTTAGAAAATGTTCCCACACCAGAGCTGGGATGTAGCTGGCTTTGAGGTGATGTCACTCACAGGCAGATGAGAAGAGAACAGCCTCAGATTCACATGGATAAGCACTATGGGTAAAATCACGGCCGTCAGAACGATGAGGTCATATGCAGTTATGGCATGATGGGCCTCCTCCGGAGTGAGCCTCGTGAGTCTCTGGATGCGAGTCTGGACTCTTGCTGATGTGCTGTCTCCTCTCTTACAGGTAAAAGCCTTAAAGGAGAAAATTGAGAATGAAAAGGGGAAGGAGAGCTTTCCAGTTGCTGGACAGAAGTTGATCTATGCAGGTACGTCCCGTCGGTCTCTCGCTCCTGCCTTTCTGTTGCAGTGCTGCTGCAGCTCTACTGGAGAATGGTTTGCCCATTTTAATGCAACTGTGCAAAACAGACTGTTATTGCTTACTGTAAGTGTAGGTTTTGGGGTCCAAAGACCCCCAGCATTGAGCTGTGGAACTGTGTTCTCTCAAATGATGGAGCTCCATCCACAACTGCTGGGATGAGGTGGGTTGGTGTTCGTCCAGCTTCCTGAGCTCACTAAGTGAAGGTTGGCTACTATCAGTGGTTGTCCAGTTTTGCGGACATAAATGAAAAGTGACCGATTGTCCTCTGCCTCTGGTGTTCATTCGTTTCATTTCTCTGACACTTTGATGAGGTTTATCGTGGCCCTGCTGATAGAGACGGGTTCGTCAGTAACCTGATTTAATTAAAAGGCAGTGTTTAGGCTGCCCTGCACCGACCCGATAAGAAAACAGCCTCGGGACACACGTGTGATTTGTTGTCACCAGTTTGTGTGTAATTATGTGAAATGCAGTGATAACGCCGTTCTGCGTGCAGGGAGTTCTGGAGTGCCATCACTCCCACCTGCTGATGGAGGGGGAAGTGATGGCTGATCCAGGCAGGAGGGAATTACGCCCGTCAGGCGGGGAGAAGGGAGGGTTTGTTGGACACTTGTACCGGCTGATAAATTGCATGTAATTCATTTTAATTATTTTGTCCCCTGCAGGCAAAATCCTTAACGATGACACCGCGCTTAAGGAGTATAAGATAGACGAGAAGAACTTTGTGGTCGTCATGGTAGCAAAGGTAGGAGACTTTTGTCCTCTTCTCCCCCATCTTCCTCTTCTTGAGCATGTGACCAGGAGACCTCTGCTTCGTGGTGACCTTTTAAGGGTTTAAAGAACCTACACTTGATATAAAGCCTCTTTAACGGTTTACAGGTTCTTCGTTTTCATTTCCATTGAAAGCTTGGTTTGTGGATCTTTAGTGAAACAGATGTGGTTCTTTTATGGCTTTGTTCAAAGAGCTCTTGGTTGCACCCTTAATTCGAAGTGTAAGTAACGGTAGAGTAGGGAATGGCGAACGATAGAGTAGGGAATGAGGAATGATAGCGTAAAGGATGGCAGAGTAGGGAATGGTGAACTGAAGAGTAGAGATTAGTAGAGTAGGAAATGGTGAATGATATAGAAGGGGATGCTACAATTGGGAATGAGGAATGGTGGAGGAGGGAATGAAGAAAGGATAAGTAAGGAATGGAGATCAGTAGAGTATGGAATGGTGGATTAGGAGAATGGTGAACGGTAGAGGACGGTGAGCGGTAAAGGACTGGAGAAGAGAATGGGGAATGGAAGGGTAGAGTTGGGAATGCTGAACGGTAGGGAACGGGGAATGGTACAGTAGGGGAGTAGGGAATGCTGAAAGGTGGAGTACAGAGTGGTAGAGTAGGGAATGGTGAACGGTAGGGAACGGGGAATGGTACAGTAGGGGATTAGGGAGTAGGGAATGCTGGAAGGTGGAGTACAGAGTGGTAGAGTAGGGAATGGTGAACGGTGGAGTACAGAGTGGTAGAGTTGGGAATGCTGAACGGTAGTGTAGGGAACGGGGAATGGTACAGTAGGGGAGTAGGGAATGCTGAAAGGTGGAGTACAGAGTGGTAGAGTAGGGAATGGTGAACGGTAGGGAACGGGGAATGGTACAGTAGGGGATTAGGGAGTAGGGAATGCTGAAAGGTGGAGTACAGAGTGGTAGAGTAGGGAATGGTGAACGGTGGAGTACAGAGTGGTAGAGTTGGGAATGCTGAATGGTAGTGTAGGGAACGGGGAATGGTACAGTAGGGGAGTAGGGAATGCTGAAAGGTGGAGTACAGAGTGGTAGAGTAGGGAATGGTGGAGGGTTTGAACGGTGTGTGTTGTTATGAAACGTTCAGTAAACGGAGGATGAACTGATGTCCAAATAGTTTAAGGTTGAAGCAGAAGTGCTTTTTTCAGAATATAATCATCATAATGGCGTTATTTTTGTTTTACAGTTTCAGAGGCAAAATGGAGCACAATGTTAAGGTTTGGGCTCCTCTGGAGATTTTAGCTCTCAAATGATTTTTCAAGGTCTCAGACCTTAATTATCTTGTTGGGGCTTTGACTTGTTCAGTCACTGTTAGGAAAGGCCGGATGATGCAAATTTCAAAGCTATAAATACTCTCCTCAATCCGAGGGAGACAAATATGACCTTCATATGAACGTCATCAGTAGAAAGCTTTTTTCTGTGTCTTCCCCAAAAAGTTCAGTATCATATTTTCAAAGGAACATCTGAAGTCTGGTGCACTTTGGAGTTACAACAAACCCGGTCCCGATGAGCAAGAATATGCTGCAAAAAGGTTGCAAAATTTCCTGAAAAGAACACTTCTCCAACTGTTAAGATTGGGGGTGCTTTGCACTTGTGTTGCAGCCAGTGGTTGAACGCTCACCTGCTCTAAATAAGGTCCAGCGTATGGACAAAATAGGTGACGTGTTTGAATAAGTTGCTGCAGATAATTTGTGTGGAGCCGTCGTTTAACCAGACCTATCCTTTCTCTCCGTTCAGCCTAAAGCAGCCCCCGCAGCCGCTCCGCCTTCTGCCGCTGCCACGACGACCAGCAGCACCTCCCCCAGCACTACAACTCCCACAACCCCCTCAGCTGCTTCGACGGCACCTAGCAGCACGCCTGCAGAGAGCGCCCCGAAAGAGGACAAACCAGCTGAGGAGAAACCAGCTTCGAGTGTGCCCTCCTCCACACCTGCCAGGTACACCTTACACACCTGAGCAGCTGTAGCACATGGTTTTGACACTTTACACAAAATGATCTTTCAAAACTCCAACCTTCTGGTTTAAAAATGGATCTGATAGAAATAGGATTGCTGTATTCAGTCCCAGTCGTGGTTTCAGATCGAGTCGAGGAAACATATCCGGACTGAATTCTGAGGAAAATAATCTGGAATAACTGTGATCTGATCAGATTCAATCTGCTGATTCATCTTCACTAAAGAGTCACAGCTTGAAGAGCTGCTGCACAAAGTGGATTGAGGTGCGTCACGACTCCCAACGTCAGAGACGTCATTTTAAAGAATTATAATCGTCTTTGAGAAGGTCACTCGTCACGCGGTGTTGATCCCAGTCAGCCGTGTCTAAAATCTGGACCAAACAAATTGAGAAGGTTGTAAAGGGAAGCAAACGGGTCGAGCAAGGAGAACATCACAGACGTCTTAAACAGAAACCAGTGGAAACTGGAGACGATGTCTGACCGAACGTAACGGATTTACAAACGAAACAGAAAACGGCACAGTCGCAGCGCAGAAAGAGAAGCAGCCATGCTCGGGATGAATCTCAAATCTGCTTTGAGAAGGTGATGATGCTGGAACCAGTCCACTGAAATTTCACTGCTGACCTGGAGCTGCAGGTCAGGAACAGCATGTGATAAATGACCGTCATTAAAGCTGCAGTAAATGCAAGTCTACACAGAAAAGCTGGACACTTTTCTTCCATCAGCTGAAAGGATGTTTGGTGGTGGTGATTAATTTTCCAGGATGATGATGCATCACGCCAAAGAGCAAAGGACAGAAACTGTCCTTCAACAAAGACGCAAAAAAGTCCAGATCTGTTTCCGCTACTGGATCCAAAAACACAGGCGAGACTGAATACAGCACTTAAACCTTCTTTCTTTTCTGTTGGTTCTTAAAAGCAGAAGGTTGGAGTTTTGTTTCTCTGTGATTTACTTTATTCTCCAAAATGAAACAACTGAAAGAACTTCCTCCAAGCGCGGTGACTCCATCACTGCAGTAAGACCCTTCTCAAAGCTGCTTTAGAGGACTCCTGATCAGGCTGAGGTGGTCCTGCAGGCCTAGCCTTTGTAGGACGTTTCATATTGTAAAGAGTGGAATCTCATCGTAATGTCTGGATTTTTGATTGTGATTAAAACGGTCATTTTGACTGTTTAAGGGGGCAGTACGTGTAAGGTCCTGCAGATGACGGGGTCATAAACGGGATTGGTAGAAGGAGAAGAGGTGCTACACTCAGTGAATATCATACTCCTCCACCTTCACTCCTTCCTTCGCGCTGTGGCCCAAACCACATCACTCCTTTTAGCCAATGTTTAACGTCAGCTATGTGACTTATTTTCCACACGTCCAGCGAGACGTTCCGCTCGGAGCAGTGGTCAGCTCTCCCGTTCGTGTGAATAATGGCTGTGGCAGATTGTGTAAGATGGATGACTGATGATCTGTGGTCTGTTGTTCTCAGCGTTGTTTATGAAGTGCTGTAGTGCGGGCCAGGCCTCTGTCTAATGTGTGTTCTGTCCTGGTTTTGCAGTTCTGGGATCCTGACAAACGTCAACATATTCGACGAGGCCACTTCTGCTCTGGGTAAGCCGTGACTCCGCCCTCTGTGTCTTTAATGTTGCTTAATGTAAAGCTCTTTGTCCCTGGGCTTCAAAAACCAAGACGAGCTCTCCTGTCCCCGTTTATAAGAACTACACTTTATTGGTTTGTAAAGTCTAAATGGCCCCAGTGTACATTACTGAATGTCCAGCACGTGAGCAGATCAGCAGATTTCCCGGTGTAAATCACACACACGGAGGGCGGGGCTTCTTCATGCTGTTACGCTGTAATGGTGAGACTCCTAAAATGCAGCAGTTCACATGTTTGAGATTTTAAATGGGTTTGTGTTTTTTACTGTGTTTTATTTCATATAAATGTTCATTCATTCATCATTCTGGGAGATCCTGTCTTCAATCCTTTTTGAAGACCATCACAGTGATGAAGGTGTGTCAGTGTGCTGTGGCTTGTTTAAACTGGGCTTACAGTGCACAGTTCTTTACCTTATTGTAGCCCACATTCTTTGGATGTGAAGGCCATCCTACCCACCTACAGACTCACCAAGACTGAGACACAGAGACAAAGAGAGGAGATGCCCTTATTCTGGGACTTCTGACCACGAAAGTCACCAGGCATCACCAGGAATCGATCCTGTACCCTCCTGTTGTCTGACGATGGCCGTGCCACTCAGGAGCCCCAGACTGACCAGTCAGAATGACTTAATCCAGTATCGATAAACAGCCGGAGCTGGAGTCTTTCTCATTCTCTCTGTGCAGTGACGGGTCAGTCATATGAGAACATGGTGACGGAGATCATGCTGATGGGTTATGAGAGAGAGCAGGTGGTGGCGGCGTTGAGGGCGAGCTTCAACAACCCGGACCGCGCGGTAGAGTACCTGCTGACGGTGAGCAGGGTTTGAGTCTTTAATCTGAAAAGTGTTGTTGTCTTCACTCTCTCTGTGCTGTACAGTGTGGTACTGTGTGGTTGATGCCTCTGTGTGTGTGTGTGTGTGTGTGTGTGTGTGTGTGTGTGTGTGTGTGTGTGTGTGTTCGTTCCAGGGAATCCCAGTGGAGGGCGAGGCCAATGCAGGCAGTGCTGACCCAGTGCCTCCAGCAGGGGGCACTCCTGCTGCCTCCACTGGCCTCTCAGCTCCTACAAGCACAGCTACAACACAGCCCAGCGCGGGATCAGCAAGTGAGGCTCCCACTTGTGCACACACACACACAACTTTATACTTTTACACATCGATACCAAAACACCGCACTGGGTCTCTGCTCACTAACTGCCTTGAACAGCAGAAGCTGAAGCAGAGAAAATGTTTTACAGAATCAGTGAAAGAAATGTTGATGAAAGGACACAATGAAATATAGAAATGTAAGGAAAGACTTCTCTCTGTCCAGATAATGATGCTTGTCTTTGCTGAGGAGTGCGCTGGTGTCCTTCCCGTTTGATTGATTTTTAAAACTCTAAATAGAGTGAGAAGCAAATGACCATCAGTTTTCATGCTGTGGTTCATCTGAAAACGGTGATCTCCAGCTGGTGACCTTTCTATTCCATAAGTTAACTTCTTCATTGATGAAATCAGTAAGCTTGCGTTCGGCCCTCAGTGTTTTTGTAATTTGACACTTTATTCATCTAGACTTTACAGTATTCATCGGGGACAGATCCACAGGGCAGATGTTATTGTTAGATCTGAAGCTACGTTTGTCTTCTGTTAAGATGTAAATATGAACAGAAGATTCACGTTTTCCAGCCTTTTGTTTCTGTTGGTGTTTTCAGGCCTGAATACTGGAAATGTTTTTAAATGCTGTCCTGCTACACACACACACACACACACACACACACACACACACACACACACACACAGGGTGTTTGATCAAAGCGTAGTCTTGGCCTGTGGAAAGGCTAATAATGCAGACTTTAGGTCAGTGTGTTTAAGGTGTAGTCGGCTACAATAATTAAAAAAACAACCCTCACTGTGTTACAGTACACAAAGTGTGTGTGTGTTCACAGCTAACCCTCTGGAGTTCCTGAGAAATCAACCACAGTTCCTGCAGATGAGGCAGATCATTCAGCAGAACCCCTCACTGCTCCCAGCCTTGCTGCAACAGATCGGCAGAGAGAACCCCCAGCTACTGCAGGTACAAACCCCCTCACCGGAGCACCGTCAGAAGCTGCTGTGACGGTTTGCTTCAAGATAAAATCAGATGTTTTTCTGAGTGAAAATCGTGCGACGCTCTGTTTTCAGGTCCGTTTTTCTCTCAGCGTGTTCTCTGTTCTGTTTGACAGCAAATCAGCAGCCACCAGGAGCAGTTCATCCAGATGCTTAACGAGCCCGCACAGGAGGCAGGGCAGGGTGGAGGTGGTGGGGGCGTGGCTGAGGCTGGAGGCGGGCACATGAACTACATCCAGGTCACACCCCAAGAAAAGGAAGCCATTGAGAGGGTAAGAGTCGCAGCGCTTGGCTGCGTCTGTGTGCGCTTTATCTTACACACGTTCTTAAGAAGGATCTTAAGAAGGTTCTCAGTAGAGCATTTCAGTGCTGAAAGAAGAAACGGGAGCAAGAGACTAAAGATTGAACAGTTCAGCTGAAATCGGCTGTTCATCAGCTGATCAAAGTCCCAGAACAGGACTCTGTAATGAGTAGCTCCTCCATCCACAAAGGGCCTCCACTGGAACTCCTGTCCATTTTTGTAAGCTTCCTTTGCCATCCATCCTCAAATGTTCTCAGTGGGATTAAGATCAGGGGAACAAGCACGATGGTCCAGACTGATGTTATTCTGCTGGAAGAAGTCAGTGACTGTGATCTGCTCCTTAAGAACCTTCTTAAGATCCATCAAGACGTTGATCAGGAGTGTATTTGATCATTTACCCGCATTAACGTTTTAATCCACCGTTAAAGAGAATGGAGGTTATATTATGATATGAAATATGAGAGAACCTCAACTCTGACTTTCCTTTCATGGTTCAACTCATCTTGGTTCTGCATGTGAGATTACAGACCTGTTCTAGATCCAGAACCGTCTCAGAACCCTGAGAATCAGAGAGTCCTTAATCAGACACCATAACAATATCCAGGCAACCACTTAACAACACCATAGAGACCAGCACCTGAACAACCTGCCTCGTAACCATACACAGTCACACCTTTCATTTCACAAATCCTCCCTAAACTAAAATGGACTCCGTCCAGTCTGAAAGGGTTAAAATAACTCTGAAGTGTCCACTTTGTCCACTTTGTCCACAAGTGTTTAATTATGCTGAGAATGGGTTTAAACCGCTGAGGCCATTGTTTTTAGCGCAGGAGCCACGCCAACCTTCGACGAAGCTGCTACTGATCTGCCCGACTTTGCTGAATGAATTATTAATGATCTGTGAGAGGACACACACACACACACACACACACACACACACACACACACACACACACACACACACACACACTGGCAGAGGATTAGAGAGCGCACACGTTGTCGGACAGGAGGCCCAAGCGTTTCCGTAGAGGAGGCTGACCTTCATGTGCTTTCCTTCTGTTTTCTCTCCAGCTAAAGGCCCTAGGATTCCCAGAAGGACTTGTTATACAGGCCTACTTCGCCTGTGAGAAGAACGAGAACTTGGCCGCGAACTTCCTTTTACAACAGAACTTCGACGACGACTAAAGGGAGATGTAGTCATTTTGATCAATCCCCACCTGCCCCCTCTTCTCTCTCTCTCTCTCTCTCTCTCTCTCTCTCTCTCTCTCTCTCTCTCTCTCTCTCTACTGATCATTTTGGAAAGGATAAAAATATATAATACATACACAGGCAGTCTTTGATTTTGATTTTTTTTCTCTGACATCTGATTTTGACACACTGGATGATGATCATCTTCAGTCTTATGGGATCAAAGCATGTCTGCTTTGCTTCTTTCCGAACGGAGAATTCGGTAAAAGCCTACCTGCTTCTTCTGATAACGACTCCGTGCTCCTTGTTTCTGTTTCTTTATTTTTTAATGATTTTTTTTTTTTTTTTCTTCTTTTCATGGGAAGGAAATGAACGCTGGTCAGAAGGGTTGTTGATTTTTGCATATTGTTTGGGATGTGATCAGGAGAGATCATCATTGTTTGTTAATTCTTCATCTCTGACCTGGACAAAGCTTCTGCAGGCTTCTGTTTCCATCTTCCTCTCGCACGCCTGCTCTCACGCTCTCTCTGTTCCTCTGCCTCGCTCACTTTCGCTAACCAGTTTAAGGATCCCAGACACTTTACGGTCATTTAATCGGCAGTTTAAAGCGGTCAGAGTTCTGTTACAGCTCCTGTTTCTCTATTAAAAACTATTCAAGCAAATCGACTCTCCTTTGTAGTGCATGCGACACGTGGAGACGGACCCTGCAAGGGAGGCTTTGTCCAGCAACTGGCCAGACCCTCTCACTCTCCAGCTGACCATCACGGCCCATTCTCCTCTTTAAAATAAACACAGAAAGAAGTTAAGGCATGTACATGGCTTCCATAGTTGCTATAATTAGTGTTGACGATTCCTATCACTACAAATTTACTGTCATTTTTACAGAAAGAAATAAAAACAAATAAAACTTTTGAACATAAAGACTCGAGACCAGCTCCTTTCTTACAGCGCGATGGTGAGGATGGACTCCTGCGTCTCACAGCTGAAAGGGTTTCCTGCTGAAGGTCGAAGGATCCACTCGTAGGAATCCCCGGCTGATGCTGATGTTCAGTGTTGTTCAGTACAGTGTAAATGCTGCGTCTCCGTTTGTCATTGTAAACTCTAGCTGTTCTTTACACGGTGTCAGAAGATCTTGATCAGTTGTCCTGTAGAATTGTTATCATTGAATCCAAAAAGGTTCATTACGGTGAAATAATTTTACAGCTTCCCGAAATCCAGAACGCAGTGTCAACGTTAAAACAATGCGTGAAATATTTCAGATGTAATAAAACACCTTTTTACTTTTCTGAATTCAATTACGGTGAAAGACTCCTACACTGTGCTCCGAGAACAACCGGACATCCAGCTTTACACTCCCACCAAAATCAGAAGTGGACTGACTTGAGTCCCAGTGTTTTCGATTGTATTTATCATCTTGGAAAAAAAACAACACCACCACAACGAGCTGGCAGAGCGAAGTGACCAGTCCAGTAGAAGACTTTCTACTAGATTCTGGAACATTGCTGTGAGGATTTGATTGTATTCAGCCGTTAAAATCATTAGCGAGGTCAGGATGTTGGGAATGAGGTTGGGTGGTGATCATCCAACTCCTTGATTGTAAAGTCCCCTCACTCCAGAGAACACAGCTCCGCGACTCATGCTGGGGGGCTTTATACCGTCTAGCCCACGTCTGACGTTAGACTTGCACAGATCTGTGTAAAGGGTTTAGACGGGATTATGGTCAGCAGCTGAGCTAAACATGACCGTTACACAGCATTTAGATCCTCACAGTCACTTTTACAATAATGGGAACTTTTTTAAATGGAAGTCGATGGAGTAAGACTTTATTCTCAGTAATTCTGATATAAAGAACATTATGGAGAAAGTGGCGCAGAACCCTTCTACACCTTTAAACAGTGTTCTCTCCAACAAATGGCAGAATCTTGCAGTTGCAGTACTAATAGGATCCAGCAGGTGGCGGTGCTGATTGTACTTTTAGATTTAGGACTGTAGAGAGGGAGAGGCGTATTGCACTGATTCACAGGGGAGAACTTTAGATCTGCTCATGAATTCATTTGATCCTAACCCAACTGTCCTGATTCATTGCTTCATTTTCATCTCTCTCTCTCTGTTGATCAGTTTGGCTCAGAGCTCCAGTCCAGAGTCTCACTTCATTACAAAATTTCATTCGAAAGTTTGAGAATAAATACAGCGTCTGGCTCAGCGAACACAAACACAATCGTGAGGAAGACTGCTGACCTGACGCTTGTCCGGAACACCGTCATCAACCCCCTCCACAAAGAGGGTCAACCACAGGAGGTCATTGGTGGCTGTTCTCCGAGTTCTGCATCAAAGCAGACTGGAAGGGAAAATGAGGTGGGAAAAGGTGCACGAGCAACAGGGACGACAACCTTGAGATGACTGTCCAGAAAAGTGGGTTTATGGCTGGGGTCAGTGCATCAAGAGCCCCCACACACACGTCTACAGGAAAGTTCCTAAAACCAACCTCTCCCGAAGCAGACAGCAGGAGAAAAGAACTGGACGGTAACTCAGAGCTCAAAGTCCTTCACAGTTCGTGGAATGGCTGTATGTGTGCTGTAGTCACCTCTGGTTTCTCACTCCGTCACTCTGATCTCACTCTTTGAGGGTGTTCCTTTACCATCTCTACAGATGCTGCAGTTCAGACCTGGTCGACTGAGCGTTGATGATCCAAGGCCTGATGTTAGTGAAGGAGGCCTTGGTCTCTCTTCCACACACTGATGAAAATTAAGGGTTTTCCTAATCAAACGCCAGCAGTTTAGACGAGAAAAACACAGCAAATGACTGTTAATGAGCACACTTGGCATCGGCCGGCGCCAGCGAATGAAATGGATCCAACAGGATGCCAATTACACTTCACTTTGAATGGAGTCCAATGTGCTTGAACGTATGAGTTAAAGAGACCATCTCCCTTGATTTTCTGGAATGAAAGAGTTTTATGTTCTATAAAAGTTATAAAGATCTCCAGCTCATGAAGTTCATACACTCATCGTCAAAAAACAGCTGCACCCAGAAGGAATCAATCAACTGCAATTCATGACTGCAAATGAGATTGGATGAGACTGGGTGAGACTGGGTGAGATTGGATGAGACTGGGTGAGACTGGGTGAGATTGGATGAGACTGGGTGAGATTGGATGAGACTGGGTGAGACTGGATGAGTCTGGGTGTTACAGATGAACTACAACCGAAGAGACGTTTATTTTTCAGGCTGACGGGTGAAAAGGAGAGTCCCTGAAGGGAGACATTAAAAAAGTAGAAGTTTTTTTAAACTCTATGTCTGTTTTTTAAGGTGCGAACTCTCACGTGGCCTCAGGCGGCGTCTCTCCATTATTAGCAGGAGTGTCATTGTGTGATTTGACGTGAGTTCAAACGTGTTTCTCGGGACAGTTATGGGTGTGTTTTTAACCCATCCATGTCCCCTTCTGAAAGGGTAAACCTGCCGTGTGTTCTGAGAGCTCAGCTGTGGGAAGTCTGTAAAGGGAGCTTTTATTCACTGTTGAAGGAAGTGTTTTGGTCAGATGTTTATGAAACAGAAGAAAAGTCCTTGATTGTGAAGAAATGCATGTAAATTACATGCAAATGCAAACGGGTGTTAAAATGCACCCTCAGGTCAAAGTATCATGTAACTTCTAGAACTGCAATGGAACACGTAGATACATCCAGCAGCTACCAGCACAGAAACTGCCAGGATGAAACTGCCGGAGGTGCAGGAATGTTACGGCTACACCGTTTAAGGTGGAATGGAACATTAGAATGAAGCCCCACATTAACTGACGTTTCTTACTTTGTGGTGTAAAATTAAATGTTACAGCTTCTTACTGAACGTTCTGACCAACAGTACCAAGCTGTTTAGGACACAGGTGGTCAGAAGTGTACTGTAGGTGTGTTTAGGACACAGGTGGTCAGAAGTGGACTGTAGGTGTGTTTAGGACACAGGTGGTCAGAAGTGGACTGTAGGTGTGTTTAGGACACAGGTGGTCAGAAGTGTACTGTAGGTGTGGTGTTTAGGACACAGGTGGTCAGAAGTGTGCTGTAGGTGTGGTGTTTAGGACACAGGTGGTCAGAAGTGTACTGTAGGTGTGTTTAGGAGACAGGTGGTCAGAAGTGTACTGTAGGTGTGTTTAGGACACGGGTGTCTTCATACTGTAGGTGTTGTGACAGTCCCTCACTGTTCAGATATGTCTGTTCATGTTGTGTATCGTACTGTGACACCACTGCTTTAGCCTGAATGTCTCAAACTGTATGAAAATAAGAGTAGAATTAAAGCTGATCTGAAATACGTTTTTATTTGATAATACAGTATTGTGTTCATACATAAAATACAAAAAAATAAGAAAAGAATATTTACAAATGTACAAAACCTACGATTATATTACATAAATTTTTCTATAAACAAAAACAAAAAAACTGCTCAATTTTATTTTGTTTCATACAAAAATATGAACGTCTTCTTTTATATATCAAAATGATATTGCACCTCACAGCCACAGTGCAGACAGGATTGCCATCACCAAGGAGAAGCTGAGTGTTGTCCCCTGATTTACAAACAAAAAAAAGGAAAAAGGTTCCCAAGAAACGTCCCAGACTCAGTTTCCATCTGGAGTTGTCTTTGGTACCTTCATATAAAACACCTGGGTATCCAGAGCACCGTCCTGTAACCCACTGTGGAGCTGCTGTACCTGAAATGAAGGGCCTGAACGGAGCGAATCAGAGGAGTCGATTCAGACAGTGTTGAGAGATTTGTTTTTCTTCTTCTGAAGCAAACCGAGCGTTCGAGTCAAAGGCCTCCTTTGTTTATTTTGAATTTGTTTGGCTTAAACTCTTCAACTCTGCTCATATTGATCCCACATACAATATATCCCTGATATTTCTACATTTCCAGTCTGACTGGGTTCCTCGGTGCCTCGTGCTTTGGGGGCACTCTTCCAGTAACTCTCCCAGATTGGCTGAATGCAGGCAGGGGGCGCTCTGCCATGTCATTTTGCGTTGGAAGACAGTAAGATTGATGACGACACAAATAAATGACGTTATAAAGACACATAGGTGGGTAATCAGGAGCCAAAAAGTCAAAATCCTGGGGCAGATTTCAACGTATTGGACCTGGACCACCTACCTCGGGACAAAATAGTACGTTTGCCGTGGACGACACGGCTCGTCGTGGAGCTTCTGCTTCTTGTCGTTGGCTTTCAACGAAGGCAACATGTGATTTGGGATATAAACATCCCTATACAGTCTCTGCTTCCCTTCCTCCTCCAGTTCTGGTCCATGGACTATAGGTGGCGCTTCATGTGCAGGGCGAGATGGTCAGAGCGGGAGAAGGCCCTGTCACACTTCTGGCACTGGAAGGGGCGGTGGCCCGTGTGCTTCCTGTAGTGGCGTGTGAGCTCATCAGAGCGAGCGAACTTCCAGCCACAGCCCTCCCAGTCACAGTGATATGGCTTCTCTCCTGCACACACACACACACACACACACACACACACACACACACACACACAATGGTCCATTTTTTAGCCTGAGGTTACAGTGGAGTTAAAGTGGTTCAGTTCTGACATTCAGTGTCTAAAATTGAGGCAGAACCCAGAGGATTACAGATCAGAACACCTCGTAAAAACGTTTTTCACAAGTTCTCATGAAGTTTGTCGCTTGTTCACCAGTGCAGAAATGAAAGTATTCAACCTCCTTGGCTTGAACCTTTTTTGATACAACCTAAATCTAAAGTTGTTGAAGTGAAATGAAAACACTGTGTATAAACGTAAACACTGAAGATCGGAACGTCCTTAACGTCCCGAAACATTGCTGGTGCAATCAATTACACACAATTAGTCACAAGTCCACCTGTGTGCAATCTAAGTGTCACATGATCGGTCAGTATATTCACACCTTTTCTGAAAGCCCCGGAGATACCAACACCGTTAACCATGAGCACCACTAACCAAACACCACCGTGAAGAACAATCGTGGGACGGAGATCAGCAATAAAGTCAGGGACACAGTTGTTAAGAAGTACATGTCAGGAGAACCATCAAATCCACCACCATCAAATGGAAAGAACATGGTACCACAACAAACCTGCCAAGAGAGGGCCGCTCACCAAAACCCAGACGGGCAAGGAGGCAGCACTGAGAGTATAGAGGAAGGTGAGACCAACATTCAGCCACCAAGGAAAACACTCACATCTCATCAGCCCAAGAACACAGTAAAACACGGTGGAGATGTTCAGCAGCAGAAACTGGAACCAATCATTTAAAAAAACTGCCACATTTCATGAAACCCTGCAAAGTTCTTCAGTCTAATTTTCTGTCAGGTTCCGTTTGGTCGCGTCCCTTCACTTGTGCTGAGATTTTATACACATGATGGGCTTTTTATACACGAGGCCAGTTCTGCTCAACAGTTCACTCACTTCGAAGCCCTGGACGGTGATTTGTATCGTATCACCAGATTCTTTCCCAAACTGAGGGGAACAATAACAGCAGCCCAGCAGAAAAGCGGCCCGTCCAGTCCGTCCGTGAATGGGAGAGTAAACTGATCGTGTGTGTGCTTTTTGTTTGAGTAGGGATCACTATCAACCTGCTGCTTACGCGCCAACCAATACCACCTGCCAACCGCTCTCGTGCTCTCACTCGCGCTGTTTCTCTCTCTGTGTTGCTCTCTCTCTCTCACACACACACACACACACACACACACACACACACGTGCTCTCTATCTGTAGTAAATTACACGATAATCATCAAAATACAGTGCACGCAGGAAGTATCCACTTCACTTTCTTCATGTTATGTCACAGTTTTATTCCAATTAATTCTACACACAAATTCTACACACAAACCCCTGAAATGACCAACTGAAAAATCTCTGATCTCTGATCATTAAACATAAAACCAAAATAAAACATGAGTTTTCACAGCCTTAAAACTGAGCTCAGCTGATCTTGTTTCCACTGATCGTCCTTCAGATCTTTCTACAGCTTGATTGGACACCTGTGGTCACTTCAGTCAGAGACAAACCAAGCCATGACCTCTAAGGACCTGTCTGTAGACCTCCGAGACACAGATCTGGAGAAGGTACAGAACCGTTTCTGCTGCATTGAAGGTTCCAGTGGCTCCATCATCTGTAAATGGAAGAAGATTTCAACCACCAGGACTCTTCATAGAGCTGACCGCCCGGCCAAAGGTAGGACAGATGTTTTTCTGCAGCAGGAACTGGGAGACCAGTGCGAGTGGAGGGAAAGATGACTGTGCTGCTCTGGGACATTTGTGAAGCATTCTATACAAACACATTTTGATTTGATTTGTATTGATTTGTTTGATTTTATTTGATGATGGCGGTGACGTACAGAGACATGTTTGATGATGACCTGCTCCAGAGCGATCTGGACCTCAGACTGCGACGAAGGTTTAATTGCTGCTAAAGTGCTTCAACAAAGTATTGAGCAAAGGCTGTAAATATTCATGTACATGTTATATTTTAATACATTTGCAAAAATTACAAACAAACCTTTCACTTTGTCATCGAATGGGTTTGTGTGTGAAAATGAACTGAATCCATTTTGGAATGAAACTGTAACATAACGTTCAGAAGGTGAAGAGCTGGGACACCAGTAGAGTACATGATAATCATGGATTACTTGATTAATCACCAAAATAAGCAGTAAGTTACACAAAACTCATCAAAATGAACAAATTATTCACCAACAGATCACTTTAATATTCACTAATATAACCAGATTCATTGATTATTCACCAAATTAATCAGCAGATCGCTTGGTTATTTGAATATTCACCATTGGTCATCATCATCATCATCATCATCATCATCATCATCATCATCATCATTATCATCATTATTATTATTATTATTATTATTATTATTATTATTATTATTATTATTATTAATGGTTATTTAGTGAATAATCAAGAAATCTGCTGGTCATTTTCATGGTTATTTCAGTGAATTTTGATTCATAAAACCATGTGACACAAATCTGAATAATTTTCATTATATTTGATGATCCTGGTGTCTTTGATTAGATCTTCTGAATCACTCGGCTGCACTGAGAGCTTTCACGTCACGCTGTTTGTGTTTCCTGGCTGAAATGAATCGCATTCTTTCAGAGCGACTGTTTGGAGAAACGTCAGACTGTAATTTTCAATGTGATTATTTTAGACTGTAGGTCAGAATCAGTGCATGCGACTCGATTTCGGTCTCATCACACGTTCCGATGGTGAGCAGGTGTTTGTGTGCTTTATGAAGTGGTATGTTTAATGTGAAGGGTTGCCAGATCTAAGCAGATTGACCACAGCCACCATTGGGTCACTGACCTGTGTGTGTCCGGTGATGAGCCTTCAGGTGGGAGCTCTTTGTGTATGTTTTCCCGCAGCCCGCATAGTCACACGTGTGCGTGGCTATCCGCTTCCTCGGCCACGAGCGTCTGCCCCGCTTGGGCTTCGGCTCCTCCGGGAGACACTCGGCCGGAGACATCATCTCTGCAGGACGAGGGGGGTAGGGACAATGTGAGAATCACTGATTTTCTGTTCACCCTCAAACACCAAGAATTGTTCACTCATTTCTATAATCAGCAGGAGTCACGTTTCAGAGACTGTAGTCTGTACTGACTGTACTTCACGCTGACTATTCTGTTCAGACTGTACTCCATTATGACTGTACTTCACTCTGAATACACTTGAATACACTTCTGTATATTACACTTGAATACACTTCTGACTGTACTCTGTTCAGACTGTACTCTGTTCTGACTATACTTCTCTCTGACTGTACTCTGTTCAGACTGTACTTCTCTCTGACTGTACTCTGTTCTGACTGTACTCTGTTCTGACTGTACTCTGTTCAGACTGTACTTCTCTCTGACTGTACTCTGTTCTGACTGTACTCTGTTTATTTCAGTCTCAAAATGACACACATTTAAAGAAACATTAAATAACTTCAGAAAACTAAGAAGTAGAGCCGACATTTTCCCGACGAGGTGTTTAAATCATTCAGTGGCTGAAATTCAGAAAAACTGGTCAAATTTAGAAAATATTGAGAAACTTTGTGAAAATGATTAATTATAAATATAACGGCGGTACATTTTATAAATCATACATACATACATACCAGCCCTTTAATCCAATCCATGTCCAGCAACTGACTCTGAACAAAAATGTCCCTTTAACTGACCTTTTAAAGGCTTTCTGACACTTAACCTTAAGTGAAGAACCATTTAAAGGTTGGGTTGCGCAGAACCGTTGCTTTTACTAAAGAACGTTCTGAAACATAGTACGAGGAACAATGACCGACATCTGAGGTGACACCTAATTTAGGTTATTATTAATTCTGTTCCTAAAAGGTTTTTAGGTGTGAAGACCATCAGTACGGTGGGTTCCTCAAAGATACATCTGTGCCTTTAGGTAGAGAACGCTGTTGGATCTTATTCAGTCTTTATCATTGTTTTTGTGCAGACAGTGATGTCATGATGAAGAAGTACTTTGTACCTTGGAGACCAAACATGTACCTGTGCAATGTTTTACCAGCGTAGACACCAAATTTAACCTGTACATATACGTCCATCGGTAACAACCACTGAACTCCTCGGTATCCAGTATGAATGATTCAGTATCTACTATGAATTATTAAGTGTCTATAACCTATGACAAATAGGGTTCCACCTCTCCCTGGGGTGGGCAGGAACCCCTCTTAGACTTTTATCTATAAACCG
>CM067516.1:140897-145897 GCA_034509495.1 Acestrorhynchus altus | reverse complement strand
ATTATCATTATTATTATCATTATTATTATTATTACTACACAACGTTCAGATCATTTTCAGGAGATGTTGGTACCAAACTAATTATGGTGGTTTTTGTTTCTGCTGAACAGAAAAGCAGAAATTAAAATGCTGTTTGTATGATTTTGCAGATGATGCTGCAGTTTTAGCAAACAGTCAAGTAAGGACACCCCATGAACTTTAACATTCTTAAACATCTGGACTTCTGTTCTTCATTGTAACTACACTGAGAGATGGAGGTGAAGTAACTGAACACACACCTCTGAAGAAACATCTTTAAACATTATAATTACAAATGTAACACGTTTATTATGAATTAAAATGCTTATCATTAGAATCAGCTGCTAATGATCAGACCATCATTAGAGAGGACTTTGGAGGAGACTGTCTTATTTAAACCTCAGACATTACTTTGGTTTGCTCTTGATTGTTGAAGTGAGTGGAATCACCGGGGAGAGAAAGGTTGTAGATGCAGATGAGTCTGAGAAGGGCCTTAAAAAAAATCTAGATCTTAATCCGACTGAGATGCTGTGAGGTCATTTAAGACGAGCTGTGCATGAAAGAAGCCTGAAGAATTCCACGTGGAGAAGTGGGAAATCTTCCTTCCAGTCAATGTCAGAGATGGTTGATGGTTATAGAAAATGTCTAATTAAATTTATTTCAGCCAAAGGGACGACGCTCATCCACATACTGCTCCACAAGATCTCGTCTTGAAGACACAGTTACTACGCCGTGGTCGGTCTCATCTCCAGACCTGTCCCTGATTGAAAATGTGTGACGCTATTGGACACTCTATCAACACTCCACCCCTACCACACCATCTGCAGAACTGAGTGAGAACATTCAAGCTGCATGGGATGGATCATCACAGGACACCATTAGGAACCTCTACACCTTCATGCAGAGACGTCTGGCGTGTTGCGTTAAACCCGACGCCGTACTGAGAGACACCACTTCTGTATGAGTAGATCAATAAATATTGATCGAATCAGACTACAGTTATCATCAGTTATTGATCCTGATCACCTTCATCTTCCTTCACTACAGAACTGCAGTCCCACACGTCCTTCTGGGTGCAGCTATTTTTGGTATGCTGGTGAAATGCAGGCCTTTACATTCACTCTTAGTTCAGGACTCTGATCGCATATGGAGTGTACAAATATACACTCCCCCGGCCACTTTATCAGAAACCTCTTGTTGTAGTTCCACCTCGCTGGTGAACAGTCAGCAACCGTAGCTTATCTGCTGATCCTCAGTGAGTGTTAACTGTCCTCTGACCGTCCGTCAATGACCACAGAGCTGCTTTAGTGGGTCTATGCACTGTGTGTGAAGTCAGGATGTTTTTGAAGAGGGACGAGCTGTATTTGCAAAGGTATCAAACCCAATATAAACTCATTTCTGTATCAGAGAATGGTGGAGTGTGTGTGTGTGTGTGTGTGTGTGTGTGTGTGTGTGTGTGTGTGTGTCTTTGTGAAAAGCAAACACAGCTTTGTGCCAATCCTGTTGCATCAGGATCTTGTCTGTTTGACTCGGTCAACAAAAAGCCTTTCCTTTACCTTCTGAATATGCTTAATCATTCAAATACACACACACACACACACACACACACACACACACACACATACACACACTGAGAGGAGAGCCGCTGTGATATGCTGCTGTGGTGTTATATTATGATGAGGTCTGTTTGGACAGTGGTGTAGCTGATGTAAGTTTACAGAGTGGTTCCTGTGGTCGTCTTTGCCGTTGCCTCGGGCAAAGTGTTTCACACTTAAAGGTGTCAAAACCGAATCTAAAACTTTAATGTTCCTAACCAGTAACACAGGCTTATACTCTGCTGGGAAACCAGTCTGCCCAGGTACGATGGACAAGCTGGTTCAGCTGGTTCACTAACTCTTCACCAGTATAGGGTTTGTTTTTGTTTGAGTTTAATAGTCAAAAACGATCCTCCTGACGAAGCTAAACAACCAGTATGACTGAGCTAACCGTGCTGGTTGACCAGCATGACCAGATTGACTAAGCTGCTGGACCAGTATGATCAGAAAGAGCAGTTTGATCTACCAAAATCAAAAGCAGCATATTGTGTGCTGTTCAACACGTGGTTAATCATATCATTTATTAATAAAGGGCTTGTTTTTCTTATGAAACATCTCCTGTTTAGTGGGCAGGTGGTCTTGCGTTGGATTGTTGGGTTATAACACTATTGGCGGTTACACATATACACCTTATACACTCATTGGTTCTGGAGAGAAGTTCACACGTTAACGATGCTACAATGCAATGAAAGCTTCACTTCAGGAGTGGACTTTGTACCTGATTCAGTAAAAGCGTGGAGGACTGAAGGTAATGAAGGTGAGCTCCCGCTGCAGAACCGCATACGATCTGACCTCGTGGACGACACACGGGCTGAACATTAGCAGTGAAACATCTTTGTGTGCGAAGGTTGTGTCGGATGGTATTTAAACAGCGGACGAGTTTCCACCACGAACGATTCGGCCCACTCTAAATCAAGTTCACTTTGGACTGACAGAAAGCAGGGCAGGTTGGCACAGATCTGAAGGCCCCGGATCAGCTGAAGCCTGTGTCCTGAGCGCCTGTGGAACATTTAGGTAATGTTATTCTAACAGCAACCATGATCATGTCTACTCTAACCCAGTCCTCCAAAAGTGTCATTTTTTCCACTGCACTCGAACAACACCCAGGAATGTTTCCGGATGTTTGTGAAAGGATCGCGTCTCCTAAATCCACCCCAGGGGTTCGCAGCGAGAGCAACAAGTGGCAACCTAAATGGCCATGGGGTGGGGGGTGGGGGGGGTGTGACTGTAGGGTCAGCATCCTTCCAACCTGCATGTTAAACACATGACATGCTTGTTGGTAATTAATGTCTCAGATTAGTTACAGGCTACAGATCCAGGGGTTCATGGACACTGGGAATTATGGTAAACTGGGATATATGGTAAACTGCTGCCATCTGACTCCCTCACACGATCACTCAGGTTGTGACGGTGGAGATGGTTGGACGCTGATGTTTCAGGAAGCTCCCATGCTCATGTTCTTCTGGTTCTCTCCTCAGTTCGGCTGTTATAGTCAGATCTTCCGGAGTCACTCGCCGGACTCTGCTAATGTTTACATTCTCTGTTCTCTTTATAAACATCAAACTCATTCATCTCCTTTAACGAGTTAATGACCCTTCAGCCCAGCTGATGAAATGCTAACCTTGAGCTCCTCTGTACCACCTGAGAAGGACCGTGAGCTGCCCTGCCACAGCTTCACATTGGCTGCCCACCTTCCGGCTCCTGGACCAGTTTCCCACCTGCTTCACCAACGATGTAGAAATTTACACTGACCGTGAATTTCTGCTACTGTTTCTATTATATGTCCCCCATCAAACTATCATTACTTCAGTCACCAGAGCATTACAGCAGACATGTGGTCCAGTGTCCCCTAAATCAATGTTCACCAACCCCCGGTTACATGGTCGAGAGGAGAGGAGAGGAGTAGAGCATGTGAGTAATACCGGCACAACCCACCCACTGAGGGAGGTTCTGCTTCGGCTCAGTGGGGGGTTTATGTCTTTATCGTTTGTTCCTGTGTTCTTCACCTGTTTCTGTTTCTGATTTCTGTAAAGCTGCTCTGTGATGATATCAGTTGTTTTTGGTTTGATGTTTTGGGTATGTTGGCTCCTTTAGTTTTAGCACTGGAACACCATGGACGCTTATAACCCATTAGCACAGGATCTACAACCCTGACAAAGCTAGAACGTAATAAAAGCTTGGACGACTCCTTTGATCAAAGGTTAAAGGTAGATTTGTTGGGAAGATAGTTCCGACAGTGTAATGATCACTGCCCACATACTTCTATGTGTCCTTTACGTTGGTGTGGATCCACTAGAGGGCAGTTCAGAGTCCCTTTCTGACAACAACAAGCCTTATGTCTGACTGAACGTCTGTCCACCCACATAGCAATGAACGCTTGGCCCAACTGTGGCCCACAGCTGAGCCCAAAGTGCCAAACGTGACCCAGATGTTTGTGTGAGAACGCGAGTGTGTGAGAACGCGAGTGTGTGAGAACGCAGACGGGGATTCTCTCACAGCTCCGGGAAGGAACATGGAAATGAGAAATGCAAAGAGGCAGGTGATCCCTTCTTTGATTTACCTTCTTCTGATTTGCATTGCAAGAGTTCAGGCTGGTAGATCAGGATTGACCTCTGCACAGGCGTGTGTGTGTGTGTGTGTGTGTGTGTGTGTGTGTGTGTGTGTGTGTGTGTGTGTGTGTGTGTGTGAATCCTGAATTCTGAAAAACTCTCTTTGCGTTTCTCTGAGCATACAAGGTTCGGTAGCTTTGGTTCTGTGGTGTTAAGGGAGCAGGAGGTGGACTTACACACAGGGTTTTTTTTTATCAAAATACAAAAGAAAAGGACAAAGCAACCATGAACCATAACAAACATAAACAGACTGGAAACAAACCAATCAAACTGATTAATAATCTAAGACATGACCAACAAAGGGTCCAAACGTGAACAAAGGGAGACTGGAACAGAGACAGAATGGACGCACCTGGGGGTTCACGAGGGGGCAAAGGAAGCACAGGTGGGAACACTAATAACAAGGCGGGGCAAAGACAGGAACGTGAGGGAACCAGACAAACGCATGAGATATAGACCCTGTAGGCTCTATTTTAGGGTTATCTAGAACGAATCATTACTGCGTTATACGTACAATCTAATAGACACCACGATGTTCTCAAAGTTGGTTTTCATGGAGCTCTCAGAGTTAGTCCAAAGGGTTTATTTAATGGGTCCTTGGTCCTGATTCACTCTGCTGTACAGCACATGTTCTGTGGTCATTAAACTTCAGCTCACATTCCTCTCTGAAGTCCTCCAGGTCTCCCTTCTCACCTTACTTACTGCAGCCGAGCACGTCTTCACTCATCTTCTCACAAAGATCCACATCACTCCTAATACAGTTACCCTCTCTCTCTCT